>JAOUQT010000002.1:5770881-5786648 GCA_025769995.1 Xyliphius kryptos | reverse complement strand
GGTCAGAAAGAGCTACACTGTGTCTTTGTGGATTTAGAGAAAGCTTATGATAGGGTGCCGAGAGAGGAACTGTGGTGCAGTATGAGGAATTTCGGAGTGGCTGAGAAATACGTTAGATTGGTGCAGAACATGTATGAGAACAGCATGACAGTAGTGTGATGTGCGGTAGGAGTGACAGATAGCTTCAAGGTAAAGGTGGGGCTGCATCAAGGATCGGCTTTGAGCCCGTTATTGTTTGCTCTGGTGATGGACAGACTAACAGATGAGGTCAGACAGAAATCACCGTGGACTATGATGCTTGCAGATGACATTGACATTGTCATCTGTAGTGAGAGCAGGGAAGAACTAGAAGAGAACTTGGAGAGGTGGAGGTATGCTCTGGATAGGAGGGGAATGATAGTCAACACTTGTAAGACAGAATTCATGTGTGTGAATGAGAGGGAGGCAGGTAGACCTGTCAGGCTACAGGGAGAAGTGGCCACAAAGGTGCAGGGTTATTTGTTATGTTGTTTGTTCCCCCTCTGTGTTGGCCCCCTCAACTCTTTTCCCTTGTGTTTCTTGTCCAGAAAGTTACTTTGGCCCCAGGAGTTGTGTTGTCCATGGCAATGTATTGTCATTACATCCATGACAAAAAAAAACCTAACAGCAAATGTGCTGTGAAAACAAACAAACATAAATACTATAAGAGAACAAGAACTGACATGTGAAATAACTCAAAGAAAGTCCACATACAAATGAAAAATCCTGCAAATGCATACAGAACCCGTCCTTACTTTAACACTTTACCTTAGTACACTACTTAATTTTTTTGCTATGGTACCTTACCCACAAAATACTACTTCACTGGTACTTTAACGATCATCAAACCCCATTACACACAGCTATGCAACCTAACTAGGGGCTGTGTCCATGACAGGGCTGAAACTAAAAACAGAAGCACCTTAAAGAAACAGAAAGTTGCAGCTTACCGCTGCGCATGAACTGAAACAGAAACAAAAACAAAACCATAAGTCCCCAAGTCAATGGCTATAAAGCTAAATAAAACAGTCCGTATTTGCGATCTCTGTGAATACCTAACAATTAAATTAGCTTTATGTAACATTTTTGTGTTATTTTTATTAAAATGTATAAATGATGTGCATGTATAACGATAAGCAGGTCAAACATCTACACCTTACGCAGTATGGGGAAAAAATATGAAAAAAAGGAAACAACTGTAAATGAATTTGCATTTTAAAAACATCATGCAGGGTCTGAACAGTCTGAAGTGTTCTTCTAGAGAAGATGCTCCCATGTATAATCGTTGTTATTAATAAGTTACTAACTATTAAAAAACACTACAAAATAAATGTACTGCTCCAAAATGATTTTGTGCCAGAGATACGCACACACACAAACACACACAGTCAAATTTACGACTTAACATAAGCTCACATTACCATGATTAAATACAAATAGCGATAATAACACATTTTATATGACTCTGTAAAACACACCACACACTTTGTGTAAAACACAACACACACTTTGCTAAATGGATGTGTGCTGTGTTTATCATTGTGTATGAGGTAGGTAAGAAGTACACAATCGGCCAATCACAATCATTGATATTTGATGGATCATTGATGCAAAATTTTATTTTAAAATTTGCCACATGGCTTTATGGAAAACAACAAAGTGTTATTGAAAGTAGTATTGGAACTCACAGCATATTTTTTCAGCTACAAATCTTTACATTAAAGGATTGAAAAATTGAACAGCTAAAAATAATAAAATATATTAACATAAACATTTGTAAAATTATTTAAAAAAAGGGTTTTAAATTACCTTAATAATATTCATAATATTTCCTACGATGCCTTGCATTCAGTGCCATTTCGCTTGCCTCCATCATGTTATAATCAAAGTGCAAAAATAACGTGATAAATCAATATATTAATGTTATTTTTGTGCTTAATTAATAAAATAAATGCATTAATTAGACATTCCTAACACACACAAACACACACAAAACTCCCCAAGATGGTAGGAGGAAGAATTCTTGAGAAACTTATATGGTATGCCCATTACCTTTTGGGTGTTAATAGATTAAATAGTCTGTATGAAAAGTCTCTAAATGTGTGTAGTGGTGAGGGTGTGTAAGTCCAGAGGTCCATCCCCAGCAGAAAAAACTAATTCCATGTGATGCACATTCTATTAGCTATCACAGGAGGTTGAACAACAGTGTGGATCAGGCATCTGTAGGAGATGATCAGTTTTTCAGTATATATTTCAGTATCTATACAGGTATCTATCTATCTATCTATCTATCTATCTATCTATCTATCTATCTATCTATCTATCTATCTATCTATCTATCTATCTGCATCTCTTGACCATTGACATGACTACAAAGTTTACAATATTTCTCCTCAGTGATCCAGACAGTCATTAAGTGATTAACATTCAAATCTGTGTATAACTTCTATGACAATGTTGCAGTGTCATATACGGCAACACCCGAGTGAAACCGCTAGCAGGACATTTCACTACCATATTTCTGGTCCAGGTAAAAACACTGCCACATGGCTAAAATTCCCAAGTGTTGCTGGGCGACTGCTGGCTACCGAGATGTGTGTGTGTTTGTATCCGGGCCCTTTTTTTTGTTTCTTAGTTAGGACCAACATTCACACGAGGATAGGAATAGCTAAACTGTATGGGTATGTTTGGCTCATACACATTAAAATAAATAACAAAATAATAGAGCCAAAAATGTGTATATTCACTACAGGTAGGGGTTAGGCATAGGATTATATTCATTAATAATTATGCCACTGTAACCTCCCCACGAGAACAGAACACAAATACCGTGTGATGGGTTACACATTCTCAAAATGATAGGAATAGCTATAGCATATTGACCTTATGGGGACATTTAATTGTAAAATGTAAAATTTGCTTTTTCATTAATGAGGTTAAGGTTAGAGTTGAGGTACGTATTAAGGTTAGGATTAATATGCATTAATAATTATGTTAATGGTGGCATGCAAAAGGTGAGAGATGAAAAAAAGTCCTTAAAGCTATCGCAATACCAGTATGAGAGTTTGTTGGTGAACATTTTGGCTTTGTGGTTAGGCATACTATTAATTAAAATCATTCTTTATTATGCGAAAGAATTGTAGTATAACACAGAATATTGCACGGGTATTTTATAATCTAGTATGTGTTTGTGTGTTGAGTAATTATGCTGGTCCCTATAAACAGAAATAACAAAATAAAAGAGCTAAATTCATTCCTGAGGTTAAGATTAATTTAAGTGTTAGGTTTAACATTAAATTAAATGCATTATTAACGCATCATGTTATGTTGCATTAATAATCATTTTGTGTGTGTGTGAGTGTGAGTTTGTAATTAAGGTGGGGTGGTGATAGTACTAGCTATGGTGGTGTCTCTATTGTGACGATCATTTCATCCCTCAGAAGCTTGCGTGTTCGTAGCGTCCATTAGTCATAATGGCGTGGAGCCGTGCCGCTCCGCTATGTTATCTTGAAGCAAAATAAAGGAAGCAGGTGTGGGCAGGAAATTAATGTAAATCCATCAGCGTTCAATTAGACCTGCACAAAAAAAGGAAGAAAAACATCCAAACCAATAGGGTCCACCTTCTTTTTGTATGAATGCATGCTGCCTTTCATTCCATCCATCTCTTTGAATCTGCAAACAAATGGAGCTAACTTTAATTATGAAAAAAATGTTCTATGAATTTATCCAGGTGCAGCTCCCTTTTTGCTTTTTTTTCACTCGAGCAGCCTTGCTGGTGGGTTTCTCCATTAGGCTGACAGCATGGTGGTGGGTGTAATTCATTCGTTGCCTGGAGGTGCAGAGTGCATTGGCCTTTAGTGCACAGACCCCTAAAAAGCACTCTAACCTATTTTATTTCCAATTATAAAAACAAACTCACATTAAGTACACCTGCTATAGTTCTGACCATGCTGGTCTCTACCAATGTACAGAATGTCAGTTTGGTCTAGATTTGCTCTCTGGACAAAATTTTTAATTATAGGTTATTATTATTATTAACAATAGTATAAATAAAAAAAAAATGTATTTGTCACATATTACATATATGTCACAGCATGAAAGGCCCCTCAATCTAGGAGGCCCCTGTATCAGTAGCAGCCGCTTGCAGGGTATTAACCGCTGACCTTTTGATCAGTAACCAATGAGTCTTTAATCACTAAGCCACCACTGCCACAAATATTTATCACAAGTTATTCACACAAGGTTACCTTCGTATTACACAAGGTAGGTATGGTTTCTACAATTTGCTTAGTATGTTTTTTTGACTGTAGGAGGAAAACAGATCACCAATAGGAAGTGTAAAAATAAAAAGAATGAATACCACTGGATTGCTGATTTACTATAGTCATTGTATTGTAAATATCAAAAAAGCAATATACAGTATAGTATATGCAGCATTAAATGACAACTCTGATGCTTTAGTTTTGTGTGTAATTATTAGCAATAACTAAACCTAGGGTGTATATAAGACACGGTGGGCTGCATACAAAATTTCAGATAAAATACTTAAACTTTGCGTTTGTTGATGTTATATTCTGGTTAATGATATTTTTTTTAATATTAAGAATTTAATAGGACATGTTCAATTCTCAAATCCAAATGGCCAGTAAGTGATACATGTATAAACAGAAAGTCAGTTGTAGAGATTTAAATCCACAAAAGACAAATGCAAGTCCAAAGACAAGCATAGGCAAGAGTCAAGAGATCTGCACACAGATAATTTGGCTTGGGGGCTGGGGGGCAGTTTATACGACTGCATACTGATAAACTGTATGATCCTTCTCCTCTTAAGTCTGTAAAAATAATTAATTTTCTCTTAGGTTCCCACAAATGTTGCATATGCATTAATTGGACTGTTTTTCATTTGTCTCAGTCCTAAATTATCTTTGACCTATAGAAGATGGCTGTGCTTCTGGATAATGTTCACATGTGGCTTCTTATTTGCATGATACAGCAAACCACTTTCATTTGTGGATCGCACAGCAAGCACAGACACTGCTTTCAGTCAGTGTTCCTGAGACCATACGGTAATTTCCCCCTGACCTCTAGAATCCAATACAGACTTTTGACATAGTCCCTTTCACACACACATGTCTCCAGATTATAAGAACCTATTATGTGTGATTTTATGTACTATAGATAGTGAAATATTAAAAAATATTGAAAAAAAATGTTTAATTGTGAAATAATTTAGATATGTGAAATTCTGCCTGTGAAAATCGTTGTTCTGAAATACTCATTGAACTGCATTTATTTTATCCCGAAACATGGTTCTTGGTTGCCCCTCCAGCTGTTTTTATTACTTCCTCTTACATTTACAGCCTTGTTTCCAGCACTATTGCAACTTTTTGATATGCGTTGCTACCCTCAAGTTTTCAATTTTTTCAAGAAATAGTAAAATGTCTCACTTTCTACAGAGTTTTCTGATATGTTTTTATGTTCTACTGTAAGAAAATATGTGTTCATGAGCCTTGAAAATAATTAGAAACATCATTAGACAGATGACTTTTTTACTGTCTTCTCAGTAACATGACACAATGCACTTTATTTTTCTTATTAGCTTCAAAACAGGGTGATAAGGAAATGAAAGGGTAATGTACATAAAAACTGTGAAAAAGCATTATTTGTTCATTAATAATAAAAAATGGCAAACTGATGAGGAATAAGAAAAAATAAGACATTATAAAAAACAATCAGCTTTGATGTGGTAACAACAAAACACAATCTTGCTGTTTGTTATTTTCTTAGAAAAGCACTACCTGTGATTTTTTTTTATGAGTAATACGCTGCAAAGTATGTGCGTATGTTTATAGAAAATATTATGACACACATTTTCCAAAAAGGTTCCAAGTAATTTAATGTCATACACAGACTGCTTTGAAATTGTTGGCCGCAAAGATGTTCTCTGTAGGATAAACACATTTAATGTGCATCCCAATATCTTGCCAGCCCTTCAGTCAACTTGATTTGTACTAGGCTGATCCCAGCATGCGCATCATTGTAAAAATCAGTGTCTCGTCATATTAACACCAAGACACCTACAGGTGCATCTCAATAAATGAGAATATCATAAAAAAGTGAATTTATTTTAGTAATTCAATACGAACAGTGAAACACATACATTATATAAGATTCATTACATTCATTTTACTTCTGTCATTGTTGATGATTATGTCTTACAGCCAATGAAAACCAGAAATCATTATCTCAGAAAATTGTAATATTTAACCCAAAACAGCTGTAAAGGCTTCCGAAATGTTTAGAATAGTCCCTTAGACTATTCATATCTATATGAACATATCTATATGATGGGGAAGACATTGACACTCCACAAGGAGGGTATGATTCATAAGTTCATTGGCTGTTCACAGAGTACTGTACTCAAGCATAGTAATGGAAAGTGAATTGGAAGGAAGCAAGTCTGGTAGAAAAAGGTTCACAAACAACCCAGATAACCGCAGTTTCCTTGTGTCAAGCCACTTATGACCAAGAGACAATGCAGGAAGCATCTTATCTGGGCCAGAAAAAAAAAAACTGGACTATTTATCAGTGGTCCAATGTGTTGTTTTTGGGTAAAAGTAAATTTTGTATTTTATTTTGAAGGAAGCAGGAGGAAGACTGAAGAGGCACACATTCCAAGCTAGTGTGAAGTTTCCATAATCACTGATGGTTTAGGGGGCCATGTCATCTACTGTTGTAGATCCACTGTGTAAGGCCGAAGTCAGTGCAGTCGTCTACCAGGAAATTTTAGAGCACTTCATGCTTCCATCTGCCGACAAGCTTTTTGGAGATGAAAGTTTTATTGTCCACAAGGACTTGGCACTTGTCCACAATGCCAAACGTTCCAATACCTGGTTTAATAATCTACTACTACTAGTAGTTAGTAGTAGTAAACAAACTACAGTTAGCCTAGAATGCAGCATCAGAATCCTTACTAGAACCCGGAAATATTTATCATCTTATCCACACTGCACCGGCTACCAGTCAGATTTAAATATATTTAATATAAAATACTTTTGCTTGCTTACAAAACAGGTAATGGTCTTGTGCCACAGTATCTTAGTGAACGTAGTTTCTTATGAGCCACCACGCCCACTTCGATCAAAAGGTCTTTATGTTCTTTATGCCCCGTGCTTTATGTCCCAGGGCTTCCTTATGTCATGCTTCTTATAGAAGCATGTATTGATGTATGTTATGTATATATTATCACGTATCAGAGATTGAAATATTAAAGATTTAAATTGTTATATTAATGTTATATAGTATTGTTAGTTATAGAATTATGTATTAGATGTGTACAGATTGCATTACATCAACCAAATGAAGATGGGTTTCCTTATGAGTCTGGTTCCTCTCAAGGTTTCTTCCTTACTTCCTCAGAGAATTTTTCATTGCCACCATTACTCATCTGGGATAAAACGTATTCTGTAAAGCTGCTTTGGGACAATGTACATTGTTAAAAGCACTTTATAAATAAAACTAAATTTAATAACTACACTCTGCTTGATTGGCCAGCAAACAGCCTGACTTAAACTCAATATCAGAAGCAAAAATGCAGATGAGCTGAAGGTTGCTATTAAAGCAACCTGGGCTTTCATAACACCTTAACAGTGCCACAGGCTGATCGCCGCCATGCCATGCCGCATTGATGCAGTGCTTTGGGCAAAAAGAGCCCCGACCAAGTATTGAGTGCATTTACTGTACATATTGTACATTACAGTAGGACAAGATTTTATGCATTAAAAATCTTTTTTTTTCAGTTGACTCTTACATAATCTAATTTTCAGAGATAATGATTTTGGGTTTTCATTGGTTGTAAAGCACTAATCATCAACATTAACAGATATAAACACCAGAAATAGATTACTGTGTTTGTAATGGATCTATATGTATGTGGTTCACTTTTTGTATTGAATTACTAAAATAAATTACTTTTCAATGATAGTATAATGTATTGAGATGCACCTGTATACACCTGAAGTTGTACAAATCATGCTGCAGCCCACTGTCTAAATACTTGTTTAATCTGTGAGATTATTTAAATATAATCCACAATATCACTGTCGATATATTTTTTAACACGGCATATTAGTCACAGCATTAGCTGGTTAGCATAGTAGCCAACAACAAAAATGAACTACTAAATAGTAGAATATTAGTATTAGAATATTAGCTTCAGCAAATACTAAAGTATAATTAACAAAATAAATAAAATGATGTTACTCTTGATATTTGTCGTTTGTGAAAATAGATTGTAACCAATAAACCCATGTATCAATATTGATTGCAAAGCAATATCTGGCATTCTGCCATGTAATTTTATTATTTACACCAAAGGTGATGTAATGGTGTGGTATTTAATTATATCACATCACATAATGGTTGTCTCGTAGAGGGCATTTTTGTAATATAAGCTTAAATGTGCACATTTACATCTGCCCTCTCCATCGATGAAAGAGAGGGTCACTCGATTTGACATGGTTTATTAACTAACAAATTCCCAGCCGTGGCCATGGAACGTCTGTGGCTTCGGGCTATTGCATTAGCTAACAAGATAGGAGCTTGTTCCTTTAACACATCCTTTTTGTATCATGCTGTCCTAAAAGTGGCAGGTTAGATAACTCGGGACAAAAGCTTTCTGCTCTGCATGGGAAATGTTAGCTGGGTTGTCAGTTGGCTATTAGGACAGCAACGAGTACAAGCTGTGCATGCTGGGACAGAAGATCTATGCCCCTTTTATGAAATGAATCATTCTTAAAAAATCCTGGCTTTTCACTAAGCAAAAATAAACAATATTGAAGGATCCAGGTCATATACATTATAATCAATAGTTTTATAATTTACACTGGCTATATTTTCAGTCAAAGGGTTTAGGCTGCTCCTTATCGTACACTTATCTTGGGGTATTACAGTTAGAAGGAACCACAGTGAAGACAGGACTATAATAGAGAAATGGTGATGATGGTGGAGGAGCCTGTTTGACACACTTTAGCTTCTGGTTAAAGGAGTGGGTCAACTTCTTGGCAGAGAAAGTGCTAGGTTGCTATGGAAATAGGAGAGTCTGTCTCTTGCTTTTTTTCTGCCAGTTGTCCTAGGTTAAGAGTGCCATCATCAGCATGAATTAAACTTAAGAAGCAGTATCTATGTTGCCAGGTTGGGCATTTGCTATTTGCTTTGAGTTGTATTGCTTGGTGGATGAATAATTTGGCTGTATGAAGTAGGGCCTAAATGGTCATGACTATTGTGGAGTTTTGTGTTTAGCAGTCATATATTATGTTGCTTAGTAATGCAATTAAAATACACATACACACCATATTTCTTTTTTCATTTTATAGAACTGAGTAATTTATACTGCTCTGAAAATTAAAGGAAGACTTAAATCACGTATCAGAGATTGAAAAATTAAAGATTTAAATTATTTACTGACATAAAAATAACAACGAAATAACGTTTTCAACCGATATTCAATTGAATACACTACAAAGACAAGATAATTAATGTTTAAACTGAAAAAACCTGTTTCTTGAAAATAATCACTCATTTGGAATTTGATGCCTGCAACACGTCCCAAAAGGGATGAGGAAATGTTTATGCCTGTGTTACTATACCTTTCCTTTTAACAGGACTCAGTAAGTGTTTGGGAACTGAGGACATTAATTGTATAAGCTTTGTAGGTGAAATTCTTTCCCATTCTTGCTTAATGAACAACTTTCAGTTGTCCTACGCTCTGGGGACCCAGCTGTATAATGTCACTTATTTTCAATGGGACACAGGTTTGGCTGCAGGAAGGCTAGTATAGTACCTGCACTCTTTTACTATGAAGCCATGCTGTCGTGAAATAAGTTGCTTGGATGGCAGCATATGCTGTTCCAAAAACTGTATGTACCTATTAACATTAATAATAATAATAATAATACTTTGAATTTATATAGCATTAATGGTGCCTTCACAAATATGCAATATACCCATGCCAGGGGCACTTACTCACCATCAGAAATGCTGAATTTTGAACTTTGCGCTGAAACCAATGCAGACAGTCCTTTTTCTCTTTGGTCCAGTGGACATGATGTCCGTTAGTTCTAAACACATTTTAAAATGTAGACTCGACAGACCACAAGACACTTTTCCACTTTGCGACATCTCAGATGAGCTCAGGCCCCAGAGAAACCGATAGCATTTATGGTTGTTGTTGATATATGACTTTCGCTCTGCATTGTCTCTATATACTCAATTATGTCACTCACCTGTTTCCAATTGACCTGTGGAGCTTTCCAAACAGGTGTATTCTGATCATTTCTCAATTTTCCTATTTTTTCTTGCCCTTGTCCCAACTCTTTTATATTGTATTGCAGACATCGAATAAATATTTGGAAAGCACAATAATGTTTAAACTTTTGAACATCAAATATCCTGTCTTTGTATTGTATTCAATTTGATGGATTGAGAAGGATTTGCAAATTGCTTTTATTTATGTTTTACACAACATCCCAACTTCAAAATTGGCTTTATGTCAAATTTTAATAAAAAAACAAAGCATAAACTATATTCTTAACTGACTTTCTGCAATAACGCGTTCTCATAGCCGACCTGATGGCTTGTAATGCAGCATAAACCTATGTCCATCACTGCAGCACAACAAGTGTTTTTTATATGTCTTTGGATCTTTCCACAAATTGAGATATTCTTATTATTTAGAATTTGTTTTAGGAAAAAATAAAACATTAATGTGAACTGTTATGTCCAAACAAAAAGCACCTTCCTACTGCTGCAAGCTCGACAAGTAATCTGTTGAAGCACAAATCATGATGCATGTTGAATAAAAATTAGGGTAGAAGACCAATGTTTGTACATAGGGATATAGTCCTAATCTCACCCAAACAAGCTAAAATGGATTTTCCTCAAGCGCCAGGGAGTAAGGTAATTTAAGAGACATGTTGCATCTTGATATTTTTCAGCATGTTAAGAGTTTATGTTTAAAAATAAATTGTTTAAATTAGTTTTGTCTATACTTCTCTTTACAGATTTATATTTATATGAAAGTACAGAATAATGGGATTACTTTTTGCTGGAAATAATAGGCAAAAAATTTTTATATGAGTAATGTGAAAATATTAAAAGATTACTTTTTGAATAACTTCACCCAACACTGCTTCTCACACAAAGAAGCAGATAACATTCACTTTCGTTTCCACCAAAGCAGATAAACTTGATTCACAATTCCCTTTGATTCTCAGCCTGGCATATTAAAATGACTGAATATGTATTGGTTTTGATTTATACTGGAAGTATGAATGTGCCCTTACGTTATACAGGTGCATAATATGTATATATACTGTATATTCATTACAAACACAGTCATCTCTTTCTAGTGTATATTTCTGTTAATGTTAATGATTATGTCTTACAACTGGTGGTTAGGTGTCTTGCTAAATTGCATGTAAAGTGACTTGGCGGTACAGGGAATCGAACTAAGGATAAACAGGAATATTAATACATAACAGAGCTCAACTGTGTTTATATTTTTTAAATTCTTCTATGTATTACCAGTAATGTGAGAGGCTGACATTTGGAAGCATGCAATAAAAAAACAGACAAATTGGTTAGAACTTTAGCAGGATTTGTCGTTAGCCTTGCTATCAGTAAGCTTTTCTTAGGCTGCACAGGATTTGTATTATTAAATTATTTGTCATATTCTGCACAGTATCTCCCTCCCACAGCATTCTGGCTGAGATGCAACATCTTCGATACATCTATGCAAAGGACTTTGGAGGAGGGAAGGGACACTGTATGGAGAAGGAAAAAAGAGAAAACCTTGGCAAGCATAAGTGAGCGCTCATGGACTCACAGTGCCAAGGAGACGTTATTTATGTTTGGATGTCAGCACTCGGTTCAGGTTGGCACAGCTTGTAGGCTGCACTCTTTGGCTTCATCCTGCTGTCTCTTCTATGCCCGTGCTGGGTGCTTGCCTTACGCACTGGCTCTGCTCTCTGTCCTGTGGAGGGTGAATGAGACCTGCTGTGCTCCCATTAACCCCCCAAAATCATACTTCTCTATTCGATCATGAACAAACTTCAGAAGTATAAAGCACACGTGCAGCAAAGTTGGAGAAGTTGTTCAGCTGCGACGTCACTTGAAGGCTATGCATGAGTCACGCTCCTGTACTTCTAACACTCATGGCCCTGCTTCTCCCTCTGCTTCTTCCTGAACTGTGTGCTCATCCGTCTGCCAGAGCTAAAACTGTACTCAGTTCATCACATAATGCTCTCAGGGTCAAGTTAACACATCTGTTATAAGCTGAGAATGAAGAAAAAGGAATACACATTTTCAAGAGTCATTTTTATGTTTCTTATTTACCCATCGATGTTCTTGTTTGACTTGTAACCTGAGAAATATTTTCTACTTGGCTCACTATCTATATAATTTTGGAACGTATATATATTTATGTGTTGGAGGCAAGCGTAAAGCCTTAAAAGGAAGTAAGGGCATTTTCCTGAAGCCATCAAAGCTGTAGTCTGTGGAAGCTCAAGCATGGGTCCCGTGCTTGCCTGGGACTCTTCATTATACAGCGGATGGTGGATGAAATTAAAGGAGGAGAAAGCAGCCCAGACCTGGCAGCCTCAGCAAAGCAAGATAACAGCTGATACTGGGACTAATTTGGTAATGTGCAGGACCGGTGAGTGACATGGGCCATGGGATGAGGGTGCTGCTGATAAAAAGCATAGCAGTTAAACTGAAGGCTGTTATCCTTATAGACATATGAATTTTATTCTCTCTCTCTATCTCTCTCTCTGTCTGTCTCTCACTCTATCTCTATCTCTCTCACACAGAACCATAGTTGGTGTCTACACTGTTACATTGGCGTAGACAGATACTAGGAGAATTAAAAGTAGTGACCCTTATCCATCATTTAAATTTTCACATTTCAAACGGATTAAGAGCGTATGGTTTATAATATGTCTGTTTTATTGCATGCCTAATCTAATGTAAGATGGGATACAATCTCATACAATTGCTATTCAATTCTCTTATGCAACTTTGTATGTTAGTGTTCTAACCATAAAACTATCATAGTAATTAATAATAAAGCTTGGTCTGTGAATAATTGAGAATAAGCAGGAGATAACTGGCTCAATGTTATTATCATTTAAATTGAGGCTTTCAAGTTGAGTTACTCTCTACTTAACAATATTACACCTAAGTACACGCGTAATATGTTTCAATGCTTCACTTACCGTAGCTGAAATATTTAGGAGTTATATATAAGGTTCCCATATGTTCCCACATCCTGCAAAATCTGCAAAAAGGAAGAATATTGTATGTAAACACCACCGTTGTCATGGGTGACAGATTGACATTGGCCGACACCAGTACACAGTGCTGTTTGGTGTGGCTGATGCTGGCCTGTCTACGGGTAAATAAAGCCCAAAGAAAACCATGTGCTGCTGAAATGCTTGAAGGCCTAAAGTGACTATAGTGAATGACTGTCTTATGTCCTTGTCACATGTGCTATCCAGAGCAGATGGAAACACATAGTGAGTGATTAGACAACATGGCAGACTGTCATAGATGCACATTTTTCTGAAATGTCTAGATTTGGTAAACTGCAATAAAGAAAGACATGGATGTATTGTAACAAAAACACTTATCACTGATTTATGTACCATACCTAGTATATAGTAAATGCAATAAAATATGAAGTAAATAAACTGGACAAAAATATAAATGCAACACTTGTGGTTTTGCTCGAGTTTTTCAAGAGTTGTACTCAAAGATTTACCACTTTTTCTATGTACACAAAAGGAATTTTTCTCTCAAATTTTGCTAACAATTAGGTCCAAATCTGTGTTAGTAAGCACTTCTACTTTGCTTTGATATTTTATCTAATATTTTTTCTGATCATTTCTTATTTTCTTTTTCTGTTTATTTTAACATTTTTCCTTATAATCTCATATTGCAGTATAATAATGCATGGCCCATGTTGCACGAATCTGTACCCAGTTCCTTGGGCTGAAAACATCCCAGTTCTTGCATGGCCAGCATACTCACCAAATGTGTTGCATTGATATTTTTGTTCAGTGTATGTAATAAATATGGCAGCAGTATCACACTATTTACTAAGTGAATAAAACAGTCGGATCTCCATGGTTGCAGGTTTTGACACAATACAAAATGTGTATATGCAAAACATTTATCACATGTGCTGTAACACAGAAATTACCACAGAGAATTTAGATCATACATAAAGATATAAGAAGTATTATTCATTGTCTTCTTTATCAAAATGCCAAAGGTAACTAGCACCCCCTTTTGTAAAAGCAGCTAACTTCCTCTGAGTGTGTGTACAGTATATTATTATATACAGTTCTGTGTGGCAATATTTTACAGTACATATTTTTGTATATATTTGGTTTATGAATTCTGCATTAAGATTTTCAAACATTTTGGATTTTGTAACAACAAAATGCTTAAATTGTTTGCAAGACAGTAAAGTAAACAACATATTACAAAAGATCTATTTTTAGATTAAAAATGACTATGACAAGATGCTCCAAAAAACCTATAAAATAATTTATTACACATATTATAACTTGAAACCACACAAAATATTATCATTCTTTACTGTATTACTGTTTGATGCACGACAAAGTGTTTACTTTTATGTAGTAACACAAGTCATTTTTGAAGGCATTTTTGTTTTTGAATGTCATGAAATACTTCGCTTTGCGATGGTTAGCTGCATGGTGCTGCCAGCTTTCTCCAATGCCAGCTGTCTCATGTTGCTTTTAGCTTGTACCAGTCCACGTTGTGATGATGTCCACCCAGGATATTCTCTTAAATGTTTGCTTATTGACCTGTCATTACACTTCCTTCAATGATGTCATGTGGGCATGTTTTTTGTTCGGGCCATCATCTTGTAGTCTTGCTCAGTGGCCATCATCATAATCCATGAGATTTGCAACAACTTCTAAAGGCACTGTTCCCAAAAACCTGTGCAGCCATCCATCGCAAGGAGATGATGTCTTATGATAAGGTTGAGGGTACCAGCAATAAAGATATAAGGAATGGTACATACATGCTCAGTTCATTTGTTTATGTTTATCGAGGACTGCCAGAGCTTCTCAATGCTCTCTCTCTATTATAGCTTGCCCAGAAGATCAGCAACACTCAGACCAGGACTATTTACAATTTTACTGTTCCTAAGGTAAAAACAGAAATGGGGAAGAAAGCCATTAGATTTTCCCGTCCGAGTAAATGGAACTCTGCAGTCAGAATTTAAGCTACAAGGACTGGTATCACTGAATGTATTTTAGTCCATGATAAATCCCATTACAACCAAGCTACGGGAGTTCAAATGTTTTTATTAGCAGATCAAAAGTTTGATTAGTCTTGCGATTTCTTTTTAACTCATTATTTGTACCCTGGCATTGTATGATTGTTGGGTCATTTGTGTAATTTTTGTGTTGAAACTTTTCTGCTTTTCTTGGCCAGTTCTCTCTTGCAGAAGAGATATTAGATCTCAATGGGACAAACTTGGTTAAATATAGGTTATAATAATAATAAAAAGACCAATTGAAGAGGTGTACCTAATAAAGTTATTGTAGTACTGTACTTCTATTTCATACAATTGCTTTTAATATACAGGGGTTAGACAATGAAACTGAAACACCTGTCATTTTAGTGTGGGAGGTTTCATGGCTAAATTGGACAAG
>JAOUQT010000002.1:5756378-5767450 GCA_025769995.1 Xyliphius kryptos | reverse complement strand
TAGCTCCACGACATTAGTGGAGGGTGAAGGTACGTCCTCAGCGACACTGGGTTGTCCAGCGATGTCCTCGGCTGCCTGGGTGCTGACCGCAATGGCCAAAATGCAGCAGAACTCCATTTGGCGTGCTGATCTGGGGTGGGAGGGTGTCAAATTCCTGTCTCCTGAAACTGGGGCTGTTGTACTAATTGAAACTGTTGTGCACAGAGCCACAGCCTGCTGCAGCATTGGAACTTTGACACTTTCAACCTGGGCATATTGAATCAGTGGAGCTGGGGTGTACAAACAGAGCCTACAGCAGGGGAACTTTGACACTATTGACCTGAGCACGTTAAATCAGTGGAGCTGAGGGTGCACAACCACAGCCTGCTGCAGCATGGGAACTTGGACACTCTCCACCTGGGCACGTTGGTTCAGTGAAGCTGGACTGCACACAACCACAGCACAGTGAAGCGCCGCAAGCTTGGCGACTCTGGAACACTGGAGCTTGAACCTGCTGTGGCACTGGGGTTTATATCACCTCTGCTGATCCTGCTTCTCATTAATGGGAGGAGTGTTGAAAAGACTCCAGGGCAAAAGCACACTCAAATCAAGCAGAGTGTAATCCTTTCTGCTACTTTCTTGTTTCTGGCATGGCATTCTGAATGGATGATGTACTTCATGGAGTGCCGGGTTGCCATATTTACCAGGAGTGTAAGATATGGACATACAAAAATTTGACTTCTGGCAGGTTGTTATTTTGCTGGATTTCTTCTGAACTTATGAATGAGCATGTGTACTGCTACATTTGATTTCATAAACATGCAAATATCGTCCTACTTTGAATATTTACGCTATTTGCTGCAATTATAATGCATGACTGTTTTGTAAAATTCTGAAACAATTGCATTGCATTTCCGTTTAGACAACCTACTAAAGTTTTTCTAAAACTTGCCTGTATGGGAATATTTTATCAGTGTAATATGACTTAAGTTGCATGCCACACAAGACAATTATTATTTCTTGTAGCAACTTGGTTTACACATGCAGTGAGTGTGCAGCTGCAGAATCAGTTGTGGTCATCCTGAACTGATGCAAAGCAAACTGTAGAGTGGATTTGCATCATCGGGATTGGCTTCCAAAAGTATGTCTGAGTCATTTCTGTGTGACTCCTGTTTTCTCACAGCTTTAAAAGCTTACAATGAATCACTTGGGTAGTGTATAACATACCTGTAGATTCTCACTGAATATGTGTCATGGACTGTATGCTTTGTTTTATAGCCTACGCATAATATAGTGTAAAAATAGCACAGTTTTATTCTGATTCTAATTTTTCTCTCTATCCTATTAATATTCAATCAAAAGGTATCTCAATGTTTAAGACATCATTTAGAAACATAATGTACTGTAGCTGGAAACAAGAAAGTAGCAGAAAGGATCACACTCTGCTTGATTTGAGTGTGCTTTTGCACTGGAGTCTTTTCAAGCAACAGTTTTAACACGACCTTGCATAGTCTACAGGTGCTGGTCATACAATTACAATATCATGTAGAAGAAATGATATATTTCAAGTGTTTATTTCTTTTAATTTAATGATTTATAATTAACAACTAATAAAAAACCCAAATTCAGTATCTCAGAAAATGTTAATATTGTGAAAAGGTTCAATATTAAAGACTGCTGACTTGATAGTTGTCCAAAAAGACACAAAAGGTCATTGCTAAAGAGGCTAGCTGTTCACAGAGGTGAGGGGAAGGAAAAGATGAAGTAAAAAAGTGTAAAAGCAATAAGAATAACAGCACCCTGGAAAGGATTGTAAAACAAAACCCATTTAAAAATGGAGGGAAGATTTACAAAGACTGGACTGGACTGCCGCTGGAATCAGTGCTTTAAGAACCATCATGCACAGATATATGCAAGAAATGGGTTTCAGCTGTCGCATTTCTTTGTGTCAAGCCACTCTTGTACAAAA
The DNA here is from genome assembly GCA_025769995.1 of Xyliphius kryptos. Lineage (NCBI taxonomy): Eukaryota > Metazoa > Chordata > Actinopteri > Siluriformes > Aspredinidae > Xyliphius > Xyliphius kryptos. The sequence goes on along the minus strand of JAOUQT010000002.1, from coordinate 5,765,502 downwards.
GACGCGTCTAAAGACAAAAGGGAACTGGACTGCTGCTGATTGGTCCAAAGTTAAGTTCTCTGATAAAAGTTAATTTTGCATTTCCTTTGGAAATCAAGGTCCAGGGTGCAGTACAGCTGAAGGCCACTATCGGCACAACCTTAACGCTCCTAACCCCTGAGCAGTGCCCCAGACTGATCGACTCCATGCCACACCGAATTTCTGCAGTAATTCGGACAAAAGTAGCCCCAACTAAGTCTTGACTGCTGTACATGGTGATACTTTTCATGTTTATATTTTATAAATTATTTTTTGTATTGGTCTAGAGTAATATTCGAATTTTCTGAAATACTAATTTTGGGTTTTGTATTAGTGGTCAGTTATAATCATCAAATCAAAAGAAATAAACCGTTGAAATATATCAATCTATGTGTAACAAATGTGTATAGTACACAAGTTTCCCTTTTTGAATAGAATTACTGAAATAAATCAACTTTTTATGTTATTCTAATTTTATGACCAACACCTGTATATGCTCTGTGAGGATAAACACAGCATTCAGTGGAGTTTCATGGGAGGAAATGAGCGGCATCGTCCCAAAATACTGAGCATTTTTAAGATTGGCATACATGGTAAGATTGATACTGTATATTTACTAAGAGTTGTTATAAGCATAGCTAATTAACTATGTGCTATTTAATAATAATTTAACTAGTCCCTGGTGCCACCAGTTGTGAGTGGATGCCTGTTGAGCAGCTCCTGTTTTGTCTGTCTTTTTTGTTCTTATTTCGTATTTATTTGGTATTTTTTTCATTTTACCATACATATATAGTTTTGTTTTATCAGAGCAACTATGGATATCCTACTTTTTTACAGTTTAAATACAGGCTTTGTCAGTATTTTTTACTACTATTGTCTCACTGACTTATGATGCAAATGAAGGTGAGAGCGTTGTTTACCTACGGTACCCACGGTACCAGCTTCTCGCGCTGTCCAAACCTTCACTACTACACGAGATCCCGACGAATTGAATAATAGACAGTGGGGATGCAGAGCATGAGTGAAAAGGAAAACAAGAAAAATACACTACAAACCATTTCTTGCCTCAGTTGTGATGGGGAATGTGAGATCACTGGCAAATACGATGGACGATCTTGCAGCGCTCGTCAGGGAATGCAGTATAACTTTGTAGGTGTTTCGGTAAGACATGGCATCAGGAACATATTCCGGACGCAAGTTCTCTCCGGGATTTCAGATGCGCGCTGACAGAGATCACAAACAGAGCGGTAGGAAGAAAGGTGTAGGAGTGGCACTGCTTGTGAATGAACAATGGTGTAATCCCAGACATTTTACAGTAAAGAGCGTATCTGAACCCCGGATACTAAACTGTTAGCAGTAAGTTTTTATGTCTTTTTTTATCTGCTGCGAGAGTTCACATGCGCCATTTTTGTTGCTGTTTACATTCCACCCTCAGCTGATTCTGATGCAGTGTGTGACGTCATCAGCTCAGTCACCGCAAGTCTTCAAATAAAGCATCCCATATGCATTCATCGCAATATCTCGTGATTTTAATCATGTTTCGTGTTGCCTCCTCTTGTCTCACACCATCATACAAGCCTATTTTTCAGGTCACAGCAATCTAGAGAAACAGCTGGATCTTAGCTCCGGTAAACACCTCTCTGGACCCACTACAATTTGCCTACTGCCCTCAGGTTGCCGTAGATAATGCCATCACGTACCTGCTACAGCAAGCTAACACCCACTTTGATAAATTAGGAAACACTGTACGGATAATGTTTTTTTATTTTTCAAGTGCCTTATCTGCTGATACAGAAGCTCCAGAACATGCAGGTGGACGCATCTATAACCTCTAGGATCACTAGACCTCTAGATTATCTGACGAACAGTCCACAGTTTGTAAGGTTAAAGGGATGTAAGTCTGAGCGCGTGGTCAGCAGTACAGGATCACCACAGGGGACTGTACTTTAACCTTTTTTGTTCACCCTGTATACCTTAGATTTTCAATATGACTCTGAGGTCTGTCATCTACAGAAATTTTCAAAAGACTCTGTGATGTCCACACTGTGTCAGCGGTGGACAGGAGGCTGAGTACAGAGGACTGTTTGACAGATTTGTGGAATGGTGTGGAGGAAACCATCTATGAATGTTACAAAGACGAAGGAGATGGTAGCGCATTTTAGAACAACCAGTTCTGCACAGGACACTGTATACATCATAGGAGAAGAGGTGTAGGTGGTGGAGACCTATAAGTACTTGAGTGTACACCTGGAAAACAGACTGGACTGGAGATGACACACTGAAGCTGTGTACAAAAAATCACAGAGTAGACTCTATTTTCTGAGAATACTTTGGCCTATAATGTATGCAGTAAGATGTTACACATCTTCCACAAGTATGTTATGCAATTTTATTTGCAGCCATCTGCTGGAGAAGTGGAACCAGAGCCGGGGATTTAAGGAGAATTAACAAACTGTTAAAGAATGCTGGATCTGTCCTTGGTATCACTTTTCAGTAAAATGCTTCTACAGATCCACTGTAATAAAGACAGATATAGAAAATCATTCTTACCCACTGCAATAACTATATAACAAATCACCACTGTCCCGATAGTGGTCACTGACTACAGAGATAGTTTTTTAACTGTACAGATATTTTATCTCGATCTTATTTTTTTGTATGTACTTTTTGGTATTATGTGTATGGCTGCTTCAACAATAAAATTTCCCCTTAGAAATAAATACTCTCTCTCTGTCTCTCTCTAACTAAATTAGAAGGTAGCACTAACATGTATCTAAGGTTTATTACAATAAATAATTCTGATTTAAAACATGGTACACAGGGACACACTGGCATGGGAAAGATAGGTTTAGGGGTTCCAAAGTGGTTTCCTTTGATTTTATTTAAAAATATATATATATATATTTTGTCAATATTGCAGACCCCTCATTTTGACCTTATTTTTACCTGTGCATATTAATGCCATACTATTTAATCTTGTTCATTGGTCCAACCAAAAATGAGCAACTGTGCTAAGTAATCAACTCCATTTAGATGTAGCAAATTATAAACTTCCATCCAGCCATAGTCTTACTTCCATTACCTTTGAATATTAACAGTGGTGATGATTACAAAGCAAATATTCTTTAAGGGTTTTGATTCTTGACTCATACTGGAATTAGGTGGTCTCATCCACTGAGTGAAATATGATTTACAACTGGACTGGCCCCAAAATTCCAATGTCTTGGTCTGGACTCTAAACTTTACATTCATGGTCTTGGACATGGTCCATTTACCATTATAGACTAAAAATATTCTTAAAACTAGAATTACATTTAAAATTAGTGTTAGCACTATAAATATGGATTTCTCCATGTTTTCCATGCAGTAACTCTATCCTTTATAATAGTTTACTTTTTATGGCCAGTGAGAGTATTTCGTACATTCTGAATTAAACAAACAAATGTATTAAGTGTTATGGAAAGTTTACAGAAGCAAATAAAATAACACTAACAAAGCAAGTGGTTGAGATTAATTTATATGCAATGGAAGTTTCACACTACTATCACTCCAGTAAACTAAGACAACTCTTAAATACTAACACTGTCAATGCAAACAATCTATAAAAATGTTAAGTACTTTACATGAAGCTGTTTACATTGCTTCTCATGAGATACGTTAAACCACTGTAATGAAACTCTCATTGGGCCTCTGCCAAGTTGGGACATCTGCTCACCTTACCACAGATAAGTGGGGGCAGTCACGGCATCTGTTCAAATTAATCCATTTTGCAAACAAAGTTATCCTAATTCTATAAACATCACGTCTCATACACAGGGAAGGCATGGTGATGTGCTTTTCTTTCATTTTTTTTACAAACGGTATTTATTCACCAGAAAGAATATTAGAGAGAGATGCCTCATTTCTCATTGACATATCTGAAGGCAACGTCCAAGGTGGAGTCGTGTGCACTAAAGGCCGCTTAGTGTACCTGGCATCGCTGCATATTCATGAACTACTTCCCCTCTTTTGTTGCCTGCCTAGTCAGCAGTCACGAAACACATGGCGCTAGCTGGCAGCGCGTCTTCTAGATGGAGGGGGGGGGTCGTGGACGAAGGCAATGGCAGAAACTGGGACCTGTGAGCTGACTGACGTATCCATCTGTGGAGAAGGTTGGTAATTATCAGGAAGAGGAGCGCCTGCAGCAGCATGCCATCTGCTAAAGGTTGGAGGAGGGGAGAGAATGGCTCAATGAGGTATGATCCTGTGCTACCACACCACCGGGCCACTGCCTGCTTCTGACATGAGGGTCTCGCATCTGCTGCTGATGAGCCACGGCCGCGACACAACACAGATTCAGACACACGAACCACACACTCACAGCCTGTGTCGGAGGCATCTGACAGGACCAAAGAGAACAGCCAAATGCTTTCCTGTGACAACTCACCCTCACATATTTACCACACACTATATCTCCATATTATACCCCACCTTCACACAAAGCTTGTTGCGTGAAAATACATGAATAGAATTGATTTTGGTTAGACGTTTGTACACATGCTCAAGCACTGAACCTATAAACAAGTCAGGCATCATGTCATTAAATAAGATGGACTATGATGGCCCCCAGCAAATTCCAAAAAATAACAGAATATGGCACAAACATGAACATTGTACTTGACCAAATGGGAATTCGTAGTTTTAACTGCGTTTGAAATGCAAGATAGTGAGAAAAGAACATTTCAGATGTATATAATAATAGTAAAATAAATACTTCACTGTAATCAAGATATCTGTTTGAATAGTTTACCACATTCGATTGAATATACTGTAGAGTGGTGCATCATATATTTTTCCTTATGTGGAAATGTGGAAGTACATTAAAATTGGACACCCCTGTATAGACAAAATGATACACGATAATGCAACTGCTCCTTGCTGATTGCTTGCTGCAGGATATAGGTTTGTAAAGCTGCAGATGATGAAAAGAGGGGAAAACCTGGCAGGTGTGTCTACTCTTATCCTTTCTTTACACTGATCACTGAATTTATATACAGGAAATATCCTCATTACTGAATGAACATGCTGTATAGCTCACCCCAGGGATTCTCCAACTCATGATGAGGATCCACAGTGCCCCATCGCTATTATCTCTGAAGACAGCTGTATATGGAAGCTGGGTGTGTTTGTTTTCATGTGTGTCCATATGAGAAAAAAAACAAATATGATGTTAGATGATTTTTACAGAGCTCAATCAGTCAGTGATAAACTGCAAAAAGGTCAACTCATGCGATCGTTATCAAAAATTAAAAAAAAAACAAAAAAGACTTGTCCAGTTTTAGGTGAGACATTCATCACTGTAGCTTCAGATTCGTGTGTTCAGATTAGAATTGATCTTCTGTTCTGCTAGCTTAGCTGTATATTCTAAAAATTTAGTTGAGTGGTTTCAGAACTTTCATCCTTGTATTTTTTAATTGTGGTGTTTGATGTAAAGATTAACAAAGGTTTTGCACCTGTATTGACATATTTGTATGCCATTGCCCAATCAAACCATATACACTGAACTACCCAAAGGGCTCCATGTTTACATATTTGGTAAATATTGTCTTCAGTTGAATAGTGGACAGATCAACACTTTATTTATATATTTATTTATTGTTTAGGAACAGGAACAAGGTCGTCAAGTTTTATCAGTGCTCATTGTGTTCCTTATCCATTCATTTTTCATTATCCAGGGTGGCCCATTTATATGGATACATTCTGCAAATTCAGTGCGACGATCTGGGTCATCCTCGTTGAGATGCTGCAGCAGCTGTAGTTTGTAAGGGTGCCATTTGTGAGTAGCTAATATCCGCCTAAGGGATGTTCGACCGATGACACTCTCCAGTGACATACGGCGAGTGCTAGGCTGTGGGCTCTTGCTGAATAAAGCTAGGTCACCTATTGATGTTTCTTCATTAGTGACAGTTTTCATGCATCCACATTTTGGCAAATCCAACACTGAACCAGTTTTACGAAACTTGGCAAGCAGTTTGCTAACTGTAGCATGGGTGGTCTTGTAGGGTGAAATCTGCTGCAATGACCCAGGTACTGCGTTCACCAGACATCAACACAATTTTTATCCGCTTTAAAGTGTTAACCTCTGCGACATGTCCATGGTTGTAAACAAAGAGAAGGTTGTAAATAACTAACGAAATAATAAAATTACCCTCTTCCCATTGAAATAACTAAAATTTGGATCCAAAATTCACTTCAAAATGGCCGCCATGGTCACCACCTATCTTCAAAAGTTTTCCCCCTCCCATATACTAATGTGCCACAAAGAGGAAGTTACATACAAAATGATCAGACTATTTTGACATATTTGTAGAATACAAGATGCAGCAAAGTTCCCTGATGTGTTCTTCGATCGCACTCTCGTGGGTTTTCTTTCCTCCTTATGCACATGTAATCGCACATCAGAAGCGATTACTGTCTATCATATGCAGGGAGGCGGAAGCCTTGAAAGGTTTGAAGTAGTTTCATGCATTGTAGTGGTAAATGTACATTTTAGTGATTTATTGTCTTGTAATTGATTAATTTTAATATTTTGACCAATTAACTTGTATGTGAAGGTGTATGCAGACATAAGAAACATATCACTGCAACATCCTCAGTGTTCAAATACAACATACAGTGTTTATATATGTCCAGTTGGAAACAACTGAACTCAAATAATTATTTCAGCTATTTGGATGTTATTATAAAAGCTAAAATGGGAGAAAAAAGGACAAACAATGTGCAAGCTACACAATATTTCCACTTACAAAACCAAAACATTAATTGACTAGGAAAAATTGGAAGCAAAGTTTTCTTTGGATGGAGTGGCTTTTTAGATGCTCCCGTCACTTAGGCGAAATTTGTGGCAGCATCAACAGCGTCAGTACCCCATTCAGAAGCATTAACTCAGTGCCATGTGTCTAACAAACGGAGGCCATTCCACAGCCCTTAATGACAAGGCAGGCACGCTTCTCTTGTGTTCCTCTCCGCTCTGTTCAAATTGCTCTCCAAATGAACCACAGCTGTGTCGACCAGGTGCTGCCATCCTTTTCAGAGCAAACAGGAAATTATCAAATCCCCAAATTCCTCGAATGTTGCATGCACCGGCCATCTCCTTGGGAGCTGTGGGCTTTGTAAGTGGTGTCTACAGCATCTCGGATTCAGAATTTATTACTGCATTATCTTGAACTGCGTTGTTCAGAAGTCAGTCTGTTAATCAGTCAACTGTATGGTAATTAGGAGGCCCAGGTCAGAACGGAGCTTTGTGTAATAAACCATAAACTGAACATCTACAATGAGCAGAATTTGCATATAACTACACTATAACACTGCAATATGCATATAAACATAGTGAGTGGTTCTTTGTTTGCTTGAAAACTATCAAACCACAAACCACTATCTCTAACCACTGCATTTTACCTAATTACTATAATAATTCTATGTATAAGGAGCCAGAAGTGACTATTACATCAACTACAAACAATAAAGTGTAAATGTTTTTGGTGTATTTTCATAGAAACCCTATTTGTGCATCCTTTTATTATTCTCAACAATGTGCTTTAAGTACAACGCATTAAATGCATGTATGACATTCATGTCCAAAGTCCAGCCCATGGGTTTTCGGATTTCGACGGCCCACAGTCTCTTAAAATCATAAAATAAATCATTTGCAGCCTACCAAGACTGTTCACCTCTGGTCCACCAGTCCATGCTCTTCCTTGTTATGAACACGTGACTGGTCATAGCGTGTGTCATAACGCGAAGATTTGCCTTAGTTCTTACAATTTCATATTTTTGATCAGAGTATAATATTGAAATAATGAAAAACATTGCCTTTTTTGTTTTTGATATTTGATTCAAGAATTTTGTAATGGCCCTGTAACGCACATCCTGTGGCGTCAGTCCAATCAAAGTCGCTCTCGCACACTTCTTTAGTCGGATTGCCAACCTCTAACCATAGTATGGAGACCAATCAGAAATCAGTCATTTTTACAAACAACATCAAACATGCCATCTAAACCAAAGACTACACGAAAAATAAGAACTAAGGCTTTGGACCGAGAGTAATAAGCATAAGGAACATGAGAAACACAAAACTAGGAAATGTAATAAATCACTAGACTGCATGTAACCATGATCAACACAGAAATACCTAAAAAACATAATCCACTTCTACACACACAGTTCACCATTAACATTTTACTTATATTTACAAGACATAAACACGAGACATGGACATAGCAATTGTGACTTGAAAATGGCAAAGACTAGAGCGACTTGAAACAAAGTTTTTCTAATCCAGCGAGTGAGGATCAATCTATGAGCTATGAGAGCGCTCAGCCTAATCCATTTACTTAGCAATAAACATGATCATAGCATAGTATATGTGAACGCAAACGCAAAGTCTATAAGCATAGTACTGGTGTGAAAACAAGGATGGCAAGTTGACCCACCTTGATTAACTTCCAACCTGCTTTTTAAATAGACAGACTAATTAGTTTGGCTGCACAGATTAATTGACAGCAGGTGAAAGTAATCACTGCATGCTTTCTGAAATATGCTAAATGTGTCCCTGAAATAAAATGGAACATAAGACCTGCATTAGGGCCATCCAGAGGATGTGACCATGACAGTCCATCCGTATCCGTATTTATAAACCCGTAAATACCTAACAGACTCAGACAAATAAGGGAGAAAAGAAGTGTCAGTTAACAGAAAGCAGACAAATTAATTTCCAAAAGACACTTAGCAAGAGGTAATCCACAAGGCCAAACATTGAAACAGACTAGTTAAATTCAAAACAAAGTAACCAAGTGCAATTCAAAAGCAAAAGCTATGCTTATGCATAGATTTCCACATAAAGCCAGGTTGATAGGAAAACCTGAACAAAACGGAATGTAATGCTCATGCTGTGCTCATTACAAATTAAACAATCCTAAAGTTAATCACCCAACATCTTTTGTCACCTCCAGGCTGGTCTAATATAATTTCCCCTCTATAGGCTTCCTGCTAAGTCACTAGATCCCCAACAAAGGATTCAGAATACTGCAACTATCGTATGGTGAAATATTTCAAGAAATATTATCAT
>JAOUQT010000002.1:5714559-5725675 GCA_025769995.1 Xyliphius kryptos | reverse complement strand
CGGCTTGCTCTTTGGGGGTTTAGGCTTTGGACTCTGTAAAGCTGCTTTGTGACGACACACTGTTGTAAAAAGCGCTAAATAAATAAATTACTTGAACTTGAACTTGAACTTAATTAGGCGCTGCCATAGAATAGTTGCGATGCTGTAGAAGAGTTACTAATAAATTCAGATTCGTGATGAATGCAGTCTGGCTATAATTTCTTACCTGTGTGATAGTATTTAGATTGAAGTTAATCACATAACTCAATCACATAATGTCTGTCTTTTACAAATGCTTCAAAGAAGGAGCATGATGAAAGTTGAATCTTCCATCATGTCTGACATATTGAAGGATGGAAAGTTGCTGGAATAGTGCTTGTGGGCAAAGCCAGTAACATACGGACCCAGGCACAAATACACACATGCACACACAACTTGGTCAGCACAGATGAGTTGTGGGAAAACAAGCAGCTGCAGGAGGAAGAATGGGCCATAAGGCTAGACCGCTTGCCAAATTTCATCATCTATTATGGATTGCCTGAGAAGCTTGCTCCACTCAGAACAGGGCCACACTTCTGAATCGCATACAATTGCAAATCAATGCTTAAAACCAAAATGCTGCCAGTGCATCCTTTGCCTAAATGAGTTTATGTGGATATAAAATTGTTGTATGACCATAATTAAATAAGGTTTGCATAGATTCAGGGTGTTTTCAGACAATTCAAATCTATCAGATTATTTACAATAACTGACCTAATATTTCAGATAACTTAACCTTATATGGCAACTTATTATGATTTAGTTATACAGTCAAACCATAAATGCATTAGATAAAATATACATGAATTTAGATATATTGATGTATTGACGGATCGATGTAAACATCTCACATAGTTTACATAACTGTCTATTTTACTATCTGTAATTTATTACTTATGCAAGTTTTGTTGCTGTGTTTATCATCAACCTATTTTATAATGTTTAACAATAGAATAAAGACCACCATGTATTGTAATTTTAGAGGGTTATTATCTAGATTTAAGCAATTTGTTTTCTTAATGTAAGCATGTACTAACCCCCACAAAAAAATGTTTTAAAATATGCAAAGCATTTAGAAAATTAATGCTACTGGATAATTTACGGTACAACACAACGCCACTTATTGGGTATACAGACATGCCATTGCTGTGTATTGATGGGCCAAATAAATGTTAGAGTTTAGTTGTTGGTGGGTGTGGTTAGGGTGTTGGGCTTTCAATATGAAAGTTGCGGGTTCAAATCGCAGGTCCACTGAAAATGTTGACGTGGGTCCTGGAGCAAGACCCTTAAGTCTTATTGCTATAGGGATGCTGATGCAAAACCCTGTGCTCACTCTCTAAGTGACTGCGAAATGACTTTATGTAATGAAACACCTGTTTACATTATGCAAAACATGCTGACAATGTATTTAATTCTTAAAAAAAAAATCAATATATGTTACTTATTTTGAAATTAGCATGAACTTTAGAATCTTTAACATGTACCACCTGTGTTGAACCAAAACACATTTATGTGCCACCATCGATGTGTAGGAAGTTGCCCTATAAATCACTGAGCCTGGGTAATAAACATTGATTGTATATCACGATGAGTGGAAAGTGTCTGTCTTGTAAATTTAATTAAACAGCAGGTGCAAAATCAGGTCATATGGCTTTGATGTGCCCCATGTGAGAGTGACAACAGACAAAGATTTTAATAAGGAATATTAACATATTTTTGCATGGAGGCTCATATGCAAGATGGGGTATCACCTGGAGATGTATTACCACTGGCACCCTCAACTCAAAAATTACATAAATTAAGTGAGATGTCATCTTTAATTTTTATTATATCAGGATCAAAATTAACATTTAAGCCCTTCAGAACAGGCTTTGTTTAGCCTAATGTCTCAATATGACCTTTATTATAGCAGCTGAGATAGTAGGTAATTAGAAACTTGTTAGTGCATTCAAAACAGTTAAATATATTTAATAAAAAAACAGACCTTTGAAACTGACATTTAACTTTTGGCTCAAGACATATCATAGATATGTTTTACACTGCACTCTGCAGTAGTTTTTTTAGAATTTTAATTATCTCTCCTATTGGGCAGCTTTTTCATCAGTCATATAATGGTTAAATTTGGTTATTCTTTTTAAGAAATTAGAAGCCACCCAACGGAGGCAATCATGACATGTTGTTTATCTTTTTCTTTCTGATTGTTCCTCCACATTACTTTTCAATAAAGTGCTGGATATTTACCACCTATGATGTTGCAATCTGTGCCACCCTTTTTACGGTCTGTTAACTTGCCTCTCAAAAAGTTTTCTGGTGACAGGGGCCATGCATGTAAGAAAGTCCATGTTCAAGCATCATTAAATTCAGTGCTAAAGCAAAAAGGCCTATTTATCATTTGAAGCTACTCAGAGAAGAGAGCCAAGCCATGCCAAAAATAGCGTAATATAAAAAAACAGCCCTAAAGTATTACAACTCCCATGCCAACTTGTAATATGAATGTTGATTCTAAGGTCATATCGGCTGTTTCTTTGCCAGAAAACTTCTATTTGGCACACAGAAGTCACCCTGACATGCTCTTCTTTATTTCAAAAATACATTTGCTTTCACAATGTTGGACTTCCAAGTTGGCATGTCAAATAACTGAAAAAATGCCATCTAGAGCTTAGAAGCTTTAATAATCATACAGTATTTCTGCATTCAAAATAGCATTTTAATAAATCCTTTTTAGAAAACATCACTTTACACACTGGTATATTAGTTACTTATTAAGCACCGTATACATCTTGTTACTGCAATAACAAACAAACAAAAAAGAAACTGGTACATTTTCCTAGTGAAAACTATATCCATAAAAGTATGTTCAGGGACAGTACCACACATTTATTTGAGTAATTTTAATCCTACACGCTGGCAAAGTGGTTACCATGACTGCCTCTCAATGCTGGAGGCCAGGTTATAAATCCCCATCTAGGTGGAGTTTCCATGTTCTCCACCTGTCCAAGTGGATTTTTACCGGGTTTGTTCCACTGTCCAAAAACAGATCAAAAGTTAACTGGCTAATGTAAACTACATATAAATTGCCCCTATACAGTCTCTGAGTAAGTGTGTGCTCAGCGAAGAATTAGCACCCCGTTATTTGTGTTATCTGACCAGAGTGCCCAAAACATTCTTTTGGATCAGCATTTGAAACTGAAAGGATACGACCATAATCACAGTTCTCTGAAATCATCGAGTGGAGAGATCCACCTGAGGAAGGGCATCGGGTTCTAGCCTCAAGGAGACATCTAATTGCACCAAGTCTGGCTTGACAGACAGGGCATGCGCCCAATGCTGGGAGGCTGCTCCTCTTCCCCCAGCATGTATATAAAACCCCAGGGGGCCTGCTCTACTCTACTTGTGCCTAAAGCGTGCTTGGTGGATCTCTCCACTCGATAATTTCAGAGAACAGTGGTTACAGTTGTAATCATTCTCTCCCTTTCATTCCCTCATTTTGAGATCCACCAATGGTGAGATCTTGATAACTCACCAGTTGCGTCCCATATCTTCACGGTGATGTCTGTAGCCCAGAAGGATTCCCCCCCCCCCAGACAGGGGTAGTGCTAGACACTTCCCACTACTTGTCCTGCCCTTAATCAATCCGAACAAAGGGGAAAACAGATTTGAGCGGAATGTGTTTGTGTGTGTACAGACTAAGGTGCACATGTTCATGTGCTCTCAGCTCTGCGCAGCCACACTTAACTGCGAATGTAGTCACTTCGGGATGGTAGAATTTAGAATAGCTGGCTGGTTTAAAACTCCACAGCCCAACTCGTGTTCAAAGCAAACTCATGTCACTCCCACTACTTATCTCGCTCGATCTGGATCTGCCCCTCTTACCTTCAGTCCATCTTTACTAGGTACACAGCAACTCGTTCATTGCGCTCTAGTAATGAATGTTGCCTGGTGATTCCAACTAACGAAGGCACCAATTTTCACTCCATTTCATTCACCACTGCTAAATGTTGGAACGACCTTCCCAACAACATCTATAAGGCTGAGTCACTCACCACAGGCGGCTGGGTAGGCTGCGACGGCGACAATACTGAGCATGTGGAAGTGCCATAGAGCACGTGTGTCATGAAGAAGGACAAAGAAAAGCTGGTGAGTAACTGTCGCAAGCAGACGTCAGACTGACCAAACGCAATAGCTTTTTAATCTTCTTTTAGCTTCACTCATGACGGGGCCAATCCACGGGGTTGGGTCCCACTGAGGACATTTAAGCAAAGCTTAGTCAGAATTCGTAGGAGAGCTGTAAACAGATGCAAGGCTGCGGAAGCGGATGAAAAACTGAAGTAAAGCACGCACCCTTGGGGATTTATATAGATGCTGGGGAAGGTGGGGCAGCCTCCCAGCATTGCGCGCATGACCTATGAAGTAAAAAATTTACAATGTATTGTGTGTATAATAGGATATTTTGGAAAAATCAGTAAAATGTAAGACTTTTAATATGTCAAACCTAATTATTTTGTTTGCATAATTACTTTGCACTGAAGTACAGAAACTATTTACAAAAGACTTTTGTCCCTGCCCAGTCTTAATTATATAGTTCAAGTATAACATATAAGTTGTAAAAAAAATTGCATCACTGAACAAACTAGTTAAAAAAAACTGCAGAGAAGTTGATTCCTTGCAGAAAGAGAAAATTAAACCATGTTCTAGTCACGCCTCTGTTCTAGTGTGACTGGACTAAATATAAAGGCCTGTAGCGCCATCTGTATGCTCAAAATGTTTTAAACACATTCCTCACAAGATGATATTTTCCATCTTGCGCATTGCCTAAAATAAAGCGCAATTTACAGAGGCATTTTAAAAATTATTTGCATTACTTTCACAGGTTTATGTAATATTATCTCTGTATAGCATCTGGGTTATATGTTGTATATTATGGACATGTTTACATTTACATTAATATATTTGCATTATTGGGTTTATCCATAATCCGCTGATAAAAATAAATGCTTTTTAATTTAACTAAAGTACTTTATAGTTCTTGGGTTTTGAATCTGCTGCTAAAATAATTTAAGATTATTTGTAACTGAATACCTGACAGGGCGGCACGGTGGTGAGTTCTGAGTTCTGGTTTCCTCCCACAGTCCAAAATTATGGATTTAAGGTTAATAATATTGCTCTATATTGTTTCTGTATTTCTCTATATTTCAGGAATTTCCTCTCAGCTTATTATCGTCTTCTAATCCCCTGAGCACATACACCCCAGGACAAGGAACCATCGCTGGGCACACACTCCCACACAGACAATTTAAATAGGGGCAATATAGAGTCACCATTAACCTTAAATCTATAATTTTGGGCTGTGTGGCTCCACTAGAGTTAAGCAGGGTTCCCACAGGTTTCCAAGAAAAACTAATGAGTTTGATAGGACTATCAAGCACCTCATGCAGGAATGGACAAGACTTACTTATAAAACTGCTCCAATCAGGATTTGAATTTGCCAAACAAATTGCCAAAATTGTAAAATACAATTTTGAAAAACTGGCTATATCACCTTGTGGTAAACACACTTCTCTATTTTGTTGCAGGTATCAATTTCTAAATTTAAAAATATTTTTTACTAACAAAACCATTGAAAATCTTTTCCCTGTCTGGATAAAGGTTCATTTGACTTTTCTGTATTTTTAGAAAATGTCCTAAATTTTTAACAGAATTCAGTTTATGTATATTAAATGCTCAACAACAGGTCAAATTCCAGCAGGTAAAAGGTTCCCCATGCCCTCCCAGGGGAAAAAGTCTTGGGCGCCAACCTATCGCTTTCCACACAAACAGACTACAGGGGCAATTTAGAGCAGCCAGTTTACCTTAACTTGATATTATAGACTGCGGGAGGAAACCAGAGGACCCGAAGGAAACCCTGCAGACACAGGGAGAACATGGAAACTCAATGCAGATTGGGATTCGAACCGAGAATCCCAGTGCTGCGAGGCAAACTTGCTAACCACTAAGCCACCTGTGCAATTTTAGTTGGACACCATTAATTTCAAATCATTCATTCATTATCTTCCGCTTATTCCTCTACTAGGGTCGGTGGAGTTCCCCATGCCCATCCAGGGGAAAACATCTCAGGTGCTGTGCAGGACACCCAGGACAGGGTGCCAATCTATTGCTGGGCACACACGCACTCACACATCCACACACACACACAAACACACACTATACAGGGCAATTTTGAGCATTCAATTTACCTGGAATTATTGTTATTGGACCGTGGAACGATACCGTTATTAAAATGTTGTTAATCCAGATCCACAAGTTCCAAAAATCCGTGTCGTGTTTTAAGATTCGCCTGAACTTTTTTAGCAGCACGCTTTTCTGCAAAACTCTTCAAAAGGGGAAATTAGCACTTTTTAAAATGATGTGGTAGTGCCTTCGAGTGCTTAGCTATACACAGAGAACACATATGTAACTTTAACTGTATAAGCTCAGAAGCCGAGCGTGTTAAACATGCCTTTCCATAAGCGCATTGTGAATCCTCAACTGTGCAGGGTAGACAGAGAGAATCGTGAATCTGCAGCATCATGGAAGTCTTTCAGCGACTTAAGCAGTAAACATATTCATACTATACTACAGCAGCTCTCTGATGTGTCCCGCCATGCATGAAGCATCTTCCAGGAGCTTCAGTATGAGTGGTGGACAGGAGCACAGCACTGCAGCAGAGGCTGGACATCTTACAATACACGGTGAAGAAACTTGACCATAACAAGATACCAGTCCGTAAGTGCTTTTGTAATATATTACTGTATTAGCTTTGTAATATGCTGGCCTAGTGGTTCGCACGCCTCTCAGCGCTGAGGCTTCCGGTACAAATCCCAATCTGGGTGGAGTTTCCATGTTCTTCCCTTGTCCGCCTGGGTTTCTCTAAATTCACCTGTACAGTGTATGTTTGTGTGAGTGAGTTTGTGCCCAGCGATAGTACCCTGTCCTGGGTGTATCTGCCCAGCACCCAAAATGTTCTCCTCTGGATGGGCATGGGGAACCCCACCACAGTATAGGAATAATAATATAATAATAAAAGCTAATCGATGGATGGATAGTTGAGTGTTCCTCCCTTTGATTACAGAGGCTGGATTACATAAGCGGTGGTGTTAAACGTTTAAATGTCTTTGTATTTAAAATAGTTTGCTATTGAGGATGTTACTTAGATTGATTAGTTGCTGGAATGTCGACAGAATGTGTAGTTTTGTTGAATTAAGAATTTTGTTTCTGTTTGGCTTGTGTGGTTTCTGTGATGGGTTAATATTAGATTGGCCTTAGCTTGTAAACCCTACTTTTTCCTTAGTCACTATGTAAGTTTTCAGGGTCTATACCTGAACAGAAATAATGTAAATAGTTTTTAACTTTTTTTAAATCATGTTTATTGGACAATTATTGGAAATAGGAAAACTTGTGTTGTGTCATAACTATAAGTATAAAATCTCTAGATGATATGTTATCCATAAATATTTTATAGATCATATTAATTGCATCTCATTATCTTCTGCCTAATCCTCCAACAGGATTGTGGGGGGCTGCTTATGCACATCCAGCTTTCCAGACACTGGGTGCACCCAGGACAGGGCACCAATCTATTGCCGGACACACACTTATCAACTCACAGACACTATAAAGAGGCAATTAAAACAGCCAATTCACCTTGAATCCTTGTTTTTGCAACATTATTATTCAAACCTGGATCCACAGCGCTGAGGAGTGACTGTGTCATCGTGCCACCCTGGTCATATACATCCATCTGTCCATTATCTTCTGCTTAATCCAATTGTAGGGTTACGGTGTGGTCCCGATGCCCATTCATTTGTAAACGTTTCTGGGGGCTAGGCACACACTCACTTACTCACCCACTTACACTGAAACACACACTATATAGGAGTAATTTAGCGCAGATAAGGGCCACATGGTGGCATAGTGGTTAGCACGATTGCCTCTCAGCGCTGGGGATTTCAGGTTTGAATCCAGATCTGGGTCAAGTTTCCATGTTTTCTCTGTGTACGCATGGGTTTCCTCCGGGCTCTCAGGTTTCCTCCTACAGTACAAAAACATGGATGCAAAGTAAATTAAATGCTTTAAATTGCCCCATATGGTGTGTATTTGTCTGAGTGAGTGTGCCCAGCGATAGACTGGCGCCCTGTCCTGGGTGTATCTGTTCGACAACTGAAACTTTCTTTCCTGGATGAGCATGGGGAACCCCCCTGCGACCATAGTAGAGGATTAAATGGAATATAATAGATGAATGCATGAATAAATTTACCTTAAATCCTTATTTTACGACTGTGGGAGGAAACCGCAAAAACCCAGAGGAAACCTACACGGACACGAAGAATATATTCAAACTCAGTTCAAACTCATATTTAAACTCAAACTTATCACTATGCCAACATACCACTCAGATCATATCTGAGAAGAAGGAGTTATAGTGGAGAGGAAGAATATTCTGCAGAAAGTAGACATGCATGTTGAGCCTACGCGTATTGACAGATGGAATTTACAAAAAAAAAGAATAAAAAAAAAAAAACACCCTGGTGGATAATATTCTACTAGCTGTCCCGCAGCATAGCATACAGCACATAATTTAACACTTTTTCAGTATAACGTTGCCGAGCCTATTTCTGCCTTGCCTGCTATATTTCCGTGACTAAAAACAATGGATAGCATGTCTTTGAAGTTGTCGCAGTGTTGGCAAACGAAGGTTACAGCCATGTTGCAAAGACATTTTCCCAGAATTATGCGTTTGATTGAAACAGTTACCTAACGCAGAAAGTTTTCTAATATTAAAGGAATTGTTTCATGGGAAGCGGTAGCCATGTTAGACAACCAAAAGGGCTGGGGCTCCATCAGAGAAAAAGGGACTGGGGCTTCTGTATGTCCTAGCTATACAGTGGACTTGACAAGGCATCTGTATATTTTTATATACCAATATATATTAAGAGTTTGGAGACTGTAAGGTGGTGGTAGTGTAGGGTCTAAGTAGATGACACCGGATTGTGGTTTGTAGAATAATATTAGGTAATGAAGAGGAAAGAAGGAAGAACATAACCAAGGATAAGATAAAGGATAAAGTGCAGATAAAGGATTGTGGTGTGAAATTTAAAGTAGAGGTGGGACAGGTGCTGCACGGTTGTGAAAGTTAGACAACAAAACAACAACAACAAAAGTGGTGTGGAAATCAGCTAGGAAAAGTTAACAATGTCATTGAATATTGTATAATTATATTTCTATTTTTCATGTGTTAAAAATGAGACAGCACAGACAGGAAAATGCAAAGAGAGAACTAAATTTAACAATGAATCTGGTAGTCCAAGGCAAAAAGAACAAAACAAAATCAAACCAAAGGGCCACCCATGTAGAACACGTGGTCTGGGCGGACGATAAGAGGAAAAGGCAGGACAAAGTGACTGTGGACTGCCAGCTGATAGCATACAAAGAGGATTGAAGCAAATACAACATTGTGATTTAAGTAGGCTGCTGCTACTGAAGCACTGAAATAGAGAAGACAAAGGATAAAGAGCACTTGTAACCTTAAACATAGATTGGTAAGGAAATGGTACAATGCAAGCCAACAAACTCATTCTGTGAGAAATGGGGCTTAAATTAAAGATAACCGTGTGGCTAAGAGAGAAAATTAATAAAGTGCTGGTGTTCGAATTCGATTGGTAGAAAAGGCACAAGAATGACCGGTGTAACATTTATTCAATGGCAATACTAATAAAACACTGGAAATTTGTGTTTTCAGTATTCAGCTTTTGTGTAATTTTTTACTTTTGTTCGGTTTAACATAAAGAAGAATTTAGTACGGAATAATAAATAAATGTGATTTTTCAGTTCACAAGCTTTAAAAATAGATAACGACATTTGTATTCTTTCACTGTAATGATCTGTTCGTTTAGTTCCAGCTTTCTGTGAAATTATGTTCTCAAATTTGAAGTCATCTTTTTATTATGTAGTTTTACAAATGAATTTGTTGCTTAGTGGTTAGCACGTTCACCTCTTAGCGCATTCCAAAAACATGGGCTCATAGTAAATGTCCTGAGTGTATTTGCCCAGCAGCAGAAACGTTTTCCCCTGGATGGGCATGGGGACCAACCCTGCGACCCTAGTAAAGAATTAAATGGAAGATAATGAGATAATGAATGCCTTTAGTTTCTTGGTTTTCTTGCAATGTGTGTGTTTGTGTGTGTGTGCATTTTTGCATTGCTCTCTAAAACAATAGATGTTTTCACTGCTCCTGCCTGCAGGGCTTAAAAAAGAAGGTGAGCACAGGGCACGAAGCAGATGATAAAAAAACCCCGCAAATTTTACTAAAATTACTAAAACAGGGCAAAGTTAATAAGAATGTTGTTATGTTTGCTGCTTACAATGTATTTACTATATGAGGAGGTAATGTTACACTTACATTTTTTAATAACTATGTTAAAAAGTGTGAAATCACATAGCAGCATGATAAATTTTGGATGCCTCTGGTTAAAATGACTGAAATGACTGTTAATTAAATAAATGATTGATGGGCAGCAGTTACACATTTAGATTAATATTGATATCCTCTTTGACATTTTGTTAACACATACATATATTCTCTGCAGTAAGGTTCCAGTTTTGTGAAATAAATGTTCCATTTTCTATGTGCTGCTCTTCATCTTATGTTGTATTAACTAATATTAAGATCTTTAAAGTATGAGATGTTTTATATAATGTCCTGATACAAAATCAAATTCAAAGCGGTTTTGCTTTCATTCTTCCTGACTGTTTGCATAGTACTGTGTAGAGAAAAAAATTGGTATCCCTATATGTGCTTTTCTACACTGTAAAAAAAATTTGTCTTCACAACTTAAAAAAAACTTAGTGACCCGTTGCCCTCGTTTTTTTAAGTTGTGCTGATTTGAGTTGTGTAAAATGCATATTTCAAATTCAGCTAGCAATCCTAAAATTTGGGCTCAAATTAAGAAAATAAGTTGAGTCAGTCCAATTTTATGTGTTAACCTAAATACCTTCAGTGTGTCTAGCAAAATATTTTGTGTTGGGCCAACTATGTTTGCTTAGTTCAGTTAATTATCAGTTG
>JAOUQT010000002.1:5638991-5650821 GCA_025769995.1 Xyliphius kryptos | reverse complement strand
AATTGACGCTGTATTGGCCGCAAAAGGAGGCCCTACACCATACTAATAAATTATTGTGGTCTAAAATCAGGTGTTTCCGTTTCATTGTCCAACCCCTGTAGTTTAGTGTACCAGTTATTCTGGCCGTACGCCTTTGTATTCCGTATTTACATGAACCTGGTGTACACTTTTAACCATCTATTCTTCACCTAAAACAGCAGCTAATCAGTGCACCAGTCATTGTTTTGCCTAATGCTGGGCTTCTGTAGTAAATAAGGATGATTAAATGGTGGGCAATGGCCCTGACTGGTGACGATGACTGGAGACAGCTGTCGCTTTTGCAAAGTCACCCCCTACACAAGCATGATAAGGTGAGCAGAGGGATGATTTGTGCTCTGTCCATATATTAAGAGGGTCACAGAGGTGAGACACCACAACATCTTGAGCTCAGGCTGTCATGTCAAGGCTGGCTAGCTAATTGGTGCTTACAGCTACAGAACTTTGATTATGAGGTTGTCGACAAACATGGCTATGCCAATTTAGTGCCAGATGCACACTTGTGAACCCCTGCCAGTAATCCCTCTGACTGATCCCCCCCCAGAGGTCAGATGCAGTTAGTACTTGAAGACAGGTTTTAACTCTTCCACTAATCTGCCAAGTCATCTCAGTTTTATATCGTGACGATAAACTGCCCTTATACTGCCAGAGCACTGTTTTCAACAGAGCTGGGTTGTCTGAATTCACCCAAGCCTAAACCGTAGGTGGGAAAAGCTATGGAGACACATTCATTTGCGCACAATGGCTGGCTTCTTGGGCATATCCAACACTCCTGGTCACTTTCAGAAACAGGTATAATTGTCAGGTGGGAGGAAGTTGAAGAAATATTCCCTATTAAGTGTAATCTGCCAGCGGTCCAAGTCGTCCAATCAGAAGCCTGGAAGCTAAAGTTAATGAATGGTTGCTCATCTGCCTCGTCTCTCATATGAGCTAACCCATAGGGTTCAACATGATGTCGGTCCACCTTTTGCAGCTAGAACAGAAGACCTGGCTCTCAGTCTCCACTCTAATTCATGCCATGTTCTCTATGCAGGCCAGTCAAGTTCATCCACATCAGACTCTGTCATCCATGTCTTTCTGGACCTTGCTTTGTGCACTGGTGCACAGTCATGATTGAAGAGGAAAGGGTCGATGTTCTTTTCATTTGTCCTGTATTGTAACTTAATATAAACAAATATTAGAAATAGATAGATACATTTTGTTTGTACATATATGCAGTAATATAAAAAAAAAGTTTTTTTGTTAAAGTGGTATTGCCCATAGTCCAGTTATGTTGTGTTGTGGTCAGGCTCCTGCCCCTTCTCCACCTTCTGTCTTCCTGTAAGCCTTTCTTATGAAAAGATACAATATAAATAGAATTGTAATATAATTAGAAAAGTAAATACCAGTCAATACAAAGTCACAATGTAATAGATGTGTCTGGGTCTATGAGCAGACTGGAGTCTATGGAAGATGGTATACTAGAACTACAGATGGCTGTTCCTGCTCTGCAACTGGATGCCTCTGCCACTGCCACTGCCACTCTAAAGAATGTGAATGGCCTTGCTTTACAGCTTGAAACAGCTTTTAACATGCCAGAGGTTTCCTCACTCCAAAAAGCGATACTTAGACATGGTACTAATCTACATTTTTTTCTATTAATAACAACATTTCTTGGATGTTTGTTCTCTGATGAATTTTTTTGTTTCACAGATGAGAATAAGATTGAACTGGAAATTAAATCGGATCTGAATTCCGAGGTTTCAAAAGTCATGCCGGCCCTTGAAAGCTCTCGGAACCAGTTACAAATGATGATTGATGACATTCTTGATAAACAAGTGGCCAAAACGGACATGAAACTTCGACATATTGTTTCAAAAACTATAGAGGTATCCTTATCTTATTAAACACATAATGATCTTAATAACATAATGTGAATTAATTTTAAGGATGTGTGATTTATTCAGTTGCTTTTTACTTTTAATGTTTTTTTTTTCATTTTATTGAGGAAACTTTATTATATAGAAAATGTTGCACAGAAACAAGAACATTTATATATTTTTGATATATTGGTAATATGTAAAAAAATAAGGCTAATTGGAGTCTCTACAATGCCCATGAGTGTGTGTGTGATGGACTGGCGTCCTGTCTAAGATTGTTCCCGCCCTCACGGCCAGAGTTTCTGGGTGAGCACCGGTTTCCCCGTGACCCTAAAACTAGGATTAAGAGGGTAGAAAAAATGAAGAATGCTATTAAATAAGTAGGCTTTTATTTTTATATTTAGGTCATTTTTTTGTTCATGGGTGTTCATTTTTTGTGTGTTTGTTTAGGCAGGTAAGATTTGGCTCGACAAATTTGGTAGAAACATTCCATATGTGAGGAATCTAAGAAGCAAGAATTATATCTCTGAACTTACTTTACCCCCTATACCGGAGAAATTATACTTCACTTCGTGAGTCTTTAACATTTTCTTATGTTACAGAAATGCAGACTAATGACACAAATGTGTATCTTTTGCATTACGTGGTGATGAAATATAACTAACATTAGTTGTAATATTCGGTTTTCAATTTTTGGCTTCCTTTAGAGATGCATTGTTCCAGTACCATTTCAACAAGGGCAAAATATTCTTCTCACTTCCTTTGCCTCTTGGTGGGAAATCCTCAGCAGATTTAAACATACCCTCTGTCTTAACCCTACCCCTGATTAAGCTGCCATTGCTTGGGTTGAACATGCCTGAAACTAAATACAGAGTCCCCTCCTTTAAAATTCCACAGAGCTTGGACTTTGCATTGCCCCTGATTGGCAGCGGAGAGGTTTTTGCTAAAATGAAGAGCAACTTCTATGACTGGGAAGGTTCAATCCAAGCTGGAAATTACACTGAAAATGTTCCCAGCTACAGTGCTAAATACAAAGTCATTGCCAAAAGTCCAGTGACACCTCTTTCATATAAAGTTCAAGGTATTATTATTTTTATTATTATTTAATTTCTGACTTGCAAAATCATATTTGACTATCTATTATATGCAGTCATAGGATAACAGTGTTTTTTTCTACTTAACTAATAATAAAAGAAATTTAGAGAAGAGTACAAATTATTTTTATATTATGTACATTTCATGAAAAAACATTAGCCATTAGCCAGCTAAATATTTCTTCTTTTCTTCAACCAGGTACAACTCTAGTTTCTGGCACTTTTGATGACACCCTTAAGTTCCTTGTAAATGGCTCCTTGAATCACAGTTTCCTTGATGCTAGCTTTAGTGTCCTTGAAATCATGGATGCTTCTGACAAATTTAGTTCCATTTACAAGCTTGAAGCATCAAGCCCACTGGGACTAGAAACTTCTCTGGATTACTCTGCTCAGTCGTCTACCATAGACCATGAGGTCAGTGCAGATGGAAATCTGTATGGAGTTTTCAAAATAGGGCCAATGTATGCCAACATGACATATTCCCAATCACATACCATTGATATTTTAAAAAAAGAAGGAATGGGAGAGTCTGTCTTGATTTTCAATTCACCAATCATCCAGGGAATAAGTGTGACCAAAGGTGAATATCGTAATAAAGCTTTATCCATTGTGTTCAAGACAAGTGCACAGCAAGATGCTTTAAAGCATATTGCTGAAGTGATGTACAAAGATGGTCAGTTGTCATTGAAATCAGATGCTAGTGTTGCTGCACTGGACAAATCACTTCGCTTTCACACTGACCTACATATGACAATGGATGAATCCAGCTTCAAATTAGAGACCCACACTGATGATGAAGCAAATCATGCATACGCAGTACTTATTTTATCTCTGAATAGCAAAGGACTTGAAGTGAACATGGATGGCTCACTAAATTTTGAAAATAGCCATGGAACACACAAAGGTGCACTTAATTTTGGAAGGAATGGCTTGGTCACAAGTAGTACAACAAATTTTAAGTGTAGCTCAATGACATTTGAGAATGTCCTAAATGCTGGTGTTGATCGAACTGATGGTGCCTTCCTATCTCTTATGACTAAAGCATTCGATCAGGACAATACAATCGAGTTCAATGTGAAAGGCAAGATCTCTAAGACTGAAGTTAACTTTAACAGCATTTTTAAAGGCATTGTACTCGAAGGGGATGCAAGAAACTCAGTGCATTTGTCTCTGAATGAGCAAGGCCTGACTGTCTCAAACATCATGAAGGGCACCTTACAGAAAATGAAGGCTGAAAGCATACACACCCTGAGTGTAACTCTATGGACCCTGGCATTCGATTCGAAAACAGACAGTTTCATCTCAGATGGTGCATCATACAACCATAATATCAACATTAACATGAGGCCTTTTGTTATCTCTGTGCTATCCAACAGTAAATTTGAGATGTTTGAAATGGCGTTAACCAATGAAGGCTATCTGAATTTGGAGCCATTCAAGTTAGAAGTAACTGGAAGCATTACTGGCAAATATAAGGAGGACATCATTAAGACCACTTATGGAATAAATTTTGCTGACTTAAGTGGTTCAATAAAATATGACTTGACTGGAGAGGTCCTGGAGTCCCAGATTAGCCAGAACCTTAAACTGGAATTTGCTGGATTGTCTTCTATTTTTAAAAGTGAATCTCGCTTAAATTCTAGAGATTTGCACCTTGAGAATGTCATTCGTTCAATAGCCTTGCCATTTAGCCTTACTATTGACGGCATTTTGAATCTTGATGGTTCAGTGAATTGGTATGGAAAGCACACTGGGCAAATCTATAGCAAGTACCTATTAAAAGCAGAAGCATTAGCGATTGCTAATTCTCATGACTGGAGAGCATCAACCACTCATATTTTACCTAATGGTAATTCAGCTGAAATTTACATTGATAACAAATTTAATAGCTTGCTGATACCCAACAAGCAGTCGATTCTGTGGAAATTCAAGTCTAAGTTAAATAACCATACATACAATCAAGACATACATATTTACAACAAAGAATCAGATATGGGAGTTCAACTGTCCAGTGTGACCCACACAAACCTCTTGTCAGGAGAATCAAGTGACAGTTCATTGAACACCCAGGAGTTCAGCATATCTGGTTTCCTTAAGTATGATAAAAACAGCAACTGTCACATGCTTGATTTACCCTTTATTGAGAGCCTCCCAGCTGCCTTTGAGAAAACAAAAGCAACCATTGTGAATATCCTTGAGTCCCTACAGCAGTACCTTAATAGTTTGGATATCAATGATTTGGTCAGGCAGTTCAGAGAGAATGTAGAAAAACTTCCACAAACTGTTCGTTCCTTCATGGAGGAATTTAATCTAGAGAAAAAACTAAATATGGCTAAAGATAAGGTGATTTCATTAGTGCAAGACTATGCTGTTACCTTAGATGATTTGGAAGAAACTATGGAGAACCTTAAGGTGGCTTCAGAAAAAACACTTATTGATTTTGCCACTAAAATACAAGAAATTAAGGTGCAAATTAAAGATTTTATAGAAAGTGGCTCATGGACAAACATTCTGGAAAAAATTGGCAATGAACTCAAAACTTTTGAGGAAAGATACAACATTACTACTACAATACTTAAAGTCATAAATGCCTTTCATGATGCAATTAGTCAGATTGTTCTGGAAAAGTCGCAGGACAGCAGCATGGTTTGGTTGAAAAATCTTGATGACAAGTATGATATTAGGGCAAAATTTCAAAGCGAACTGAACACAATGATGCAATCAATAGAGGCTTTTGACATTACAATTTTTGTTCAGGATGTGATAAACTATATACGATCATTCAATCTGGAGCAGTATGTGAATGATTTGTCTGATCACATCCCAACTGAAGACATTCAAAATGTTTTTGATTCCATAAAGGATGTCCTTGTCAATTGGATCGAGGAATATGAACTTGTGGATAAAATCAATTATGTTTACTCAAAAATAGATGATTTTTTTCAAAAATATGAAATCAAGAAGAAGATGGAAATCCTGATAAAAAAAGCCATGGTCCTTCTCCATCAATACAAAATTGACAGGACGGCCGAGGCAATGGTAGTGACTTTAAAGTCTATTCCATTTGAATACTTTTCAGATAAGATCATTAAACTGCTTCAGACTCTTATTATTGAAGTGAAATTAGTTGACATTAAGCAAATCATTAATGATTTAAACAATTACATCCAAATGATTATTACGAATCTCAGCAAATTTGATTATAATAAGTTTGTGATTAAAGCCAATGAGTATATAAGAAATGTAACAAATTACATGAATGAACAAATAGTGACCTATGAAATACAACAGAAAATAGAGGCATCCCGGGACTTTCTAAGACATATTCATACCTCTACAGTCAAGTATTTAGAGCAGTTGAAGAGCACTAAAGTAGCTGAGTTTTATAGGATGATTAAGGGTGTAATAGACAGAACCGTTTACAAGGATATTAAACTGAAGATCCAAGAAACCCTTGAAGATATAAGAGAGAGAATCCATGACATGGACATAAGGGATGAAATCCTGGTTTACTTGAAAAGAACTAGTGAATCCTACAACAACATGCTTGCCTATATATCATCACAGTTGCATACATTGATTAAGATTGTATGCAGGGCATCTGGTGAGCAGGTCATTCTTACAAAGCTTCAACAAGCTGTGGAAGAAGTTTTCAGTTTTCTCAAAATGGTGAAAATTGAAATTCTGGATTTTACAATTCCATTTACTACACTTCACGTTCCTGCTTTTGACATTAATCTCCCTCGACTTCAAGATATTAACATTCCATCAATTCTAACAATTCCCAAATTTAAAGTTCTGGATTGGATCAGCATTCCATCAGTCTCCATTAATTTTGAGGAAATTAAACAGAAGATAATTAAATTTATTGACCAAGTCAGAGAGCTTAAAATTCCTGAGCTGCATCCTGAGGCCATATTTGGTGACTTAAGAGTGCTTTATTGGTATTACCTGCCTGACTTTACAATGCCAGAGATCAGACTTGTAGAAATCAAGTTCCCAGAAGTACAGATACCTAAATTAAACCTGGAGAATTTTGACATCACCATGTTGTCTATTCCTGAAGTCAAACTCCCTCATATTTCCCTTGAGCCATGTTTACCTGCTTTTGGAAAGCTGCATGGAGAATTCCGATTCAATTCCCCACACTACACAATACTGACCAAAGCAGAAATTCAGAATACAACAATGACAATCTTAGAGCCACAGTTCAAAGCTACTATAACTTCAAATGTAAATTCAAGTCTAGACATTCTTGGTTGCTCTTTCGATGCAATGCTTCAAATTCAAACCCCTAACATGAATAAAATGGTGATTAGTGAGTTTTTAAAAGTTAGCCACATGGCTTTTACTATCAGTCATGAAGGTGGACTTATTTTCACTGGCCCTTCAGCTGAGGCAACAGTAACAACAGCTGCTATGGCTACGACTCAAATATACAAAGCTAACTTTACTAACAATGTAGGAGTTGTCCTAAAGAATGGAATATCTGTGAATATGGACACAACCTACAACCATCACCTGAACATCCCCTCTATGAAAATCTCAAGTCAGGCCACAATTGTGGAAAATACTGTAGCTCAATTTGAATCTGGGACCATCTCTGTGACTTCCAGAAATGAGGGAAATGGCAAATGGTCTATCAGTGACTTTGCTGATGAAAGCATCCACAAAAGTAGTCTGGAATTTAGTGTCAATACAGCTACTGCAAGGCTAACCCTTGATGGCGAGACTAACAGCAAAATCCTGAAAGCAAAACAATCAGTTAAGGCTGAATCTGTCATCATGCGTCACATTATTGTTGATGTCACTGCTGAGACAGAGACTCCCTTTATGAAAACCAGTGTAATCAGTCTGACAGGAAAAGCACAAACAGAAGGTCTCAAGGTTGAACTGACTACCTCACACAATGCAGAACTGACTGGAAAAGTCAGTGGAACCCTGTCAAATTCTTGTGGATTTTTGGCACAACCATTTGAGTTTAGTCTTGACTGCAAAAACAAAGGAAACTCTAAACTATTCTTGCCCTTTAAACTAACTGGAAAGCTTGATCTCCAGCAAGATTATAAGATGACATTGAATTCTGAAAAACAACATGTATCTTGGATGGGTATAGCTCGATTTAACCAGTACAAATATAACCACAACTTCACTTTAGCTAACAGTGAAAATGAGGCAGGAATCTATGTATCAGTTGATGGCGAGGCTAATCTTGACTTTTTGACCGTCCCGTTAACTATTCCAGAGATGCCTTTACCATTAATTCACACTAAAATACCCATGATCAAAGACTTTTCTTTGTGGAAGGATTTTGGCCTGAATGAAATTCTAACCACACCCCATCAGTCAATTGATTTTGATTTTAATTTCCAGTATCAAAAAAATATGGACAAGCATACTTTCAACTTAGATCTTAAACCCATCTATGAATCTATTAAGAAGAATGCTAAAACTTTAGGAGTTCACTTTGAACTTGGACGGGACAAAAATTTTAATGTCTTAACAATTTCTTATAAACAAGCCAGAGCCCATTTTGAAAAATCTACCATTGATGCATCCAACGAGCCGCCAAGGTATATCACTTTTCCTGGATACACTGTTCCTCTGTTTAATATTGCAGTATCTGGCTTTAGAGCTGAGCTGCCTGCAGTCAGCTATTTCATCCCCAAAGAAGTTAGCACACCTAGTTTCAAAGTTCCTATGATTGGTTTTTCAGTTCCCGCCTATACACTTGTGCTTCCGTCTCTAGAATTGCCAGTTTTGCATGTGCCTAAGACCCTTAGTGAGTTGACGCTACCTACATTGACATTACCAGATATTCAAAACAATATCATGATACCTGCTCTAGGAAATTTCACGTATGACTTCTCATTCAAGTCACCAATCATTAGTGTGAATTCTATTGGTGGCCTCTTCAACCAGTCTGACATTGTGCTTAAATTGGGAGCTTCTTCCACCTCTGTGTTTGAGTACCTTAAGGGGAAAATTGACAGTACCATCAGCATAACTAGGAGGAGAAGTCTGAAAGTGGCTTCAACTCTTTCACTTGAGCACAAACATGTGGCATATAGTCATGGCAGCAGTGTCAGTCTTACCAAGAGGAGTATAGAGACTTTCCTGGCAAATGTTATAAAAATCAACCTACCAGTTCTTACAATAGAATATAATCAGCAGCTCCGTGGGAATTCCATGACCAAACCTAACCTCGCTTCAAATGTGAATGTTGAGTATACTTACACTCTCCCAGCATTAAAAATGCAAGGAAAGGGGAACATTCAGCATGATCTTTTGCTTGAGGTGCTCTCATCCTATTTCTCTGTGGAAAGTTATTTGAAAGGAAAGACAGCTGGAACAATAATGGAGAAGGGGCATTTTACAAAATCTTTTGACAATGATGCAATAATCTACGTGAATACCAATGGTTTACGTTTTATTGCAAAAACAATTTCATCCTCTAAAATTGCTTACAAGAAGGTGAAAATCTGGCATGTAGACATCACCAAGAACCTTGAACTTGAGGCTTCTCTTAAACGCATTTACGCCACAGTGAATTACACGTGCAATAATGAGGTGAATATTGCTACATTTTTGACCACTGGAAAACACTCTGCAAAGGGAATTATTGAGTTTGTTCCACTGACGACACTGTCTGCAAATATAAATATTGACTTATTACAGCCATCTAATTTTGGTCTAGCAAGTTTAATGGAGAATGTGGATCTTGCTGTCACTTTGGATAAGCAGAAGTTAATTTGGAGTAGCAAAAAACAACTTGTATCATTTAAATATTCTAGTGATGTGATGCTGTCCAACGATGAATCTGAGATACACGCTGAGCTTGCAGAATCCATTGAAGGTCATCTTGCATTTTTGAAATCTCTTAAACTGCCGGTCTATCAGAAATCTTTATGGGACGTGATGAAATTTGATGAGGCTACTAGCCCTGACCAATTACAATTCCTTAATGTTGCAATTCATTTGTTATATACAAAGGCTACGGATGGAATTCTGTTTTCTCTGCCTGCAAAAGTATTTGAAAATGGAGTTGTTTTTAGTATTCCTCAAACAACACTAACAGTACCCAACTGGATCAAGCAGATTCCACAGATTATAAGAGAAATAGATCAGCGACTTGAAAACATTGACATGCTTAATACTGTTTATATCCCACCAGTCATCACTGTTCCAGCGTTTGACATTCCTTTTACAACACTTCAAGTGCCTTCCTTAACTCTAGATATAGAAAACATAAAAATCCCTGATTCTATCAGCGTAGATATGTTTGATATAACTTTACCAGGACTGCCAACTGTCAAAGTTCCCAGATTTGAAATCAACAGCAAATACATGAAGGACAAAATTGATTTCTTGCTTTTGAAATTACCCCAATATGAAATCACAGTCTCATCATTCACCCTGCCTACATCTTTGACTATTGGTGAACGCACAATCGGCATGGACGACTTCATTAACGCACTGGGTAATTTTGAGGTGCCAGCTATAACAATCCCGGAACAGAAAATTGAGATTCCTGGGATATCAATTCACCTACCTGTCAGTGTGTTTATTCCAACATTTGGTGCACTCTCCACTTCGGTGAACGTTTCCTCGCCAATTTACAACAATACATGGACAGCGGAAGTAGAAAATAAGGAACCAGGCTTGGTTTACACTCTGAGGTCTTCTTGCATTTCCACCATGACTTTTCTAGGATTTGATCTAGAAGGTAATTTCGATTTAAACAACATATTTTGAAATGTGCAATTAAGAAACCTGTTTTCAAATAAAGAATGTGACATGCTAGCTATACGAAATACTACATTGCATATGCTTTATTCAGCTGTTGCCAAAGTCTTATTGGATAATGGAGCTGTGAATCTGGATGGAAAATGCACCTTCTCCCACAATGATGTAAAGGTGAACTGGAAGCATGATCTTCATCAGAATTTGAGGTAATAATATGTGCACGTGGAAAATGCAGCATTGTATATCAGTTTAATTTGTGGATTTTTCTTGGAACTCCAATATTCCCTGTTGCTAATTCTTTTATAATTATTCTCACAATTATTCTAAGATTAAGAAAATATGTCTCCTAAAAACACAAGGCAGCTGAACCACTGAAAGTACAGATACAGTATCTTTCAAAAACCATAGCATTGATAATTGTACTTCTCACTGTGGTATGTGTTTTTTGAAGTTGAACGGATCAGTTCAGTTTTTAATACAGTTAAGTTTAAAAGGCCCACTAAGATGCATAATATATTTTAGCAAAACCGATCCTGATATATTTGTATATTTTTACATCTTTAAAATGCAATAACTTGCCAGTGATTCATGTTGCTTGTAATATTCTAAATTACACCAAATGTAATTATTTTCTACCTGCCACATTTACTGATTTAATCATCCTTTTTGTTATTATTGGCATATACTACTACTATTTTATTTTTTATTTGTATGCTTATTTTTTATGCAGAATTAACCGTGAAGAGCCGTCTACCTCAAGGTAACAGAAAAAAATTATTTCTATTACAAAAATATTGTTAATTACGATGTATGTGCCATGGCTTACCTTAGAACTTCATAATTGTCAATATCTGTTTGTTAAATAGAATAGAATGCCTTTACACATGTACACATGTACAATGTGTGTACAAAAGCAACTTATTCACAGTGCAAACATACTAAAAATAAATTAAAAAAAGTATGAATGAAACTGAAACACCTGGTTTTAGACCACAAAAATTTATTAGTATGGTGTTGAGCCTCCTTTTGCGGCCAATACAGCGTCAATTTGTCTTGGGAATGGCACATACAAGTCTTGCACAGTGGTCAGAGGGA
>JAOUQT010000002.1:5578371-5588686 GCA_025769995.1 Xyliphius kryptos | reverse complement strand
AGCAAAACTGTGCTCTTACCCTGCTAATTGAACCTTCACACTCTGCTCTTACTGGTGCAATGTGCAATTAATGAAGCTTGGCCACCAGGCTTGTCCAATTTAGCCATGAACCCTCCCACACTAAAATGACAGGTGTTTCAGTTTCATTGTGTAACCCCTGTACATATCATGTTGGTAATCAAGCAAGTTTTTGTGCTCACCCTGTGTATTCATATATTCATGTATTCATATATAGCGCATCTATCTGATTATGGATTTTAGAATGATAATTTCAAGATTCCGCTTATTTGCAGCTTTGGTTTGTATCATTTTGACACCAAATATACTATAAATACTGTATTAAATGATTTCATGACTCATAATTTAACTTCACATTATAGAATGTCCCATAGGCATCATACAGTACTAGCGAACAATATCTTGTGTTGTAGAAAAGCTGAACAAATGTCGAGCAAAACATCTCCAGCTGATTCGGTCTGTTGGACATCCCAGAGGAAATGTAAACCCTTGACATGTAAACCCAGGCCGCTTTAATCTCTCTCTTCTGCCTGTTCAGAAAAGAATGACAAAGCCCCTTAATTTGCTTATCCTTGATTTAAACCAGGAGGCAGGGCTAGTTCATACAAGGAAATGGAGTAATGCTGTCCGGGTGGATTGAATTGTGGCAAAGCAAACAAGCTTTACTGTTTTACATTTTCAAAGTGATTCTGGGTTTTTTTTTTTTTTTTTGTGGCAATAAAGAATCGGCCCAGATATATACGTGCGTTTTCCTGCCAAATATCATCTGTAACAGATCAAGTTTGTTCCACTGGTATTTGTTAGGTCTTGTTTTGACATCGTAGTAGTTAGTCTTTGCCCCCCCCCCTTTCAGTTGTTGTACCAGTATCGCTTTAGCTAATAAACCATGATCTGTAAGTATATGCTCTGTAATAGTAGGCTGTCTTCTCGAAAAATTAGCATCGTGTCTTTTAAAAAGGTAAAACGAATGCCTAAAGAGTGAAGAAATATGAGACATCTGAACAGATGTTAAGTAAACTGGTACTGAAACACTACGTGTTTGCTGCATTGAGGGAAATGATGATTATATACTGAAAGGATATGGTTCTGTGATAAATGGTTATAATGACCAATACAGAATAAAAAAAAGGAAGATTTTAATTATATTTCTTTCTTTTGTTTTATCCATAGATAGAAAACTTTTCTCCTATACTGTATAATATTTATAACATTGTCCAGATGTTCAGTACTGAGTAAAAGTCTTAGGCACTGTTTTTTTTTAGTGCTAAATTTGTTAGAGATATTAATATTTTTAGGATTTCTGCATTAATAAGTCCGTTTTTTCATTTACCAAGTAAAATTGCTGCAAATAAAGTTTGTTTTGTCTCAGATTCTCCAAGATGCTAAATAATATTGGACCACTATATAAATAACACACGAGACAGTGCCTTCCTTCAGTTTGGTTCTGTTTAATTCTCTTTTATGTAGAAAGAATAATTATTTTTTAAGGCAACATTGCTTTACATCATGTCTTTGAATGTGTCTAAATGGTTTTCACTCAATACTCAACAGTACTTAGCCCTTTTTACTGAGTATCTTGAAGTATCTGACAAAGTCTTCTTGAGATCTGACTCTCACATTTGCCTCTTTTTGTCTTCTCTGTTGTGTAATATGTTGTTTTATTTACTGACTACAAATATATTTTTATGCAACCATTTATTTACTGATCTAAAATGAATATTGGGAAATATAATTTTGTACTGATATAGAACTGCGGAATCCATCGAATACGCATCTAAAATCGAAATGTTTTCTATTAAAGAAATAGCACAGTACTGTGTGTTTAATGTTTGAATGTCACACTGAGTTTAGAACAGATTTATCAGATAGTGTAAACATATATAGAGGAGTTTCAATCTTTTTCAGAGAACATCACTAAATAAATCTGCCATTGCATCACCTTCTTGTGATTGCATGGACTCTGTTGTAAGCCATGAAATCAACAAATTGAATAAAATGTCTAATGTGCAATACACACCCGCGCATACATGAGTATTGAAGTGCTGTAAGCACAATGTGTCATAATGCATTATGATTTTTCCTGCCCGCACTGGGCAACAGGCTCTCCTTAGATTTTTTAAATCTAAATCGGCTGAAAATATATTCTCAGTACTTTTTTGGGCAAATATGAAACCCAGAGAGGATCACGCATTTAGTTAGAGTTCATATTATTTACATGCCAGGCAAAAAGATTGCTTCGAGTCCGTTTCTTCCCTTTTATTAATAAACTCTTTGCTTTTAATAAAATCATCTGTACAGAAATGACTTGGTACAAAAGGTTGAAGGAGAGTACAATGTGTGCTTCATTTTTGATCTGAAACTTGTATATATATATTTATAAGTAAAACAATATATATACTACATTATATATATGTACAAAAGATAACACATTTTCATAGCTGTTTACATATAATTTATAGCGCAGTTATGTACAATCGCTTGTAAAGTCGCACATAGTGCAATGACAATCCTCCAATATGGTTTCTGCATTAAAGGCATTCGAAGAATATATAATGCATTTCTAATCTGTATTGTATAAATATAATTTTCATTATACATTTTATTACAGCTCACAACTATACAGGGACTCGCGAGAACTTCACAAATGCACAGAATCAATGCTAGTACTTTTAAAATTAGTATAAACACAGTGCTTACTCTCCCATCTTTTATTTAAAACCAGCACACTATAAACGGGGGGGACGGTAAAGTAAACCAGATGTCCGATTCTTACCAACTGAACATAGTCTAACTTTGCCAAAGTCCTCAGTCGAAGCATAGCAATGCTGTAGGATTTACATTCAGTGTCTGAAAGCACTTGGCCTTTAGAATACCTACAGAACTCCTCAAAATGTCTCTAAAGTTTTATGTTAAAATGCCCAGGCATGCACAAAACCATCATTCGTGCTGCTTCAATTTTTCCCTCTATGCGCATGAAATAATTCAGTGTATGAATTGTACCGGTTAATTTTGGACCGCTTGGTGACGTGACGAAACGGCACAGGTCTAGTTTTAATTGTATGTAAGTAAATCTTATCTTATCATTTATCTTATCATATCTTTCAGGTGTAAAAGAGAACAAGGTCCATATTTGTATAAAATAACCAACTATTCTGTTGAAAGAACGTTTAACAAGGATGCTTTTAATGGCAACCTCAATAGTTACTGCATAACCTGGTAATAAAGCCTCATAAAAATATGCTAATCTCAAAATTTAGCCAGTTATTGTTTTATTTTTATTAATTATATTATAGAAATCCTTCATATCATTTATTATGTACTTTTTTATATAATAGATTTTTTTTTCTTTTATTAAAGTCAAGGTTTGTTACCATTTTTAAAATAAAAGCATATACTGTATAAATAAATATATATATATATATATATATATATTCTCATATATATATATAATATATAATGGCAATTTTTCTTATTATATTTTAAGGAATAATATCCTGTCATTTTTACAGACTTCACTAAATTCCCTAATAGATTTTCATTTATGTTCGAACCAGTATAAATATGGCTCACAGTGCCATGTGCCCTTCCTTCCTTTACTGTCTTTAAAATGACAACCTTCAGGCATCATTGTTGTGTTTAGGATTAAAACAATTCTTTTTTCCTGGAGTTGGAATAATATAAGCCTGTTATCTATACTGTCAGGGCAGAGATCACCTGGTAATGGTGGTCATACTGTAAAGCATTCACAAGTTGTTTGATGGATGCAGTATTTTCTTTACTAAAATGCTGCAGTATAAAAGGCTTTACAATTGGTTTATAGTGTTATCTTATAGTGTATATTTATATACACTGACAAGTAATAGAAAAATGTTTCAATTTAAATGCATGAAATATTAAAAAATGTAATATTGCATCATTTGGATTTCATTTAAATAAGTATATATAATAAAGTATCTCTTATTCCATTTAGCAGGTGAATCCGGGAGAATGTGCTTGATGTCGATATTTATTCTAAAACAAAAATGAACATCAGACAGCACAGGAAAGGGGAACGCAAACCAACCTACACATGCAGTCTGACTTGACAAGAGGATTGTCACACAGAAACACACATTGCCCGGAATTAATTTTACTTTGGCTCTCTAACCACTTTCCCAGGTTCTCAAGTCCTTTACTTATTACACATGTAGACATGAATAACAAAGCTATTTGATCTTATTCATTGGATGCCAAATGGGTTGTCCATGATGCTTATTTCATTTGTAATTAGCTTAGTTAAACACAACGTGGCATGGCTAGCCTTCTAACTGAAACAAATAATGACCGATGTTCCTAGCAATGTATAAATTTGTGAGTTTCGTTTAACTGGTCCAGTCAAACACTGTCTATTGTGCTGAGAAAAGGAAGCTAGATGTCACCTCTTGGGAGCATCAGCTGTGTGTGGGTTACCTTAATATAAAATTCAGAACTGTCATACTCAATAAATCACCGGATGAGACTCTTGATTATATAACAACCCGACCTTCAACTGAAATAACATATTGTGCCTTACAGAAAAAAAGTCAAAGCCTCCAACGTTCAGACAGTCATGGCTGCCACTGATTAAAGTCCCTTTTTCAGTCTCATATTTATACTTTTTAATCGTCTCTAAAATTCTTCTGAACGTTTTCTTCGTCTGAATGTCAAGCAAAGCACTTTCACAATATCTTTGATAGCCTCGAGAATTCAGGACATTTTCTTAGTCAGTTTGAGGATACTTGAGTGTTCCATCACTTGGTTTACATTACCAGGATGCAGTGTTATTTCTGGAATTTCTGGACGTACTTTCTTCCTGATCAAGGAGTTGTTTATTTTGTTGGAGAATTTACTATCTTGCAAAATGGGCTGTTTAGCAGTTTTACCCCATTACTCGTTTCTGCCTATTTGACAGACACTGTTCAAAATGCTCGTGAGCATAACCTTGTATGTCCACTCCACCACATGCTTTAGCACTCGCACGCTTATCCATGGTAGTGACTGCTGAAATATTTTGGCACAAATGCTCATTTCTTTGAGGCTGGCAGTGCTGCATTTGGGATTACTTTGTTCAAACTGAGGGCTGTTTTCCAGCCCGGTGTCATGCTGCTACCTGCACCCACAGCTTTCCACTACCATGTCCTCATACTGCTTGTACACCACATTATTCCCAGAGTCAATATATAGGATACTTATAGGGCTCAGCTTAGACGGCACACAGCAGCTTGGCGGTGTTGACTCTGGATCCATGGAGTTCATAAGTGTCTGTATGATGGCGTGGTTGGTGGGTTCGAGATGAGAGCGCAGTGGGAAGTCACAAGCACCTTCGCAGTGGTACGCATCATAATCCAGTGGTGCAATGATCCAGTCATCCCATCCCAGCTCTTTAAAGTTAACATGGAGTGGTTTGCGGCTGCAGCGGGTCCTCCGCCTGCCACCTCCTTTGCCGCCCCCGCCTGTTCCACCTCCCCCAATGAACCCTCCACCAGCTGCTGTCCCAGCTCCACCAGTGCGGCTCGCTAAGACAGTTCTCCTCTTCTGGCGTCGCCTAGGTCTACCCCGACTCTCAAAGTACTGGTCAAACATGTGCATGGCTTTCATCTTCTCACGGATCTCTCTGAACAAATTCTCTTTCCTGCGAGTGCGGGAAAAGGCTACAAGCAAAGCTCTCTCATTCTGCTGCCCCTCTGAACCCAAACCAATTAAAGCAGGGGAGACCACCTCTTTCGTTAAGTCTGAAACAACAGCTATACTTAAACATACATATCTGCTGTCTTGACTTGTCCTGTGCACCCTGTGGTGGGCTTTTATAGTACTCCCAATATTAAACACATCCCAAGTACTAAAGGTGGTATCCAGAATGTTGATGGTCCTTGAAGTAAGCAGTAGAGGTTTGCCCGATGAGCCCTGAGAGGAGCAGCTATGAAGACATAGGTGGTACAGGTTTCCTGCAAAAGACTGTAGCTTCTCCAGCTCAGATGGTTGCTTCCGCAACACCCGCAGCTCAGCCTCTACTAGTTCTTCTGTCCTTGACAGACCCGAAAGGTCAAATATGTACTGCTGGTGGGACTCAGCTGATGGTTCATCTGTAATTAGACAAGAAGTCAACAACAAGATGATGAGTGATTCAATCTTAGACATTCAAATATGTACTGCCTGGGAGGAATTTCAATAATGGGTCAGTGTTAATTTAACTTCAGCAGTGCTTACAAGAGCCATCTGTCTGGGTTAGAAATCTCACATTCCTTGGACTGAGCAGTCTACCAAATAGCTGAAAATGCTGTAGTGACATTGTCAGCTCTTCTCTTCAATGAGAATAGCAGTTTGGGTCCCCGGGAATGGATTCTCCAAATGCAAGGCACACGACACCAGCCAAGACTAGGTTGAAAGTGTTTGATTGACCTGTCGGCCTGCATTCAGCCTTGGCAGTGTCTTATATTTGTGCAAATTGAACATGTAAAAAGGCTTGCTGGGACCTAATAAATCTTATGGTCTATAACAAAGCCCTTCTTTTCCCTTCTGCTCTGCTCCTGAAGAGTAGGCTGTAAATTTAAAACGAATGGTAAGTGGCCTTGGGACACTATTAAATGTTTCAGTTAAACACCTCAGTCCACCATTATAACTACAAGAAATCACCTGGACCGAGTTTTGCGAAAGTGTCTAAGGTTCATTTAACCTTTGGATTGAGCCTAACTGCGGTTCCCATTCAAACTTCTCATGATGAGCTTTGTTCTATGCTATTTTTCTTATTAAGATGTTTTCCAGTGGGATCCATCATAAGCCAATGTCGTACTATGCCATCTGTGACTGAAGCGTTGCAGACAAGAGCTTTGCTAAGAGGGACCAGATCCAGCAAATAAAATAAGTTTCAATTTTGACATCTTGACATCTAACTCAACTGTAGAAGCCAGAATGCAGTGCAACCTGAGACGCGGACCACAGTTTCATGGTTAAAACATGAATGGGATTCTTCAAATATGAGTGGGTAGCATGAGAACCCAAGGCCAGATCTGGCTTTATTGTGTTGACTTTGTATCACGAGACAGAACTAAGAAAAGCAAGTAATTGCAAACAGTTAAGCATCTGCTAGGAACATCCACACAACCTGGGCTTGGTCTATGGTCCTCAAGGGAAGCAAAAAAGGACACTTATCCAGTTTAAGCCATCTCTCAGACTTTCTCACAGGCAGAAAAAAGAACAGTATTGAATGCAATACTGGGATGAGGGATAAGCATCTGCCAATAGAGGTCATATCTGGTAAAACAACGACATGATATTCTATTAGTAATGAAGAGTCTGTCTAGAAATGAGTGGTTTGTTCCAGCATCTTCATTATTATGGAATATAAGATGTAGCTTCACGTAAAATTTCCAGGCACAGTGTGTAGAGCTGTTGCTTCACAGCAAGGAGGTCCTTGGTTTGATCCCTGGTTGGGGTGGTCATCATGTGTAGTTTGCATGTTTTAATATGGGATGCTCCAGTTTCCTTGCACAGTACAAAAATATGCATGCTGGTAAAATCGAAGATGCCATATTTCCACAGACTTGTGTGATATGAATGTAAACTCGTGTATGAATCTAACCTTGTGATTAATATCAACTTGTTCCTGTCATCAATATAAATGAATGATTAAATAAATAAATAAATAAAAGATTTCTAGTGATTTAATGGAACATAATGGAACTATAAAAATAATTATTCTCTTTTTTTTCTAAAATCATAAAAATCTGCTGTCAGTAAAATGTTTATATTTTGTTTTAAATGATCTGTGCAAGGGTGCATCACATGTTTTTCTGACCTCTCCGTTACTCCAGTGCCATCATTACACCACGAACCATGTTCAAGCCCATACCGCGCCCTTCATTATTATTTTAGGCGGATGGAATGATCCACCGATCCTGGCGGTATTATGTAAAGCCACAATTGTACGCGATAATGTGTATTTGAGCATGAGTTTTGAATTAAGACTTTTCTGTCTTTATCAGCAACACCTGGCCACGGATCGCACGCTCTTTCCGAGCATTTGGCTCAACACGCCACAGAAGGTTATTTATCGCAGATGGTAGAGGTTAAGACACATAAAAGTCCACCATTTCGAATGCGCAAACATCAGAAACGTGTCAAATAATTGGCAATTTGTTAATAGAAATGAATATAATCGACCATGTCGAAATAGATTATGGAGTCATTTGCATTATATTTTTTTCAGATAATGATAATATGAATACTACTAATAATAAATGTATTCAAAATAGGGACCCAAATTCCCTTAGAGTTAAACAAAGTGTCTATTTATATATGATCCCTTTATAATCGAAGAATCTATTATAAAATTATTCGTTGAAGTATAATGTGGATGTAGCTTTTACGCGTCAGTCGATTTAATTCTAATAACATTGATGAGAGCACATGCTACAGCGGGTCAAACTTATTTTTTATACAATACAAGAGGGTGCACGGGATTTCATAAAGATCCAGGTCCGAAACCATTTAGTACAATGTAACAAGTGCAACATAATAAATCATATATCTACACAACACCAGTCAAACCGAAGAGCACAAACAGCTGTGCTGTCATCATGACAACTGCATGTACACGTCTAATGGGGCAGCATTAAGGGTGCATCGTTTTAGGGTATCTGGAATGTCGGTAGGATAATTTTTGGAATTCCAGAGCACCCTGAAAGAGAGACCGACGTCCTGGAGAATGCATTTGTTTATAATTATTGTAATTAGCTTTAAAATCAATCATTCCGCAAATATCGTCTTAAGTTATTTAACGTACACACATCTTTTACGTACACAAATCTAAAAGTTACTAAGTGTTAAGTGAAGAAGTGATGAACACCAAACCACCCCCACCCTCTTTACCCCACCACACCTTTGCTCTGGTCCACGAAGCTGGTGACGGTGTTGGCGCGTCTCCTCGCGCGCGTTGCGCTCCCGTAGTTGCGCTCTAGCTGCGCCTGTGTCCTATAGAGGTTGAGCATGTAATCCGGCACGAGCACTGCCGAGCCATTTCTCCACACCGCGCGCGAGCCCAGCGCCACAGACTCCAGCGCGCTCCCGATGCACACGGCGAGCCACAAGAAGGGAGCTCCGGTTATCCTGCCGTTCATTTTTCCGCTCTCTCTGTGTCCCACCGCGGGGGAACCTGACGGATAGCGCTGATCGGAGAAACTCCCACTTTTTCGTCTGTAAATTGACTTAATGGCTCGATTCGGGATGAATGTGAATGGGAGTTGAAGGGAACGCCTGTTGCGCTGAACATCGCCAGCGCCCCCGACGGCTAAATGCGAAACAGTACTAATAACCAGATTTTGAACTTGGACTGAAACGTTGGGCTTCATTTTGGTCAGTTATTGCCTGGTAGTAGTAACATCGAAGCGAATGACTTCGCTGAAAGCTGAACGATGTAGTGTATACGTTTTTAATTTTTAACCCACAACCCAGATTTAGAAAAAAATGGAACAGTGCTATTAAGAACTGTTTTATGTCTTAGATTTACCTTTTTACAGACAGTATAAACCCTATATACTGTTTCTTTGGGGGCCTGCAACACATTCCAAAAAAGTTGGAACGGGGCAACTTAAGTATTGTGATAAGGTGAAAATATCTAAACCATACTGTGATTTCCAACATATGATTATAATCATGACAAAAACTGTATGAACAGTACATAAAAATTTTGAGAAGCAAAAATACACAGGGAATCTCCAGTTTGTCAACAATCCATGAGAAAATTTATGAAAACCAATGGTGCTCTTTGAAAGACTAAGCATCTATTGTGCAGGAGGAAACCAGAGTACCCAGAGAAAACCTGCATGGACACACTGAGAACATGCAAACTCCGGAGTCGCCCCACTCTGGAATCGAACCTGGATCCTCTTGCTGTGAGGCTGCAGCAAATAACCACTTCACCACCGTGCTTCCCTGTATAAAGTACACTGACATTTAAAGTAACATATGCTCAATGACCACTTTATTATTTATACTTGTTCAGTTGCTTGTTAGCACAAATATATAATCAGCCAATCACAAGGCAACAACTCGATGCATGTAGGCATGTAGACGTGGTCAAAACAATTTTCTGAAGTGCAAACTGAGCATCAAAATGAGAAGGAAAGCTAATCTCTCTAATCTCTCATTGAGGAACAGTGATTCTGGACATTTACAGTTAAAATATACAGTATATATATATATACATATATATATACAGGGGTTAGACAATGAAACTGAAACACCTGGTTTTAGACCACAATAATTTATTAGTATGGTGTAG
>JAOUQT010000002.1:5567228-5578271 GCA_025769995.1 Xyliphius kryptos | reverse complement strand
ATGGTCTTTAAGTCAGGTACTTGTAGCTTTGGCACTGTGTGGAAGAAACCAAGTCCTGTTGGAAAATGGAATCGGCATCTCCCAAAAGTTGGTCAGCAGAAGGAAGCATGAGGTGTGCTAAAACTTCCTGGTGGAAGGCTGCATTGACCTTAGACCTCAGAAAACACAGTGGACCAACGCCAGCAGATGACATGGCTCCCCAAACCATCACTGTGAAAACTTTAAGATAGACCTTAAGTGACATGGATTCTGTGCCTCTCCTTTCTTCTTCCAGGAAAATCTTCACTTCATCTAAAAACTTCACTTTGGACCACTCGGCAGCAGTCCAGTCCCTTTTGTCTTTAGACGCTACCGACTCTGTCTTTTGTTTAAGAGTAGGTTGACACAAGGAATGCAGCAGCAGAAACCCATGTTTTGCATATGTCTGTGCACAGTGGTCCTTGAAGCACTGACTCCAGTGGCATTCCAGTCTTTGTGAATCTGCCCCACATTTTTTTAATAGGTTTCGTTTCGCAATCCTTTCCAGGGTGCTGTTTCTACTACATCTTTTCCTTTTCTTCGTCTCCGTATTAATGTTCATGGACGCAGCTCTGTAAACAGTCAGCCTCTTTAGCAATGACCTTTTCTGTTGTGCCATGCTTGTGCAAGGAGTCAGTGATTGTCTTTTAGACAACTGTCAA
The DNA here is from genome assembly GCA_025769995.1 of Xyliphius kryptos. NCBI lineage: Eukaryota > Metazoa > Chordata > Actinopteri > Siluriformes > Aspredinidae > Xyliphius > Xyliphius kryptos. The sequence goes on along the minus strand of JAOUQT010000002.1, from coordinate 5,577,591 downwards.
GTCACCAGTCTTTATCAGTTAGCTGATTAGAATGTGGCCCCATAAGTCTTCAATATTGTTTACAGTTATAAATCATCAAATATATAAAAAAAATGTAACACTTAAAATAAAATAATTCATTTATTTTCTATACCCGCTTAATCCCAGTTTTGGGGTCACCTCTGAGCGCAAGCGTAGGGTGCCAATCGATCATGGGGTGTGCACACACATTGACACACTATCAGGCAACTTGGAGACACCAATTATAACCTATCATGCATGGCTTTGGAATGTGGGTGGAAACCGGAGTACCCCGAGAAAACCCGCACTGAACTCCATGCAGAAATTTCCGGAGTCACCCCACCCAGGGCTCGAACCCGGATCCTTTTTACTAACCACTGTACCACTCTCGAAATATAAATGTTTGTCTGTAATGAATGCGTATAATATACAAGTTTCACTTTTTTAATGGAATTATGGAAATAAATCAATGTTTTTCTGATATTCGAATTTTATGACCAGCACCTGTGTCTAAAATGTAATAATGCACTGAATCATGTTATAGATAAAGGGAACTGGTATTAAAAAGAACCAACCCCTAGCAGTTCAAATGTCCATTATTATTGTAGAGGGTTATTTTAATTTGTGCTGAATAGACAAGAATAAGTTGTGTACGTATCGTACTAGGTATACAATATTCTACTGATTGATGAAATCCTTTTATTGAGGATTGGATTTTTTTTTAGACATGCGTATAAAATCGCTGTTGAATCGAGCTTTATATACAAGAATTTTTTATTTAATCGGCTGTGTGTAATTTTAAAAAATATAGTGATTTGAATAAAATTGTCATGAAATAAAACCCACTGTTGCCTTTACACTGAATGTTTACTGGATTAGAAATACTGTAGCTGGCTAATAATGAGTTTTGTCCACACTTCTGGTCAGTTATAGTGTGCAGAAATCAGGAACAGACTCCTCATGGTGGCAAATATCCTACATATACAAAATGAACCATGCCCAATGCAGTAGCGCCGAAAGTTAATTTGGGGCTCAACCGCACCTAGTTAGTGGACATTTATTGATAATTCCTACACTCTTGGTACATCCATAATACTGTGGTACAGGAACTTCCCAAAAGTGAATCTGTAGCTGAAACACTGGCTTAGAATACTGTGCTCCAATTAACCATAGCTTTAACTTTGCCATGCAGTGGACAGATTTACAGCTTGCGTGAAATCCAATTGTGCCATCACGGTCAATAAGGGAACTTTATCAGTCACAGGCTTTATATGACACCAGCCAGGTATTCCTAACCTGGTCATTATTATTGGAGGGGCTTAATTGTTAATCCATTCAAGTTTTGGTCTCTGTATAATGAACAAAACACTTTGTAATGGCTGTTTCTAATAACACAAGTATAAACTAGGCTTTTTTGGGGGTGATTCTTTGATCATTCCAGTAATTTTGTGCATTTAAATCAAGGTAATCTGTGTAAATGTCATGTACTCTTCACCACAAACACACCATAATCCTGCTGTTTTGGAGATGCTTTGATCAAGCCATCTAAATAAACACTTTGGGAGTTGCATAAGTCAAAGAAATCATGCTGGCCCATTTCTCTTGCAGCAAACTCAGATGGATCATTTACTCCCTATCTAAAAACCCCAGAATATGATGGTATTAGTCTTGACATGTTCATGTGTATAATAATGGTCCACTTCATTAACAATATTTGCACATTAAATAACTGCATGAAATCAACCAATCACATTGAAGCAGCAATGCAAAACAAATCATGCATGTACCACTGAAGAACATGTCTCTGGTTACAAATCAGTTTGGCTCTCCACACACACACACACACACCTAATGACAAGGTGTTTCTGCAGACCGGTCTGAGCTATTGTAAAAATGGATGAGCTACAAATGCAGGTGACCACAGTGGAGTTCATTTAAGCTAAAAAAAAAAGAATCTACACTGGAAGATCACGGGATTAGGAATACCTGAACAAGTTGCACATGCTCACTAAAATGGTTAAATTGGCTCTCATGAAGGGTGTTGATCTGTCGGTCCAACATACAACAGAAGGCAATGTTTACCACTCATGGGCAAAAAGAATGACAGACAGTTGGATCCTACAGTTGTGGTGCCAGTTTTTCAGAAGCAGCTGCACTTTTGATTATATAACGGGTGCATCAAGAGTGGAGGAACTATCACATCCAGCCAAAAGTTTTTAAACAAAATTATGACTTACAGAACCGTTGCTTACTCAAGCCCCCACATACCATTCAGCGTAAACACTAGGTATGGTTGTGAGAAAGGAGAAACCCATGTACTGTAGGAAATTGCAGAGATTATACATCTTCTTCCTTCTCCTAATGACCTGCATGATATTTTTTACATTGATCCACTGCTACATGTGACTCATTAGTTAACTATAGAAATGACACATCCTTCCTGAAGTGGACAATAAGTGTTTACATGAAAACAATGTAACATTATGGGTTGACAATAATTGAATGTAAAGTTACAGCAGAGCTACACGTACTGGTGCAAGTTTAAACTGAATAGAACTCCCTTTAATAGGTTTAACAGAAATCTAAAATCTACATGTTTTTTCAAAATATGTTACAATAGATTTTACAAAACATTATAAAAAAGAGATACCACTGGGGGAAACAATTTAATAGTATCTCCTTTGAAGATGCGTGTTCACATATATATATCAAATCTCCGGGGGGGGCAGGGGAATACATTTGAAGAAAATGCTAATGTCTCAAAAGTGTACAATATGCACACTTGGAAGACAACTAAAAATCAGTCAGATCTCTTGGTAGACAGGTATTGTACACAGATGGAAAGATTGGACTCTTTAGGCTCTGGAGAAAGAATATCTCAGGCTGTGGATGAAAGTCTAGAAATGCACATCTTCGACAGAAGACACTTCCTGGTATTTAAAAAAAATTAAGTCCAGTTTGTACCATAAGTGTCCTAAGGGCTAGTTGGGCGTCATTCTGATAAAACATCAGTAGATAATCTTTCTTACAAATCAATCTTCTACAAACAACACACATGGGGTGTTTTATAGCGTCAAATTCCGCCGTCCATATTTAAATGTCTTTCCAAATAATCCACTCACTGGTTGTTTTTAGCTTTAGCGTGTGTCAAAATGTGAGACTTTAGGTTGGTGGACTGCGCAAATTTCTTATTGCAGCCATCAAACGGACACACGTAGGGTCTATCTCCAGTGTGAATGCGCACGTGTGTACGCAAGTTGAAGTCCAGTGAGAAACGTTTTCCGCAGCCCTCGAACGTGCACTGAAATGACAAAAAGAAGGCTTTATGTGTTTGAAAATAAGATTAAAAATGCTACATTTTCATTGTTTCCTTAAAATGTGCGGCCCAAATTCACTTCTGCTGTAAAGCTTCAATTAATCATTTGTAGGTTTTTGTCCTCTAACACATCAGATTTCTCTAATGATAAACATGTAGTTATTTTCTGATACCATATTCAGTGGATATGTTATAATCTACTGCTTAGATAGGAGACTGGGGGACCACAACACACAATGGTCTTCCAAGGAGAACATTGCCTTACACCCCCATGCTTTATTTTATTCAACCCCAAATACAAAATATTTGCTCCGTGTGACAGAATGTAATGAATTACAAATCTCAGTCACATGTTATTTACAACAGAATACAGATGTTGAACGTGGCGTATTGGAAATATTAGCTCATTTTGATAGCAGGAACGCATCTGTTTCATGTAACACACCAGATTTAACTTAACTGATGAACAGCCACTGGAACAGGACTAGTGATTTATGGAATACCCCGATAACCGTCCCATATTAAATTACAGATTTTTGAATAAATCTCATACATATACATACAATCCCAATTCTAATGAAGTTGGGGTGTTGTGTAAAACATCAAAACAGAATACGATGATTAGAGAAATTGAATACACAACAAAGACAAGATATTTAAATGTTCAAACAGATAGACTTGTTTTTTTGGAAATGTTCACTCATTTTGAATTTGTTGCCTGCAACACAAAAAGGGTTGGGATGTGGCGTTACACCACTTTTCTTTTTAACAACACACAATAAAACACTTGAAGTGAGGACACTAATTGTTAAAGCTTTGTACATGGAATTCTTTCACATTCTTGCTTGATGTAGTACTAGATTACAGGCAGCCCGGTCTAGTGCCCGCAGACTTTTACTATGAAGCCTTGCTTTTGTTACACATGCAGAATGTGTATGGCATTGTCTTGCTGACAATCAGGGATATCCCTGAAAAAGCCATTGCTTGGAAGGCAGCATATGTTGCTCAAAAACCTATATGAATTTATTTCAGCCTTAATGATGCCTTCACAGATGTGCAAGTTAACCATGCAATGGCCGCTAAAATGTCCCCATACCATCAGAGATGCTAGCTTTTTGAGCTGCTGACAATCTGGACAGTCCTTTTCCCATTTGGCCTCAAGGACACAATTTGCATAAAAATGTGAAATAATATCGGTCCATCTCGGATGAGCTCAGGCCCAGAGAATCCAACAACGTTTCTGAGAGTTGTTGATATGACTTTCACTTTGTATGGTAGACTTGCACTGGTAGATGGAAAAACAAACTGTGGTAAACCTCACCCCAACCTTCCAGGATGCACCCTTTCTACCAATCATGACACTTTCTTGTATCCAATTAACCTATTTATCTGTGGAATATACCAGACAAGTGTTTTTGAGCATTTCTCAGTGGTCCCAGGTTTTTGGAATGTGTTGCATGCATCAAATTTAAAATGAGTGAATATTTTAGTCATCTGTACATAAAAAAGTTTGTCTTTGTAGTTTATTTAATTGAATATGGGTTGAAAAGTATTTCTAGATCATAGTGTTCTGTTTTTTTTTATGTTTTACACAATGTCCCAACTTCATTTGGAATTGGGGTTGTATATTTGCCATGTGTATATATATATATATATATATGAGAGTATATCTTATATCTTACCTGGAAAGGCTTTTCTCCAGTATGTACCAGTTGATGTCGTTTGAGTTTGGAGCTTTCAACAAATGCTTTCCCACACTCTGCACACACATGGACACGTGGCCCATGTGTGTGCAAATGTTTTCTCATTGCAGAGTTGTCTCTGAACATTTTCGAACAACCCTGTAAATTTGTTTAAAAAAAAAAAGGTCACTAAAATATAATTAATGACACTTATAAGTCAAATGCTTACAATTTTCATACACATACAGTGCATCCGCAAATTATTCACAGCATTTCACTTTTTCCACATTTTATGTTAGAGCCATATTCCAAAATAGATTGAATACATTTTATCCCTCAAAATTCTAAATACAATACTCAATAATGACTAAGTTTTTAAAATGTAATAAAAAAAAAAAAACACATGTACATAAGTATTCACAGCGTTTGCTCAATATTTTGTTGAAGCACTTTTGGCAGCAATTGCAGCCGCAAGTTTTTTTTTTTTTTTAGTAAGATGGCACATGCTTGAAACACCTATTATTGGGCAGTTTCTCCCATTCTTCTTTGAACTTATTACAATCCATCAGGTTGAATGGGGAGCATCGGTGCACAGACATTTTCCGATCTCTCAAGAGATGTTCAAGTCTGGGCTCTGGCTGGGTCACTCAGAAACATTCAGAGTTGTCTACTCTCCAGAGCACTCTGGAGCAGGTTTTCTTCAAGGATGTCTCTCTGTACATTGCTGCATTCATCTTACCCTAGACCATGACTAGTCTTCAAGTACCTGCTGCCGAAAAACAATCCCACAGCATGATGCTGCCACCAATTTGCTGCACTGCAGGGATAGTGCCCGGTTTCCTCCAGACATAAAACCTGGCATTCAGGACAAAGAGTTCAATATTTGTTTCATCAGACAAGGTGTTCAAACCCGAAGGGATCTGTCTTTTGCTGAACAGTCGCTTCCGTCTGGCCTGATTGGTGGATTGCAGCAATAATGGTTGTCCTTCTGGAAAAACTCTGATGGTTACAAACTTCTTCCATTTATAGATGATGGAGGACACTGTCCTTATCGGGACCTTTAATACTTCAGAATTTCAGTACACCATAATCCTGTCAACTGGATTTTCCACAGTTGGACTCCAATCAAGTTTTCAATGCTGAGTGTCAATGTCAAGGCTGTGAATACTTACGTACATGTGTTTTAATAACCTTGCAAAAAATGTTTTCACGTTGTTATTACAGGGTATAGTGTGTAAAATTTTTAGGGGAAAGACAAATTAAATCCATTTTGGAATAAGGCTATAACATAAATGGTAGAACAGCGGAAGCGCTGAGAATACTTTCCAAAAAGCCTGCGTATAATATCACAAACTGTCTCTAAATCAAATCAAATCAACTAAACTAATAGTGATTGTTACTTAATCACTAAAAAGTTAACCTGAAATATACTATTCTGTATTTCTGTCTACAATATGGGAAAAGACAAATGACTTACTTTGTGGGGACATGCTATTGTTCTTGGTGAATAATCTTCCTTCGTTTTTCGTGGTTTCATCCTGTCAAACAAAAACAATATTCAATGTTCAAAATGTCAACACACACACACACTGTGATAAAATGTGAAAACCGCCTGGTATAATATGAATAAAAACCTTGTGTAATGTTACGAGACCTGAAATTCGTAATCAATCAGCTACCAATCAGGAACATTGACCATCACAGTTAAGAACATAACTATTCTATGCTACGTGTCATAATGCTTAGCATTTAGTAATACTCGCGTCTTTAAATGTTCATGTTTACAAATCCAGAAAAGCAAGTAGCATTCGTAACAGGGGTTTGAACAGATTGGTATGCTCAGTCAGCTTATCCCTACCCCACAGAGGCACACAGCCAACCACCACAAAGTGCTTGCAGATTATGACATGACATGACAGTATTCTACATCTGCTTAAATACACAGGTGCTGGTATCTAAAACTAAGGCTGTATTCGAAATGGCATATTACTATACTAGTATCGATACCGAAAAAAACTGAAACTGTACAATACTCTCTTCCCTCAGTATCGATTCTATTCATATTAAATGAGCTTTTTTAGACCGTCCAGGCTTCCGTAATGCATGGACGATTTGTAATATGTTAATACATAGAAGCTAACGTGAATGCAGTGTGTTCGGAGACCACCTTGATAAACAAGGAAAGCAGCAGAAGTGCTGTGTGGCAATACTTCAGGTTCGAAGCAGGTGAAAGGGCATAAACATGTGTATAAGTGCTGATTTAGAACTATTCCGACAAAATGCACTAAACCAGTGCGCAGATTTCTATAAAGTAAATGAAGAGGTTGGTGATTGTTTTAATTTTAAATATAAAAACATACAATAAAATGTCTGATCATATAATGTCAGTATGTTTATTATCATATTCTTGCTTTAAGAACCATAAATGTTAACAACAGCTAGGATAACTGGGGTTACAGTAAAGCATTCCACAACTGAATGCAACCGGTGTTCATTAAAATAAAGAATATATTTACAATAATTCACTATGAATAGTCTAATGAACACTAGCCTTAACTTTATTGTGGATGATTCTAATACACACTTTTGCTGTGTGAACATGTGACTGTTCTGTAGTTTTGATTCCGTTGGTGTGAACAGTCATTTCTGTAAAGAGACTAATGTATTCTTTTCATTCATATTCAACCTCTTTTTAAAGTTTTATCTTATTCTTCTTTCGGTTTATCCCTTCGTCAGGGGTCGTCACAGCAAGTCAATCATTACTGATTTGGCAAATGTTTTAAGACGGATATCCTTCCTGACGCAACCCTCACCATTTATTAGGGAGGGGGATAATTTTATACAATTATTTTTCCCATTTACTTAATATTCTTTAATATATAATAATATTGAAAATATGTTATATAAATAAATAAAATATTCATTCAAGCTTCAAGGGGGAAATAATAAATGTATCTGACTCTGGTATCGAAATAGTATTGAAGTTGTATTTTTTAGTATTGTGACAACAATAATGCATACTAACAATTGTCTGAAGTATGCAGTGTAGTAGTCGGCATATGTGTAGCGTATTACACATTCACGCGACCATGATTTTGAGAGTATTTAAAGAACCAGAAGTTGTCAGTCCTTTCTATTGTTACTCATATTACTCTTTAAACTGGCAAAACATATGTACTTAACCTACGTATTCATGCGTTAGGACATTCAGTTAAGCATCGATGAAAACATTAAGTCCCAAATGTGTTTTCAGGGTGCTATGTTTGTAAAAAAAGAAAGCAGGCTGAGCCAGTGAGGCTGCGGTACATGCCAGGATGCAGTATACTGGAATAATCTAACCAGTAATACCTCGTCCAGGTACCTGTAATACTCTACAGAGTTCTAGTCTGGTCGCATTCTACATATTACATACTACTTTTAGGCAGATTCAGTATACAAGTAGTATGCCAATTCATATTCAGCCTATGCCTGCTGTGCATAGCACACCATTTGTAGATGAAAGTATTCCACTCAAAACTGGTGAAAATGTAAGACAGTGGCTACGTCCGAAATGTCATACTTGACTACTGCATGCTAGTCTGAAGCGAGTATGTACTAATCCACCATCATACAAAACTCCAAACCAATGCCACGTGATATATAGGATATTTCAGTTTTGGATACTATATGGGGGACCCACACAAAAAAAAAAATCTCTCCCAACCTAGTATGTTACATACTTCTTGATGAGAATTAGGTATGCAGACATACTAACTAGTATGGAACTATGTCATTTTGGATGTAGTCAGTTTGCTACTTTTTAAGAACCATAACAGAATGAGGAAAAGAGGTTATAAGAGACTTCAAATGCTCACCTAGCGAACTCTGCCAGCTGTTTTGGATCGGACAGGTCAATGCCCGGGATTCCACCAGGAGGCAGCTTCTTGCCCGTCATGTACTCGGAGTAGTCTGGAGGGGAGTTCTCCCCAATAATCTGTTCCTCTACCACTGTCTCGTGATCAATGTCTTTCTTATCATCTGCACCAATGCCAAAGGACAGCATCCAAGAAAGAAAAAAAGACAGGAATAAGACTGTAAACATCTAAATTTGATTTAGAACAAGGTCAGCATGAACTCAGGGATCAAGGTCATGTGCTCGAATCATCAGACTAGAAAAGACAATCACATCAATGAATAAATGACATGGACTCAAACAAGGTTAAATCTTAGCCTCGACTCAAATGCAAACACAACAAACACTGCAATACATTTATATATTAATTAACAGGGAAATGACCCATTTTACAGTAATTATTAGAAATGGTGACATTCCTCATTCCAGTTTAATTTAATTTAAATTAGTTTTGATTAGGTCGCTGCAGCTATTCGATCCTAGATCCTAGCAACAGTTACAACTACAACAATTACAATTTATCTTTAATTCACTATTAAAATGTTCATAGCTGAGCATCGATAACAGTCCCGTAATTAACAGAACCAATAATTATTAACTTTTATCGAACATTATCAATATAGTGCGTTTATATACAGAATTAGATTAGATACGCGACAATAAAAATAATAATTCCTCGTTTATAAATCATCTTCATCCGGCCTCTCCCAGGCTTGGGACCGGCACTAGAAATACACTGACTTATGCTCACTAATGGCTGGAATTATTCTTTTATAAATAACTAGTTTAATTCCCCTTTTTCGGGAGGACCCTGGTTTTTGACGACTTTTAACCGTATTCCGTCAAAAAAAGGCTATGTTTTTAAGCGACATTTTCCAGAATACAAATTCGACGCTGTCCAATTAAACCGCTCGCTTAATGTACAACAAGCCAATCACGATGGGTCCTCTGAATACGGGTAGGGAAAAAGCACGCCAGTAAAAAGAATGCGTTGAGCTTAAGTGCGCCACTGAGGCCTTCTTCTAGCTTGCATTAGGCGCTTGTCGCCGTTCGCCGCCATCTTTCCCCGGCTTAAGAAACGCCATTTTCGGGCGGCCATAATGGTCTGGACGAATATGGCGGCGCCCATCAACACTTAAAACATGGCTTCCCATCAAAACAAAAACATTTCAAGCCGGTACTATTCGGTAAAATCTGTATTTCTGGATCTATTTAAGGCCACACTGTGAGATGTTTAAGTTGCCAGCCTGTTGTGTGTGTTGAAGAGCTCAGGCCCCACGCCAGGCCTCTTTTCAAATAGAGAACAATGCAACTAGCCAACTTTCAAAACAAACTTACCCGATGCCCACATAGTAACAGAAAATTCCCCTTCCAGAGTTTTTATCTGCACTTGTTTTTGTTCCCATTTTCGTCCGCTCGCTTCTGTAGAGCTCAAAAAGCTTTTTTTAACCACTTTCTTGCCGCTTCCTTTCT
>JAOUQT010000002.1:5468865-5483476 GCA_025769995.1 Xyliphius kryptos | reverse complement strand
TGTCACCCATAATGTTGTGTGCATTGCAATATTTTAAGCAAAACTGTGCTCTTACCCTGCTAATTGAACCTTCACACACTGCTCTTACTGGTGCAGTGTGCAATTAATGAAGATTGGTTACCAGGCTTGTACAATTTAGCCATGAAACCTCCCACACTAAAATGACAGGTGTTTCAGTTTCATTGTCTAAGCCCAGTATAATGAGCCAAATTATACCAATACAACAGTTACAAGCTAGACAATTCCTTCAACCCAAAAGTACTACTAAACTATACAAAACCTGTACATAACATGGCCCAGCAAATGCAATAGATGTTGAAAATATATTGCTGTTATTATAAAAGGAGCAAAGTTAGTAATCAAGTAATGAAAGGCATTTTGAAAAGTTGGCTTTTCAGTCTGTGCATAAAGATAGCAAGTGATTCTGCTGTTCAGACAGTCAGTGTGAAGTTCATTACACCTACTTGGTGTCAGGTGTCACTTGGTCTCAGTACATCGAAAAGTCTGGATTTTCTTCTATGTGTCCTGGATGATGGTAGGTAACATTAAGCCATAATTTAGGCACAAAGGGCTCCGGATACACATAAAGATTTGACCATTGCCATCAGATAGGGCGGGGATGGAACATTTTTGGCTTTGTAGACCAGCATCAAGGTTTTATATCTGATGCGGGCAGATACTGGGAGCAATTTGGCTGAACTTGGGAAGGTTGATTACAAGGCTATCTGATGCATACTGAATCACTTGCCTGATCGTGCACATGTCGAGGCTGGTAAGGAGAGAGTTGCAGTAGTCTTGAGATGACAGAAGACAGAACATGTATCTGGGTGGCCTCCCTTGAGAGTAAAGGTTGAATTCTCTGAAAGTTAAGTTGTAATATCCCTTTGTAAAACTGTTTTGTGTCAATAGTTACCTATGTAAGGAACTATAGATGCTACTATATATGCTACTATAGATACTACTGAATCTTTTATCTTATAATTTCTATCTTGTAAATGTGCTGCCATTCACAAAGGTTAATAGCATATAGAAAAATAAATAAAATACTATTTTATTTGAACACAGTGTTCTTAGTAATGTCATGTGAGTCTTTTCATACTTCTTTAGCATCACACAATAGTTTGCTGGTTGTGTTTAAGACTGTAAAGCAGACCGATTAAAACATCACCTTATTTAACACAGACTTTATTCAGAGGATGTAATAAGATTGAGAAACATAAACTCAGTGTGTATCACTATATACACGGATCTGGTAATTGGATTACAAAGTGCATGACTATACAATAAATATTTTTTAAGTAGCATAAGTCAGCAAACATTATCTTGCATATGTACAGGGTGTAGTATGTAGTATGGTATAGGGCCTCATTTTGCAGCCAATACAGCGTCAGTTTGTCTTGGGAATGACACATACAAGTCTTGCACAGTGGTCAGAGGGATTTTAAGCCATTCTTCTTGCAGGATAGTGGTCAGGTCACTACGTGATGCTGGTGGAGGAAAACGTTTCCTGACTTGCTCCTCAAAAACACCCCAAAGTGGCTCGTGATACATCACAAAGACATGCTGTCTTCGTCACAGATGCGCCAGCAAGACATGCACCAACAATTTGTTCTCTTTTGACTGTGCTCTTACCCTGCTAATAGAACCTTCACACCCTGCCCTTACTGGTGCAATGTGCAATTAATGAAGATTGGCCACCAGGCTTGTCCAATTTAGCCATGAAGCCTCCCACCCTAAAATAACAGGTGTTTCAGTTTCATTGTCTTAACTCTGTACATTGAGTGAATCAGAACTAGCAACACCTTATTAATTATGGATTGGTCCAAATGTTTTATTATTTACAGCAAGCAGACTTCACACATAAGTCAACCTATATCCACTACAGAGGTGCCACAGTTAACCCGTCTAGTTTGACGCTTACTCTTGGTACACCTGGTGAAATACTGGCACCACAGCTCCAGGCTCCAACTATCTGTCCATGATCAAGGTCGCTCTTATCTGATACACCCTATTGATCAACTTACTGTGGGAGCTCTCATCACATGGATTTACCGGTTCTGCTGGAAACATCCTGTGGACTTATACATTCTCAACTTAGACACTTTTTACAGACTGTTTTTTTTTTTGTTATCACCCAAATGAGGATGGGATAGATAGATACAGGACATACATAGATTGAAATTACGTTCCTGTCAGGCCACAAGACAAGACATGCCGAAGGGATAGAAACTTACAGGACAAAAAAAACAAAACACCGGACTATCAGCAAAGAGACAGGCCACTGTGCAGGTACGAAGGGAGAGTTTATCTTTGCTCTGTTCGATCCAGAGGAATGTTGTCACAGCAACATGTTCCCCTTCACCCAAAAATGACAAGAAATTGTCAACATTGCTGCACTGTGTGAGGTAAAATGCAAACATTTAAAAATCCTTGAGTAGTAGTTGTCTTTTTATTTCCCCTCAACCATCACTTAATACATTGACTGGGGTTAGGGACCCCTACAGCGCAGCAGCAGTTTTTGGAAAAGGCATGACTTTTCAGGAGCAAGAACAACAAACTAAACTGAGAGAAGACTGTAGTTTAAAGTAAGCTTTGCTGATCTGTATTTAGACAGTTTTTAGACACTGGTTGACTGTTGCTAAAGAGTTTCCCATTCTTGTAAACAGATCTATTTTAACATTGCTCCCGTTTTCCACAACATATCTATGTGAGCTGAGCTTTTCAAGCATGACTGCTATAAAAAATAAACACAGAGAGACTGAGGAAGCGCTACGTGTGTGTCTCTCTGTGTGTATCCCTGCCAGGATATCAGCTTTGTGTTCATCTAAACAGCCACAAGTTCCACAGTAAGTGACTAAATTCACAAATTATATTGTTAGCATATGTACTGCATTAAGCTGCAACGTGTCATTTAGTAAAAGTTTTGATTGGCGGTGTGCTGCAGGATTTTTTTTTGTAAAAAATGTGCTGTGGCTCAAAAAAGTTGAAAAACACTGGCCTAGAGGGAGCCAAAACATAGATTAAAAGAGGTTTGTTGTCCTTAAGGGGGATAAGAATTTGCAATTAGTATAGCTTGTATTGTCCTTATGTCCATTTTCAGAACCATGATGTTCAATTTCTCTGAAGATCAAGGCAATGCCTAATCCAATCAGCAAAGTGCCTGTGATCAGGGTTCGGAATGGATAAACGTCCTTAATGTCCTCCAGGGAAAGAGTCACCAGACGAATAACCCACCACTTCTCCCAGGAGTCCCTTGTGTAACCAGCTGCAAAAGATCCGTCAGGATAAGCTGGTTCCCTCAAACCCAGTCTTCTCGTAAGGAAGATGGTGTAAATTACATTGAATGCATAATTTCTTAATTTGACGAGAAGAGTGGAGAAAATCTATCCGTTTAGTAGTAAACTAGACAAAACCAGTGAAGTGTAGCAGGAGAGCAAAAAATTGCAATTATAATTATAATTGTAAATTATAATTGTAATTATATCCTGTTTTTAATTACTGTAAAGCTGCTTTATATAAATAAACTCAATCTCCATAGCTGAGAAATGTTGCCTTCTGCTGTGTAGTGGTTAGTTGTTTATTTATTTAACATTATGTCAACCTCAATGGTTATTTTATGAAATGAAAATTTTCACCAATCGCAAGGTTATATTCATACCCAAGGTCATATATAAATTACTCAATTTGGGGGCAATCTGGCATCTTCAATTTATTTGGCATGCATATTTATGTATTGTGGGAGGAAAAGTAGACAGAGACTCTCCGTGTGGACACTGGAAGAACATGCAAGCTTAACACAGGAAGGACCCAGACCATCACACAGGTGAAGTAAACCCAGGCCCTCCTTCCCCTGTAATGGCATGACAAAACTGTATATAATAGTCCATTTTGTTGCAGTCACAAACTGGGTGCCACTTGCCAGATGTTCCTAATTTTTATGACAAGAAAATGACAACAACGATGAAGTGAGGTCACTCTTTGTGCACCCATAAAGCAATGCTACAATTTGCCCTTTTCCTTTCTTGGCTCACTCACGCTTATTACCATTAATGCAAAACAGACTTTTACATAATCTATTCAGGAAGCCATTTTAATTTGGTTATAAAACAAAGATTACAACAATCTACTGAAGTAGACAATATGACCTTTAATGAACATAGGAGTGCGCCTGGTCACAACCCAGACACGTCCTAAAAACTCTGCATAATACTGCCATCATGTCAGGCACAGTTTATAAGGGAAAGCTCTGGATGCTTATTATGTTAATTATGAAAATGTAAGGTCGTCCCTGAAAGAGACGTTGTCTGGATGGGAGCATATGTTGCTCTAGAACCTGGATATACCTTTCAGAATTGACGGTGTCCTTCCAAACGTGTAAGCTGCCCATGCCACATGCACTAATGCAACCCCATACCATCAGAGGCGCAGTCTTCTGAACTGAGCGCTGATATTAACTTGGGTTGTTCTTCTCCTCTTTAGTCCAAATGACACGGCATCCATGATTTCCATAAAGAACTTTACATTTTGATTCGTCTGACCTTGAAACAGTTTTGCACTTTGCCACAGGCCATTTTAAATGAGCCTTGGCCCAGAGAAGCATTTGCGCTTTTGGATCTTGTTTAGATAAGGCTTGTTCTTTGAACTATAGAGTTTTAGCAGAAGCATGCTGTATGTGATGCAGTGCAGTCTGGCAGTATGGTTTTCTGCCCTTACCCTTGATTCTGAGATTCTTTCAGATTCTTTGAATATTTTAATGATATATGCAATGCAGATGATTTGTTTAAACTCTTTGCAATTTTACACTATCAAACTGATTTCTGATATCACTCCACTATTTGTTTGCACAAATTGGCCAGTATTTGGCATGAAATTTCAAAATGTCTCACTTCCAACATTTTCCAACTTTTTTGGAATCGGATTTCTAAACATCTCCAGTAACTGTTGATAATTACTGCACACTAGCTCTATACAGAACAGCCCTAACTCTGATGTTGGTGGTTTCCACACATTAACTGCTCACTTCAAGTTCTTTCACAACATTTCAGTTGGATTAAGATCAGGACTTTGACTTCGCCATTCTAAAATACTAACTTTATTCTTTTTTAACCATTTTTGGTTCCTTTAGAATTCTCTGATATAATTCAGAATTCATTGTTCTATGGCAAGCCAGAAGCAGCAAGACATGCCCAAACCATGATACTACCACCACCATGTTTCACAGATGGTATAAGGTTCTTGTGCTGCACTTTTATTTAAACTAAAAGATTCTATTTTGGCCTCATCTATCTGCAAAACATTCTTTCAATAGCTTGTCCATGTGATTTTAAGCTGCAGATGAGCAACAATATTCTTCCAGAGCATTGGCTTTCTCTTCAAAACTCTGCAATGCACACCATTGTTGTTCAGTGTTCTCCTGATGGTGGACTCATGAACATTAACATTAGCCAATTCGAAAGATCTTCAGTTGTTTAGAAGTTACCCTGGGGTCCTTTGTAACATCGCAGACTATTACACCATTTGTACACAATCTGCTTTTCTTCAATAAAGAAATGCATAAGTATGATATTTTTGTCTCATTTGTTTAACTGGGTTCTCCTTATCTACTTTTAGGATTTGTGTGAAATCTGATGATGCTGTAGGTCATATTTATGCATAAATATAGAAAATTCTAAAGGGATTACAGACTTTTAAGCATTAGTGCGTAAGCTGTCTATCAAATGCCTCAACATTGTTTTAATCACTACACTACTGGTCCCCATATAGCAGGTTAAATATTTATTAGAAAAACACAAACACACTGTTCTACAGACCATGAGGGAAAGTGACAGAGCTGTCTATTTATATGCGAATGTTTCTGTTGTGCTGCCAGTAAAGCAAGCATTAGCTATTCCAGGACAACACATCAATATTTGCCCATTGAATTAGTGCTTACCGAGCGAATAAGCACATGGTCAATAAACAAAAAGTCAAGACAACACAGTATGTTTATGCACAAAGCGTGGATTAAAGTGATTGTTAAAATCCGCAAACCATACCATGTTCCTTAAATTACACATACTGACAGCATAAAATATGACCCATATGTAAACTTGTAGACTATTGAATACAAGAAGCCTTATAAGGCTGAAATCTCTGTGCATGTTATGCAGAATGTTTACAGGAAGAGCTGTCTACATGGCAAGAGTCCAAAAACAAAAGCCTAAAGTTACTGTGATACTTCACACTCACCCATTGCAGGTACCTCTCAGTCTGACATCATGCACTGTAATGAAAATTTCCCACAGGCAGGTTGCTTATTTATTAGTTAATCTCCTATTCAAGATACCTGAAGTGAAGCATACAGAGAGGACACACACATGGGCCAAGGGCAATATCAACCCTTGTCCTGCCCTCACTGGCCAACTGATGTCTATAAAAACATGCACAGCCAGCATTGGTGGTCTGGTGTGGCAGCACATATACTACAATTGCAATGATACAAAGAAGATTAGCATGGCCCGTGCACAAGGATGACACTCAAAATCATGAAGTGCTATTGGAGGATAAATATGTTTACATCCCTCCCCTTCCTGTAACTTTTTGATTCTATTAATCTGGTCTTTTTACACCAGAAAGCCATTGAGCCCGAGCATAAGAGTAGTCGCTCTTGCTTTAATACACATTAGGGCACTCAGGGTTTTCTAAAGCTATAACAATGTGACTAAGGTTTAGAAAATATTTTCCACCTTAACAAAAGTCTTAAAGAAGATGTCGGATTGTTGTATAATTTCTGCTTAGAAGTCAGCCATATACAGTATCTAATGCAAAACAGAGAAAGGAGTGGGATGTGTTTGCAGAACAAAAACAATAATTCATTGTATACCAGAGAAAAGAGAGAATTTTTTTTCCTCACATGCATTTTGTTACGATATTCTATATTGTGTCATATTCCATCATCACTTTGCTGATGGTTGTCTCCACAAATGTGCTCGTGGGGTAAACACTAAAGCTAAGCTCCTGGCTTTTTCGAACAGCACCTGAACAGCATCATGTTGAAAAATAATAGTAGCTATGTGCATAAAATGAGGTGGAAGAACATGTTGATAGAGATACATACAAAACTCACAAAGCATACAACAGAGAGCATAAAAAGCTCTCGTCAGCTGTTGCAGTCCGGGGTGTCAAAATCTAGTTACTAACACTCCTGGCATTTTCTAGGGGCTCACTCAATTAGCTATGCAAGCTGCTATAGACTAAATATCTGGTTGTGCTAAGCTTGTTTGCTTAACATCCACCAGATGGGGCAGTTGGAATACTCAAAGCCTTGCTCCAGTAATCACTCATAAAGATTATTTTGGAAACGTATTCAATTAAATCATTTTATTTCTATAATGATTTTTACACTTGAACATTGTCACAAAGCAGCTTCACAGAAATGTAACACAAGATATTATCATAAAGTTTATATAAGTTACCTAAGTTATACCCAACCTAATTTAAATGTGCTTTACCATATTAGACCACTGTTCATAAGTATATATTGTTTTTATTGTTTTAGTTTCTATACATTACTGGTCATTTTTACAGTGGCATTGGATACTTTAGGCAACAGGTAAATAATAATAATAAACTATTATTATTATTATTATTTTATTGAATCCTTTTGAAAAATTCTTCTCTCATTTGTGTGTGAGAATCCATAACTTCCAGAGCCCTGGGCAGCCCCTACTAAGGGAGCAACTGTAATTATCAGCCTTGGTCACGGGCATTTTTTGTCGAGGCATTTTCTTACAGGATCAAGGCTTGTACCAACTATCTTCTGGTCCCATATCCGCTTTTTTGACCAGAAGTGGCTTTCTGAAGGCTAACTCATTCATATTTTAAAGGTCATGTATTAAAAGTAGGAGAAATGCGCAAGTATAAAGATCTTTTGATAAGGGCCAAAATTCTGATTTCTAGAAGACATGGCATTTCCTAAACAGCAGATTTTGTGGGCTGTTTTCAGTCATTTTTTTAGTACAACCAGTAAACCAGTAACAGGGACATGGGTGTCACAACTCATGAAACATTTGGAAAGTAAAGATTATCCTGGATGGTCTGATCCTTTTATAGAGATACATTAGCATTCATATTTGAAAAAGTAACTTGATGCATGTGGAGCTGTGTAAATATAAACCAGTCAGAGTGCCCAAATTGACCAAGTGCCAAATTGACCAAGTGCCAAATTGACCAAGTGCCAAATATCCAGTGCGTATCAGAACTAAACTATGAAGCACTTGCGTTCATACCATTCCAGGCAGTCATGTGGATGCTACTTTGACACATACTACCTATCTAAATTTTTTTACAGACCCTATACATCCCTCTAACGGCAAAAATATTGCCTTTTGGCCCCTTTTACCAGTAAATTGTACCCTGTCATAATTAAAAACTTGTTCAGCAATGGCTTCAGAAATAATAATAATAATAAAAAGTCAGACTTATATAGACCCATTGCAATACACATAGAATTTTAACAAGGGTAACCCTAGCAGATGAGAAAGAATACTGGGAAAACAACTGCGTTTTAAGGAGAGAATCTGACAAAGCATTCAGGGTGTTGACTCGGCCTGCACATTCCCTGGAACTCAATCTGATGATCTCTGGGAATTGCTGGGCAAACAAATCTGATCCATGAATGCAGCAGCTCTCAGTTTACAGAACTTAAAGGATCTGCTGTCTTGGTGCCAGATACCACAGTACACCTTCACAGGTCTTGTAGAGTCCATGCTTCGGGGGGTAGAGCTCTTTTGGAAGTTTAGGGGAACCTTAATAATGTAAGCCATGTGGTTTTAATGTTATGGCTGATCAGTGCATAATTTGTACAATGATTATGTAAAGGCCAATGTACTTTAGAGTTTGTATTTACAATTTTCATTGTTTAACCACTGTGTTAGCATATGTACTCTTTATGTAGGTAAGTGTCATGCAATCGTTTTGGAAAATATATTTTTTATTTAAAATATTGTTAGTGAGTACATGATTATTTTTTAAATTCTGAAATAAAAAGTCAACACTTTTCCAAAAAAATATGCTTTTGCCTGTATGAGGAAATTAGATTTTTGCATGTAATAAAGATGTGTGACAGTCAAAGTATAAAGAAATATGGCGGGTATTGAAAAAGCGTCTACAAAAAAAGTTATTTTCTGGTTTAATTTTTTGGACACTGTGTGTGTCAGACCCAAGATGAAATCTGACTATTATAAGCTTCAAGTCCAAAAGCCAGAGTCTGTCATGGGGTGGGGTTGTGCTAATGCCCAATGCAAAGGTCATTTTTACTTCTGTAATGGAAGTATTAATGCACAGGTTTTTTTGAGATTTGGGAATAAAATGACATCTTTGACAGAGACATCCATGCATTTTTTCAACATGACAATGCAAAAGAAATCAGAAAATGTCAGGACTGGCAAATGCAAATCCTTTCCAAGAATACTGTTTTTAAAAGATTTCAGTCCTTTTAATCAGCCTTTTTGTCACATCACCTGTTATCATAATTTCTTTTTTCACCACATTTCACTAGATATATATTGACCTCATCCTAACTTTTTTGTAATGTGTTGCAGGACTAAAGTGAAATGAAGTTGACCATACATTTTTTTTTTCAATTTTACATACCGACCTGGGGGTTGTATTGTGTATGTGACTGTTATTAAAGGAAATAATTAATCCCTTTAGTTACATGTTGTATTTGTATATATATAAACACCAGCCACCTTATGTGTCCTGCAGAATCTATCACAGTTCTTCTAGAGATTTGAACTGTCACACTTGCTGCCAAAAGCAACAGCCATAGCATTTTCTGTAACATTATATTTAGTGTTGGAAAAGTAATTTAATTGGAAATATAAAATCTTATATTTATACTGACTCTTTAATAAAAATGTATTTAAAAAAGATTTTATAAGCAGAAATAAGCTGCCGCTATAACTATTCAGTCGTGTGCACTGCAGTCTGCATAGTCTAATCCTTTTGGCCTCAGGCACATCTGGTAACAATTCATTTCATACAACATGTAGACCTCGGCCTGTGTTTAATTTTCTGCTTTTTACACTCTTTTATTAACTTTTCGATATATGTTGCTATGTTATACTTATTTTTTTGTGTAGTCTGCTTATTTTGCTGCATACTGCGAATGCCACACTTAAGATGTATTTTTAATGTGAAGGTTAACTTTTTTACAAGCCTTGCAATTTCTCTGCTTTCCAGGCAATAAAGTTAAAAAAAAAAACTTTACGTCATGAAGTCAGTCTGTTCATCTGGTTATTTAGTAATCCCTGCTTGCGGACTGATTACTTTCCTGAGTAATCAGTTTGCCCTTGTGAGTAGGTTTGGAACTGAGTGATTTTCAGGCTTCTATCAATCATCTGAGCTTAGCGTTCTCACAGGCTCAGCATGAGTGCCTCTGAACCTCTGGGACCCCTACCTCCAGAGCTTGCTTTCATCCTTTTTCCAGCAAAGCTTTCAGAGGACACGTTTTCCTTAAACTGACCTCCGTCCAACCATCCTGAAAGTTTCCCCAGTTATAGCCTGAGCTATTACCTGTGGGTGATCACTAAAAATATATAAGTACTACGCCCATGCCATTAACCCAAACTGTTTTTATGTGTGATTTTTAGCAAGAAAAGATTTCTATTAAAGAAAATATGTTTCGCCCCAGATGGAAGTAGGTTGGTTGGGATAATGCTATTGAGAAGGATAGTTAGACTGTCCGCTAATGAATCATAAATCCATGCAGTAGAAAAAGCATCTTGAAACCACGATGGGCATTTAATTGGTGTTATTAAGAGCAATGGCCAGCCTAGTGATCAGGGATAATGAAGTCTAAATGGTGCTACATTTAACAGCCTCCTCAATGATTCCCTAACTGTTTTACGGCCATTGAGGTAATTTGCTAATTACATTATAGACTTTAAAGTTGGCGCCTGTCACGTTTCGGTGCTAACTGCGCCAATATGAGCACAAGATGCATTTAAGTTATAAGACTGATCGAAACAAACACAGTTTGTGTGTGTATTTACATGAAAAAAGTATTGCATGTAAGACAATAAATTCTCTATATTACAAGATTATTATTATTATAAACAGCTTTTTTCAGGATGCTTTTCCCTGAACAGTATTTAAAACTCCTCACCTGGGCTTGAACTTTGTTTTTTTTATCTACTGTGGTAAATGCATTGGGCTTTGTAGTAGCTGAAAACATTCACATTTGCTTTTTTTAAGCCTCAAACCACGCTACAGTCAAGATGTCAGCTTTTGAAGGTTTTGCATATAATATTGAACTGATTCATGTCTTTCATGTCAAATCCTTCTATTATTATTTCGAACACCTCTATCCCCAGGCTGTTGCTCAGTGAATATTTGGTGAATGAATGCATGTATAGACTATTAAGATAATTATGCATATATACACAGAGTATAACCGAAAAACTTATTTTCTATCATTTAGATTGTCAGTTCCTTTTAAAACATAGGAAACATCCCCAAATGACTAAATCATACAAAGAAACCCCGTTCCAGCACATTCAACCCTGAACTAGATTTAATTAGTCATGAGGTAAGCAGATATTCAGAAACAAAGGATTGGGGAGCTTTTTGGAAAGAATGTAGTTCTTTCTGCCCTTCCCCCTTTTTCTTCATCTCTAAAACAAATCCCTGGCTGTCCAGCCCTCAGGCAGCAGAGCGGCCAGCCAGATGGAAGATGATTTACAGAAACTGTGTGTCAGGCCACGGCGATGGAATGAAGTCCTGGTGAACACACTGTGATGAATGAGACTGGGCTGTTTGAAGAGGAGGAGGGGAACGGAGAAGCGGGGGTTGTCTTCAAATGCAAAAATCTGATCTGAGAGTAAACGCTGATGCGTGTTCTGGGGGCTGGAGGAGGGCAAGACTTTTAAAGCACATTAATTCTTTGGTTTGGAAGTAGGCTACCAGCAGAACATTCAGACATCCCGGAGGCATATATCATGAATGCAGCTGTCAGCACATGCCATGACTAAAACATGCTCTAAAATGTAGGAGTATAAGAGAGAGCTAGAGTGTATATGTGTGTCTGCCCGTGTGAGAGACAGAAAGCAATGGAGCTTCGGTAGTGAACTCATCTGAAAGAATAGACTGTAATTATGTAAAATGCTCAGTCCCGTAGAGCAACAGAGAAGTTCACTGTTTTCTCTGTAGGAACTATACGTTCTTTACGTTTGGGGCCCAGACTGCATCTTAAAACAACAGTGTCTGGAGGCAGTAATGCCCTTTGACGGGTTCTCAAGCTGACAGCACGGGCTTGTTTTTCTCCCATATCGTTTCCATATGGTGGTCAGAAATATAAACGATTCAAAGTGAAACTGGAGACTGAGGAAACAGAAATGGTGGGCAGTGAGTGGGGTGCAACAACAATTCCCCTCAATATCACCGTAGCACAGAGATGATGGTTTAACAGAAGCCCACTGTGACCATTAAGAGTGGGAGGAGAAAGAAAATAATTCTTTCTCATTTCATTTCAAAAAAACCTTTAGTTTTATGAGCTATTAAATTTTCACAGTGGCAACTGTACATAAAATACCTGATTACAAGGTTGGTTTAGAATAGAGCTAGAATAAGAGAAACCAAGTAACATGAGCCATATATTTTATTTTATTTGACCTCTTTTTATGTACTATACTCATATTTATGATCATGTATAAAAATTCAGATCACACACCACAAATTCCTGATCCATGACTGTTTTAAGGAGACAAGGATCTACGGAAAGTCAAATTAATCCATCCTGAGGTTAGTTAAAACTTTGGTTGGTCACATTGTTTTATTAGAGCTTTCAGGACTCTTCCCAGTTACTGCTATACAGTTTTGAAAATGCTAGGTCAGTTCCTATGTGACCACGGTGCAAGATAAATGACCGCCCCAGTTAGGCTCCGAAACCTGTCCATGACCATGATTGAACTGATTATGTTGGATAGAAATTTGAGAGTGGATTATGTAGAAAATCCTTTGCAAATCAGCCATGGCTCTGTTTATGTAATCATCCACGACAGCGGTGCATTGGACCTGCAACTCATCCTAAAATATTTTTATTCAGAGGAAATACGAAAGCTTGTCTACAGATGGAAAAAGTGTATGTAATTATATAATAATAACTCAATAATTGTTCAATTGGATTCTGGAAGTAATCAATGAAAAGGGGCAGAGTAAAAGTAAAAGGAAAGGTCGAGAGTAGTGACAACTGCCTTGTTGTATGGTTTGGAGACTGTGGCACTGACTAAGGGACAGGAAGCAGAACTGGAAATGTTGAGGTTTTTTGTTGGCGTTACCGGAATGGACAGGATTAGGAATTAATTGGTAGGAGGATGTTAGAGATGGAGATTCCAGGCAGGAGGCAGAGAGGAGAACGAAAGAGGATATATATATAGACATGGTCAATGTAGACATACAGGTAGCTAGTGTGAGAGCAGAAGATGCAGAGTGAATCGGAAAAGACTGACTCTCTGTGGTGACCCCCTATAAAAAGAGAGGCAGAAAAAATAAAGAAAGTACATATTAAGTACCAGGAAGCTCGGTGCATATTTAGTATGAAATATGCCAAGCTATGTATGACATGATGTGACAAGACACGCTACTACTAAGAGAGTGCTGATCATAACTTTATGCTTCACCTGCCTGATCCACCCTGATGGCCTTACACACCACTATACAGACATTTACATACAGGCTCTTCCCACAGACTGTTTAATCAGTTGTCACCAAAATTAGAAATGGATTCCCATTTCCTTGCCACCGTCACAATCCGGATTGTTAACGTAGCTCCATGGTCCTGGAGGTACGTCATTTCGTGTCACTGTGTACTGTAAACAGTGTATATGGTTAAAATTACTAAAACCTTTTGACTATTGACTCATTATACATTTCATATAATATACATTTTATGATTATATTCTGAAGTTTCTGTAAATTTTACATTTTAAAAGTGCTATAAAACACAAATGAATTGAAACATATATGTGAGTACATATTACAGATGCATCTTAAAAAATTTGAATATCATCAAAAAGTTCATTTATTTCAGTAATTCAATACAAACAGTGAAATGTACAGGGGTTAGACAGTGGTTTTGAAACACCTGGTTTTAGACTACAATAATTTATTAGTATGTTGTAGTGCCTCCTTTTGCAGCCAATACAGCATCAATTCTGCATTTATCCATGAAACCTCCCACACAAAAATGACAGGTGTTTCAGTTTCATTGTCTAACCCCTGTATATGTTATATTGATTTATTACAAACACCATGATCTATTTCAAGTGTTTATTTCTGTAATTGTTGATGATTATTGCTTGCAGCTAATAAAAACCCAAAAGTTTCCACGATCAGTGATGGTTTTTGGAGTCATGTCTTCTGCTGATGTAGATCCACTGAGTTATTATCAAGAAAATTTTAGAGCAAGACTTTTTGCTCTACTCTATTACTTTTGTATATAGAAATGTCATTGTCCAGAAGAACATGGCTCCTGTCCACACTAAAAAAAGTTCCAATACCTGGTTTAATAACCACAGTATTACTGTGCTTGATTGGCCAGCAAACTCACCTGACCTTAACCCCATAAAGA
>JAOUQT010000002.1:5438328-5451047 GCA_025769995.1 Xyliphius kryptos | reverse complement strand
CACACTCTGCTCTTACTGGTGCAATGTGCAATTAATGAAGATTGGCCACCAGCCTTGTCCAATTTAGCCATGAAACCTTGCACACTAAAATGACAGGCGCTTTAGTTTCATTGTCTAACCCCTGTATCTTTGTGAACTTTATGATTATATCCTGAATTAAATTTCTGTGCAGCCGATTTTTTGTGACAATTTTCAATAGTAAAAAGTAGTTAAGAAATTTAATTGAATTAAAAAAAGAATCACAATTCAGAATTATTAATGTCAAGCAAGATAACAGTGTAAGCTGATTTGAAAATTAATTGCATACATGTTTGTGCATTTACATACTACTTTAGTAATACTTGAACCAAAATACTTGATATTGCTTTGCCTTCTGTTAGAAAATCTTTTACATACAGTCTTTTACAAAAAAAGTGGAGGTGTAGTTAAAAAAATAACAGGAATATGTATAAAACTAATTAGAAAGAGACCAGAAAGAGACACATGGCATTTCACATTATAAAGTAGACTTATAAGTTCAAACCTGTAAGGTCTTAACAGCCTACCTCATGTCACCAATATCTTTATTATTTACAGTTTAACGTAATGAGCAGCATAAGTATCCATTTCATAACAAACAATGATACATCTATGCAAAAATGTATAAATTATACACAAGTCATGGTCACTTTGGCGTCTCCAATTCATATAGCATGCATGTCTTTGGACTGTGAGTGGAAAACCATATGAACGTAGTTAGAACATGCAAACTCCACAGATATCTTGGGTTTTCCCCACACAGGGATCAAATCATTGGTGGGCTGCCTCACCAAGAATTGTGTGCTAAATGTATTCTGGGACATCTGACTGTTGCAAGACAACAAATGTCACCACCCAATGGATCCTTGATAGTAGAAAATAACAAAAACTAACGCCAACGATTTTGATGACATCCATTTATGGCTGAATGAAAACACTTTGTTGTAATTATTTTAGTAGAAGTGAATTGAAGGGGATAGAATGCTCCAGTTTCCTATGAGTTATTTGTACTTCAACACCAGAAGAACCTCCAGCAAGATCAGAGTTCACCGCTGGGGACAGAACCAGAGGCAGAACAAAAAAAAACTTTCAGAGGTACAAAATTATACACTGCCCAAATGCTTGGATTTATTCTTTCTGAATTAGATTGTATAATTAGTCAAGTGTTATTGGTTTTGCTGGACAGATGTGTTTCTCATAAACATCCTACGAAGTCGGAAACTGAAGTCGGATACATTAACATGCTGTATTTGACACAGCACAAACAATATGGCCAAACAAGTAATCAACAATAACACATCAAATACTAACCTACAATTTGTATTAACAATTTGGTTAAAGTACAACAGAAACATCATTTTGAACAACGTGTGTGATTTTGTGTGTGTGTGTGTGTGTGCGCGCCCCATGATGGATGCAAATTCGTTCATTGCAAATGAATGAATTAATGTTGTTTTGAACATCTACAATCAACGCATATACAGCGCCCTCTACATTTATTGGCCCCCAGTCGTTAAGATGCGTTCCAAGGCTTCTAATGAGTTTTTAATTCTTAATAATATAGGACAAACAATGCAAAAAAGATAACAATTCAATATTTAATTCAAGTGCATTTACTTAGTTTGAAAAAATCCCACATTAAGAAAGGATTCTTTTATTTCTTTTATTTTACTTTTATTTTATTTTTGTGTAGATTGTGCCAAATGTTTAAATTATTTAAATTTTTGTAAATTATGTTAGAAAACAATTTATAACAACATTTGTACTGAAAATTAATACTGTATACAGTACTATATACTTGGTGGGCAAAAGTAAATGAATAAAACCACTACACCAATATGCAGTTCTTCCACAAGCTGTTACCTCAAAATCAAAAGCAAATTATTGTCACGGTTGTCTCTATATACTCAACCTCATCTTAGAATGAAAAATTCTACTTGATTTTAAATCGGATTAAAGTCGTATGTGATGGACTCGTTATTTTAAAGGCTTCCCCCCCACCTCCCACTATAGTGACAAAGATGAACTACAATACCGATTTCAAAAATGTTGGGACAAGGTCATGGTTACCACTGTGAAACATGCCCTTTTCTCTTTACAACAGTCTGTAAAAATCTGGGGACTGAGGAGACAAAGTTTCTCAAGTTGAAGGATAGGAATGTTAACCCAATTCTTGTCTAATGTAGGACTGTAGTTACTCAAGTGTCTTAGGTCTTTTTTGCCGTATCTTCCATTTTATAATGCGCCAAATGTTTTCCAAATGTCGCCTGAATGGGAGCATATGTTGATGGTGTCCTTCCAGATGTGTAAGCTGCCCATGCCACACACACTAATGCAACCCTATACTATTAGAGATGCAGGCTTCTGAACTGAACACAGATAACTTGGGTCGTCCTTCTCCTCTTTAGTCCGAATGACACAGAGTCCCTGATTTTCTGAAAGAACTTATACCCAGTCATGTTAATGACCTATTGCTATTTTACCTAATGAGTTGCAATTGTTTGTACCTTTAACCTTTCCGGCCTCTTTCTCTTCCCCAATTTTTTGGAGATATTGAATATTTGGCATGAAATTTCAACACTTGACATTTGATATGTTGTCTATGTTCTATTGGAATACAATACCAGTTTTTGAGATTTATAAATTATTGCATTCGGTTTTTGTTACTTTTTCTCAATTTTTTTGTAATCGGGTTTGTATAAGATTTTATACACACATTTACAACAAATAAAAGGAATACTTGGTTAATGCCAAGTATATGATATATTGTAAAACCCTGGTGATTTTGGCATACAGTGTATAGTTAACAACTAACACAGTGTGTCTAAATAAATAAAATATAGTATAAATCAATACAAGCTATCAGTATGGGTTGGCTTTAAAATTTTAAGAGCAGCAATATGGTACAGACCTTGGCCATTGGTGTCGTCTGTCCGTAAGTGGTACATATACCACCCCCATGAGAGCCTTTTTGATGTAGGTACCATCACTCTGGCGATCATACTGCTCCAAAACTTGACCTCCACCCTCTGGACCTACAGGCAGCACAAGTCTTCCACCTGGTTTAAGCTGCTCCAAAAGCTGAAAAAACATTTTATTGACAGTTTTAGAGACTGCAACTTTTTCTGACTTGTAATAATTCATTAAAATGAATTACCAAGTGAATGGTTCCTAGCAAAAGGAGAGCACAGTCACTACATATGCTCAAATTCTGTAGAATATTTTACTATCAGTACCCTTGTATAAAAAAAATATACATTTCATTTTTTTACTCATAAAATTATGGTGCAATTTTTTTTCCCATAACGTGACAGGTGTAGAAATGGAAAGCAATCGACTAAATAGCAGAGTTTATAACCTATGGGGAAATTTAAATTTTGAGAGTGTACCGCTTTGGGGACTATAGGTGCTGCTGCCCCAACATGAATGGCATCATATGGTGCTCCATCTGGAAATCCTAAACGTCCATCACCCACTGAAAAACATCATATTAGGACTGTCAATTAATATGTTAATTTAAATGAATAAATAACACAAAAAATAATGTTTATTGGTTAATTAATGTCATCTTCTTATACACAATATATACACATGACAATTTGGCACCTACAATTCACCTACCTGTGCATGTCTTTGGACTATGGGAGGTAATCGGAGAACACAGGGAAAACATGCATACTCCAGCACTATCCAGTGTCACAGTGCCGCCCAACAGGAGCAATAATGTATAAATTTTTTTTTAACACTGATTAATAATGCTTACTTCTGCCCTTTGTACCAGCACATCATTAAAACTTCCAGCCACTATAATATGATAGATATGATGGCTGGTTGTAAAATATGGAAAATATTAATAAGATAATTTGCTCAGCCCTTTCTTTTTCATCCCCCTTCTGCTTCCTTCTCTCGCTCGCTCTGCTTATATTTGATGTTGTGTTTTATTACATTCAAGAACTGAAATTCCAGTGAA
The DNA here is from genome assembly GCA_025769995.1 of Xyliphius kryptos. Lineage (NCBI taxonomy): Eukaryota > Metazoa > Chordata > Actinopteri > Siluriformes > Aspredinidae > Xyliphius > Xyliphius kryptos. Next base: position 5,447,059 of record JAOUQT010000002.1, on the reverse strand, counting down.
ACCTTTAAGTGGATAAGGATTAACCATGCGGCAAAAACAAAGTCTTTCAATGTTAATAAAAACTTCACAGTTAAGTACAGAAGATGCTCAGAAGATTGAAGTTGGATTGATTGCGCACTGAGCCGGGAGAACATGCATAGAAAAGTAACTTGCGGGAATGTAATATAAATTGTGAAGAAGCGCACTAAACCATTTCAGCCTTGTACTGTGCAATTATTTCACCCCTATGTTGCAGAAGAAAAGTTATTTCAAGCTTGGGAGATAACATTTACATACAAGGTTGTGTACCATCACACACAAGGAACATTAATTACTGTAATGACACAAACTGTAGTTTAGGATCTTTGCTTAAATTAAGTCTGTTCATTTAATAAAAAAAATAAAAATAATTCACGGTTACTGACATCGGTAATGTTTATTGTGTCAATGCAATATTCAACACAAATTGCCATTTCATGACAAACAAGGTTACATTCATACAATTCGTGGACAATTTGGCATATCTGTGGAAGGAAACCGGAACACAGTAAGGAAAAACAAACAAACTCCACACAGAAATTTCTCGGGTTGCCCCGCCTAGATATTGAATTTGACTCCTTATTGATGTGAGGCGACAGCACTACCCACTGTGCCACCTGTCACTAACTAGCAAATGAAAATCAGAAGTCTTTCTATAATTTTCTTGTTATTAGAATCCGTTCTCAGACCAGTAATGATGTACTAGTGTTTAATTTGCTTAGACAACGGTCACCTTAATTTTCTGGTTGAAGAAAATTACATTGACAAGAGCTGAGTCAGCTCAATCTGCACATACACACATACCTTTCTGCTCACTGTTTCAAACTCTCTCCTTCTACATCTGCATCATAGGAATATATGAATATAACTATGTAATCGATGTAACATTGTCCCTGGCATGAATGGCAATGGTGGCTCAACATGAACATGAAAACCACTATAATATTTCTTTGTCCTTCTGTCTGTTCAACAAAGTATATATTTTTATGCATTTTAATAAACTGTCCCAGGATAAGTAAAAATATTAGGATTGTTAGGATGAATAAAATATGTCAAAGGAGTAAAGATGGAATACAGCTTGCCAAGGAGGAATGGTGCTTTGTTACCATTATATTCAGTAGATATGTGACTCACCCACTAGTTTGATCCGTCCAGAGGTTAACAGGTCTTGATCATCAGCTTGGACATTTTTCACAGAGGCTTGCACTAGCTCTTTTATGTGTTCTATTCCCACCACTTTTCCAGTGGGACCTACCTGCATATAGAGGATTAAGATACAAGTATATCAATAATAATTATAAATATGCAGTACGTAGCTGAGTACTTCCAAAGCCGTTGGCAAGAATACATATTTATAAATCAACCTCTAGGTGAGGGCAATGACCTTTTGCATAACCCAACAGTAACAGTCTGGTAGATATCTATACTTAACCTTTACAGACTGATACTGCATGTTTATTTCAAATTGCAGCGACAGTGGGTACGGAAAGTATTCAGACTTAAAATTTTTAATCTTTGGTTCATTGCAGCCATTTGCTAAAATCAAAAAAGTTACTTTTTTTATTTCTTAATAATGTAAACCCAGCGCTGCATCTTGACAGAAAAACAGAAAAGTTTTTGCAAATTTATTAAAAAAGTGAAACTGAAATATCACATGGTAATAAGTATTCAGACCCTTTACCGTGACACTCATCTTTAACTCACATGCTGTCCATTTCATATGATCCTAATTGAGATGATTAATTGGAGTCCAACTATGCTTAATTAAACTGATTGGACTTGATTAGGAAAGGCACACACCTGTCTATATAAGACCTTACAGCTCACAGTGCATATCAGATCAAATGAGAATAATAAGGTTGAAGGAACTGGCCAAGGAGCTCAGAGACAGAATTGTGGCAAGGCACAGATCTGGCCAAGGTAACAACAGAATTTCAGCAGCACTCAGAAGCACAATGGCCTCCATAATCCTTAAATGGAAGAAGTTTGGGACGACCAGAACTCTACCTAGACCTGGCCGTCCAGCCAAACTGTGCAATCGTTAGAGAAGGGCATTGGTGAGATATTTAAAGAAAAATCCAAAGATCAATGTGGCTGAGCGCCAGAGATGCAGTAAGGAGATGGGAGAAAGTTCCTCAAAGTAAACCATCACTGCAAACGTCCACTAGTCTGGGCTTTATTGTAGAGTGGCCCAACGGAAGACTCTCCTCAGTGCGAGACATATGAAAGCCTGCGTAGAGTTAGCCAAAATACACACAAAGGACTCCCAGGCTATGAAAAATAAGATTCTCTGGTCTGATGAGACAAACATTTTGTAGTTAACTCCAAGCTGTATATGTGGAGAAAATGTGTGGCAGCATCATGCTATGGGGGTGGTTTTCAGCTGCAGGGACAGGGTGACTGGTCGCAACCGAAGAAAAGATGAATATGGCCATGTACAGGGATATCCTGGAAGAAGTGCTCTGGACCTCAGACTGGGCCAAGGTACACCTAATGACCCTAAACACTCAGCTAAAATAACAAAAGGTGCTTGAACTCAATACTGAATAAAGGATCTGAATACTTATTACGTGATATTTCAGTTTTTCGTTTGTAATAACTTTGCAAATTGTCTACAGTTCTGTTGCAATGAAACAGAGTAAACATTTAAAGGGGTTTGAAAACTTTCCCCACTGTAAATAATCAAAACCAATATTAACAGTAAATAACAACACAACTTTGAATGCTTTATAGATATTGTAAATACGCTGTATAATTTACCATTCTGGCAAAGCAGGCAGTGAGATAACCACTCCCAGAGCCAACATCCAGTGCTGAAGCTCCTTCAGTTAACTTGTCACTGAGAATTTCTAAAACATGTGCATGCTACAGAGAAAAGTGACATTATTTAATTATCATTAAATCCAACGTGTGTGTGTGTGTATATATGTATGTATGTATACATGCATGTCAATAAATTAGAATGTCATCAAAAAGTGCATTTATTTCAGTACTTCAGTACAAACAGTGAAATGCATACATTATATATAAATTATTACAAACACAGTGATTTCAAGTGTTTCATTCTGTTAAATGGTTACCGATTATGACTTACAGACAATGAAAACCAAAATAATTATCTCAGAAAATTAGAATATTATATAAGACCTACTAAAAAACTGATTTTCAGAAAAAATGAAAGATATTTTGGCCTTCTAAAAAGTATGTACAGTAAATGCACTTAATACTTGGTCAGGGCTCCTTTTGCATAAATTACTGGATCAATGTGGTGTGGAATGGAGGCGATCAGCCTGTGGCACTGCTGAGGTGTTATGAAAGCCTTGTCGGAAGAGGGAAGCATGAAGTGCTCTAAAATTTACTAGTAGACAGCTGTGCTGATTTTGGTCTTGATATAACACAGTGGGCCTATACTAGCAGATGACATGACTCCCCTAAACCATCACTTCACATTAGACCTCAATAGTTCAGATTGTGTGCCTCTCCATTCTTCCTCCAGACTTCAAATAAAATGCAAAATTTATTTTAATCTGGAAACAATCCAGTTCTATTTCTTTTTGGCCCAGGTAAGACGTTGTCTCTTGGTCATGAATGGCTTGACACAATGCAAAAGTTGTAGCCCATGTCCTGGATACATCCTTGTGCAGTGGCTCTTGAAGCACTGACTTCAGCAGCAGTCCACTTGCGAATCTCCCTCAAATATTTGTATGTCCTTTTCTTGACAGTTCTTTCAAGGCTGCGGTTATCCCGGTTGTTTGTGCCACACTTTTTCCTTCCACTCAACTTTCCATTAATGTGTTTTGATACAGCACTCTGGGAACAGCCAAGGTCTTGAGCAATGACCTTTTGTGGCATACCCTCCTTGTGGAGCGTGTAAGTGACTGCCTTCTGCACATCTGTCAAGTCAGCAGTCTTCCCCATGATCGTCTAGCCTACTGAACCAGACTAAGGGACCATTTTAAAGGCTTAGGAAGATTTTGCAGGCGTTTTGTGTTAATTATTTTAGTATTTTGAGATAATGTCTTTTGGTTTTCATTGGCTGTAACACAATTACCATTAAAAGAAATACACTATATTTCTAAAAGTATTCGCTCACCTCCCTTGACTCACATATTAGCTAATCCATATGGTTCAATATGGTCAGTCAACCTAATAAAATATCTTTGGGATGAATCAGAGCGTAGACTGAGAGTCAGGACTTGACACACTCCTAAACCATGTGAACAGTCTTCCTAGAAGAGTTGAAGCCGTTCTAGCTGCAAAGGGTAAAGATGCAGGCCAGTTAAGTCCATCCACACCAGGCTCTGTCATCCATGTCTTTATGGACCTTACTTTTTGCACAGTCATGTTGAAAGAGGAAGGGGCCAGCTCCAAACTGTTCCCACAATGCTGAAGCATTCATACACATGTGGACATGGAAGTGATTGGAACACCCAATTCCAATAATTTGAATAGGTGAGCAAATACTTTTGGAAACTGTATATATACGAATGTCGGTCATTTTCATGGTGCATCACCCGCTTCAGCTTCAGGAAAAATAAAGTACACTCAGATATAGTGACAAATTCATAGTGGAGATCCATAATGAATATGTTGCTAGGCCCTGCCGCAGCAAAGCAGCACCAAAACATTTCCACCTCCATGCTTCACGTGTGTCATCTGGCAAACTTTAGTGTTGCCCTGATGTTTATAATGGACAGCTAGAATTTCATCTATGAAAATCAAATGTGTGCAGATGCATGACAAACTGTGCAGGAACTACCTCTAGGTCCTATGAAGACACTTTATGATCATTGGAGATTTCTTAACACATACTGCAGTCGGCCCCGAGGCTTAACTCGCTATGACCAGGCCATACTGCCAGTAGTTTTGAAATGTTCTTATTCATAAATTATTTTCTGGGCAAACAAACAGTTTGTGTATTGATTTCCAGACTCATGTACATCTAGAATTATAATTTGATTCCAATTTTGGCCATTTTAAGTAGTATTTCTAAAAGTTACATTATAGAAATTTTCTTTAAATAACATTTATTAATACACATTTATTTATTTGTTTAATTGTACTTGCATCCATTAATATTTTTAAAATGAAGATTAAATTTTACATAAGCTTCAATATGTTTAAAAAAATGGGTGTCCTAATATTCTTACAATGCTTTTAAATTACCTCCTTACTCATGAGATACAAAACCTTAATTCCCCTTCATCAATTCTCAACTTACCATATGAGGAGCACTAATAGTCGCCTTGTACCCTTTATAGAGAGGAACAAATAATGAACATTGAATATGTTAAAAAAAAGTGATTTCTATATATGATAACAAAATACATCTGTGTGCCTGTTCAACTATAAACACACCTATTGACTGAGGAGAATCGTCATATGGGTAGTCTTTGCAATAGATGCCCCGGTCCGTGGCAAGCATGGCTTCAAATACACTATCCCTCCGGATAACCCCATGCTCTGTCACATAAACAGATAAAGATATACTAAATACAAACAGCAATATGAAAAATGTAGTTTAATCAATGTTTGCCTCTATTAATCAGAGTTTATGGCTTGCGTGGGTGTCAGGTTGTTACCTCGCAAACGGCTTATAAGTTGTGGATGAGTTGTGCCACTTGATATCCATGACATAGTCCGGGTAAGAAGCAAACCCATAGGAAAAGCCAGTGCTGCCAGCCTGGCCACACTCCACATTTCATGAAAAATTATCACCTTAAGCACATTTCCAAATTATTTGTAGGTTAGACATATGTAGTGTGAGGAATTTCTTTTATTAAGACTTGAAAACAAAACAAGACTTCCCATAAACTTCAGCATTATGATTTATAAAAAAGTTCATGTGGAGCCAGATTCACTAATGAATGAACTGTTTATGAATTAACAGTTCTATGGCTCCGTGCGTAAAAGGATCTTGGTTAAAGTTAATAGTGGCTCAATAGTTAAAGTCTCTATATGACTGAGAATAGGTTTTGGGATTCTGTGGGCTCTGATGCACACTCATGCCATCACAGATGCTTAGATGGATTTTTACTATTTGCCACATAAGATCTGGCATCTGAATTGACCAAAAACTAGCAACTATTACATTTACGGTATTTAGCAGATGCCCTTGTCCAGAGCAACTGACAAAAGTGCTTTAAGACAATGGGGGGGGTTGAGTAGGAAAAATGGGTTTAGTTAAGGTAAGAGCGGAATAAGTGGGTCTTCAAACAGCCTTCAAACATTAAGGAGAAGTTCATTCCACCATTTAGAAGCCAGAATAGAAGCATGCCTTCAATTTAAAGATGCAGCTCCTTTTTGGATTTCACCCAACCATCTAATCTTTACCCCACCAATTTTTATAAAGCGTCCTTGGGTATTTTGAAAGGTGCTATACAATTTAAAATGTATTATTATTATTAATCTCACTGATGGAAAGAGGTTTTGGCTTAAAATCGCATGATACATGGCCCCATTTATTCTTCCCTTAGCACGAATAAGTCGTTCTGTCCCCTTTGCAGAAAAAAGCACCAAAGAATGATGCTGTTACCACCATGCTTCATAGCAGGTATGGTGAACTTGGGATGCAACTCAGCATTCTTCTTCCTCCAAACACAATGACTTGAATTTTGACCAAAAAGTTCTATTAGGCCACATGATATTCTCCCAGTCCTATTCTGGATCATCCATATGTTCTCTGGCAAACTTTAGATAGGCCTGTACATGTACTGGTTTAAGCAGGTTGACAGATTTTATCACCAGACAATCACATGGCCCAATATGAATGTGCATTTAGAAACCACATGTCTAGCTTTAAATGGATTATGACTTTAAATTATTTAAAATCAACCATGCTACAATGGCTAGGACTGAATACCATAAACATCATCAGTCAAATCTCCATCACTTAACAGCTGACAACTTCAACAAGAGAGAGACTTCATGTAAAACCTCCAATCATTTTACTGGTTACACAATGTTAAAAAGGTTAAAAAAGACTTAATTATTGCATTATCTGCTGCTGAGGATGGGTTAATGCTTAAATCTGATTACCCACGACTTTCCTTGCTTTTAACATTTAAGGGATTTTTTTTGCAGTGCACCTGACTTTATACAATTTAAAAGTCAACTGTGAATTCAACATCTTTGTAAAACTGCTCTGAAAGAATTGTCATCAGCACTTTGGAAAAACAGCAAATAATGAAGTGAAAGTGATCCTTTTTTGCCACTATGCTTGCACACAGCGGAATTTGTCCTCCGCATTTAACCCATCCGTGCAGTGAAACACACATATACACACACACACTGGTAAAGTGAGCACACGTGCCCGGAGCTATGAGCAGCCCTGCACAGCGTCCGGGGAGCAACTGGGGGGTTAGGTGGCCTTGCCCAAGGGCACTTCAGCTGTGACTTGTCATTACTAGGAATCGAACTGGGAACTGGGATTGTTCCTTAACTGTATGTTCTGTATGGTGCCATGTTTAGGGTTCTTCCTTTGTTGTGCTATGGGCTGCAGGTCGGGCACTGGCCTATCTATGACAAGGAAGAAGCAGTTAGAGAAAACATGCAGATATATTTTGAAAATGGCCCCAGATCTGGTTATTCCTAAAGGTGTCGCATCGGGTTGAGGTCAGGGTTCTGAGCACTTGAAATCTTCCATTCTAACACACAGTGTCCTACTGGAGCTTGACTTGTGCAAAGGGTTTTTTTTATTCTGGAGATTCACCCACATGTATATGCATAATTAACAGCAGAGGGCAGCAGAGAACATTATTCCACTTTGGCATCAACCGTGACTGGGTTTAACCACAAAAACCTGCTCTGGAAGCGTAAAATACTTCCCGTAAATCCTCTGATGACGATGAGAAGATTTAAAGGGCATTAAAAATCATTGATCACTGGAATGTATCTGATGATAATGAGGTTTTATGCCTTTATCATAGCTTTCAAAGTGGGTCAAGATAATTCGAGATACTTGCTATAACATGAGATACTGCATCAAATTGGGATTTTTTTTTATATGCACTCTATTGCCAAGTGTGTAATCTACAGACCATTACATCCTTATAGAACATTACCACATTCAGTTCTCTTGCTGTTGGCAAGGTGTCCTGGCGCAGAGACAGAAAAACAAGCCAATTCCGCTATACTATCACCACCGTGTTTCACAGATGGCATACAGAATTTATGTTGGAAGAAAATAATAAATAAACCAATACAATCTTATCTGTCCATAAACGCTTGCTCCAGTAACCTTCTGGCTTTGTCCTTGATGGGCAGAAATGTTCTTTTTGGAGGGCAGTGGCTATTTTCTTGCAAAGCTTCCATGCAAAGCCATGTGTTGTTCAGTTCTCGGACTGCAAATACCTGCATCACATGAAACACATTTACAATTCATCTGTTACACACTAGTGTGTGTGTGTGTGTGTGTTGATTATGCTCTTTGCTGTATATATTTAGGTTATAGGGGGGAATTCTGCTAATACCTATTATCAGTGATCCAATAAATAAGTTGTGTCCAAATGCAATAGCCTCTTCCAGAGACATGCATGCTAGGTCAATTGGAAATACTGAATTGTCATTGACTTGTGTAATATACAGGGTTTGGACCACAGTAATTTATTAGTATGGTGTAGTTCCTCCTTTTGCGTCCAATACAGCGTCAATTCGTCTTGGGAATGACACATGCAAGTCTTGCACAGTGGTCAGAGGGATTTTAAGCCATTCT
>JAOUQT010000002.1:5284511-5294530 GCA_025769995.1 Xyliphius kryptos | reverse complement strand
CACTTCACCTGTGTGTGTGTATTTGTGTGTTTCACTGCACGGATGGGTTAAATGCAGAGGACCAATTCCGCGGTGTGAAAGCATAGTGGCAGAATGTATCACTTTCACTTTCAGTGTGCCGCCCTATTGAGGGTTTGAGGCAGTTGGGGGTTGGGTGCCTTGCTCAACGGCATTTCAGCCATGACTTTAGTGTGGTACTTGTGTCTCTTATATAGAAATTAAAGACCAGTTTCCCCTGACGCTATTTGCAGAATGTTCTGCACATTTAGCTTAGGATTTCTCCCCTCCAGTTAGATTGTTCGGCCAACTATCTCAAAGTAATACATGCATACTAATCTCGGTAGTTACACAACCTCAGTGTTAATAAACCTATATAAACATAAATCATAATACATTTAAATTGACTATAATAACCGTGTACGTTTCCTGTGATTTATGCGCTGCGAAAATATTTAGGCGCAAAGATAAAATGAAGTTGCTATTTATTTGTACTTTTTTGTTACAAAACCCCACCAGACTCATCAAATTACACAAAGTTTTATTTAAATACCCTTTACATCTTATATGGTAATAAAACAGGTTAATCAACGAAAATGACACAATCCCATACTAGTTAGTATGCGAATATAATGTACAGCACGATTTAGTATGTCCGAATACATAGTACGAATAAAGTAGTACGTGAGTTCTAAGGCGATTGTCTATCGTACTAGGTTGAGAGAATATTTTCTAGTATGTGTCCCCAGCACGTCATCCGAACCTGAAACATCCCATAATTCACCTGGCGTGACGTCTTTGGTCAAAGTTTGGTAAGATGGCGGACTGCGATTGAGCAGAACTCGCTCCAAACTAGTACGTAATAGTCATGTATGCAATTTCGGACGCAGCCCAACGCTTGCGCGATCGAAAGGGATTCAGAAATTCGAAAGCTGATGACATCATTGTGATTAGTGTTATTTATATATGAAGGTTGCAGTGTGATTACGATTAAAATTAAGTTGTGAGTGACTACGATTAAAAGGCGTTTTGTGTAGTTGCAGGATGTCGGCGACAGCACGGGTAGTTGCAAATGGAGCTCCGGTGTCACTGTTGTCGCGGTTCCGCGGCGCGCTGGTGGCTTCGGTTCTGGGGGATTGTGTAGGCGGCGAGTTTGAAGGTGCAGAAGATGTTCCACTAGAGCGAGTTCTTCAGCATCTCCGTGGGCTGGAGGATGAAACACGGGGTGACGGTGAGAAATCCTAGAAATAAAAAATAATACTGATCAGTTTTAGAAATTAGGAGTAGTCAAACATGTCATACGCAGTCATCGCATTGATGATTGGCAGCACGGATGAGACAGCTTTCCCCAATGCCCTCTGTCTCGTGTTGCTTGTGGCCTCTGAAAATCCAGTCTACGTCTTGATGTTGTTCATCCATGTTATTTTTGGTTTTAGGAGTATGAAATACTGTAAGAAGGTACTTGACCATGTATTCAAGTGGATTTCCTCTGGGTTCTTCGGTTTCCTCCCACTCTCCAAAAACATGCAGTAGGCTAATTTGGTCATATTATCTCTATCCGAAAGAGCACATGTGTGCAGCCAACCATCGTGACGTGAACCAGAATTCCAGAGTTTGGGATGCTCTGTGAATTGTAAATAATAACAAATCTTGTGAACCTGTTAATAATTGAACACTTCACTGGTAAAAGTGAGACCATTTTCTGAAAAATATTGTGAGAGGAATGTTTTTGCAGTGCCAGGGCGTAAAGATCATAAGCAAGTGCAGTCCATTAACACTGTCCCCTGCATCCAAAGATTTATCTAGATCCTTGTGTATTCGATATGTTTGGAAATTCAAAGACTTTCCAAATTTGCATCTAGGAACAGTTTGAATGCAATGGTAGAATACTCTGAATGCTGTAGAAGAATGAATATGCAATGCCCTAAAACAGATACAATGTTGTGAACAAAAACTGGTAGTCAATGACCTCTTGATGGCAATGTGCTTCTTTACATGTGTGATCAGGGTGTTCTCAAAGGAGTAGGGTGGGAAGGAAAAGTGGATAATTAGATTAATGTTGTTTCTCAAGGCTAGACACATAGTCGTGACTTACATTATCTTGACAAGTATGCATTTAATTTAAGGCAAATATTTACCCAAACTGCAAATGGGTAGGCTGAAAATCCTGATTCTCTTCTTCTTGCACTTATCAGTTTTCTGGAGAACATATTTACAATTGTAGTCTCAAGTCTTTATCTTTATCAGTTACTGATCTGATATTTCTTATAGTAATGGTTGACAGTTTTGACGTGAGGCAAATGCCACATTTATACTGGTAGCATGTGTTAATCTAGTGCTGCATGCGGTAAAATATAGGATTTGTGCATATTAATCAGCATTACAGAATTTCACAGCTTACGCCATGCTAATGAATTAGGTATGCAAAATTATATAAACTATTTGATACCATTTACTTGTTTGGTGTGATTATCTCTGTTTTGTAGTATATCAAGAGTGAAGCAGTGTATTTAATTGAAGAGTGTACAGTAAATGCATGCATGTGCTATTCCTCAGGTATACTGCAGTACAGTGATGACACAGCCATGATGCGCTGTGTAGCCCAGTCCCTACTTACCAGGATGGGTTTCGATGAAATAGATATGGCTCGCAGGTATTTAAAAAAACATATATTTTATGGGTGCTCCTTTAGGCACCTTTAGGTGCTTTTGTGTGTTTACCGTGTGTTGATACTTTTGCTTTACTTTCAATACAGCTTTGCAAAAGAGTTTAACCACGCTCCAGGCCGTGGCTATGGATCAGGTGTGGTTCAGGTTCTGAAAAAGCTTGCGTCTCCTCATCTCAGTGACGTCTTTCAGCCGGCGCGTGATCAGTTTAATGGACGCGGCTCGTTTGGCAATGGAGGAGCAATGAGAGCTGCACCTTTTGCCCTTGCCTTCAGAAACACTGCTGACGTGAGGAAGGTGTGGACCAGGCTTAAGTCTTATGTGATAATGTTAGTTGCAGTGCCATCATGAAGACATAATTATGTTGTTCATTTTGCTTTGACCAAAGCTGGTAAAATATATAGGATATATAATATTCAGATGCATCTTTCCTTGTCTTTAATCCCGGCACATAGCTAGTTTTTTGATAGCTCAAATACTTTCATATTAAAGCATAACTGGCTTATTGATTTGGCTCTGATCTATAGAACTGTTTAAAAGTTAGGCATGTGTAAACAATTACTTTAAAGTAAATATGGCTATTTTTTAAAATAGCTTTATGAATTAGTTGCGAGTTTTACTAAGTTTTTAATAAATGTGTCATAGTGTTCAAGAAAACTTTGACTGTCAGACTTCAAGCCAACCCATCCGCCTTCATTGTGTCTTTTGTCCGAAAAGTGATCCAGAATTGAATATGAATGTGCAGTTGCTATTATTTTTCATTTATCCTTTATACAATATAATTTACGCCTCTATAATAATATTTTGAACACAATTCTGTAGCAAGACTAATCGAGCTATGATTCATCTCTCTATGTGCTGGCAGTATGCAAAGTTTGGTGCAATGCTGACCCACTCTTGCTCTCTGGGCTATAATGGGGCTATACTACAAGCCCTCGCTGTTCACATGTCGCTGCAAGGAGATCTGATCTTGCCACAAAACTTCATCAGAAAACTCATCTCAGAAATGAAAGATTTGGAGGATGACGAGACAGCCCGCACGGATGCCAAAGTGTGAGTCATGACATCACTGTTGTAGCAGTGTGTGTATATACAGGTGCATGTCAGTAAATTTAGAATATCATTCAAAAAGTTTTTCACTAATTTTAATACAAACAGTGAAACGCATATATTATATAGATTCATTACAAACACAGTGATCTATATTTCAAGTGTTTATTTCTGTTAATGTTGATGATTATTGCTTACAGCCAATGACAACTCAATTATTATCTCAGAAAATTAGAATATTTAACATGAAACACCTTCAAAGGTTTTAAACCTAAGTGTTAAAAATGGTTTCTTAGTCTGTTTCAGTAGGCTACACAATCATGGGGAAGACCTTGGCAGACATTGACACACTCCACAAGGCGGGTATGCCAAAAAATAAAGCAGCTGGCGGTTCACAAAATGCTGTATATAAGCATATTAAAGAAAATTTGAGTGGAAAGAAAATATTGTGGTAGAAAAAGGTGCACAATCAACTGGGATAACCACAGCCTTGAAAGGCTTGTATCAAGCCACTCATGACCAAGCGACAACGTCAGAAGTATCTTACCTGGGCCAAAAATAAAAAGAACTGGACTGTTGCTCAGTTGTCCAATGTGTTGTTTTCAGATGAAAGTAAATTTTGCATTTTATTTGGAAATCAAGGTCCCAGAGTTTGGAGGATGAGTGGAGAGGCACACAATCCAAGCTGCTTAAGGTCCAGTGTGATTGTTTCCACAATCAGTGATGATATCTACTAGATGACCAAAGTCAGCGCAGCTGTCTACCAGGCACTTTTCGAGCACTTCATGCTTTCCTCTGCCGCCAAGCTTTTGTACTTTTGTTAAATAACCACAGTATCATTGTGCTTGCTTGGCCAGCAAACACGCCCGACCTAAACCTCGTAAGGAATCTATGGGGTATTGTCAAGAGGAAGACGAGAGGCACCAGACACAACAATGCAGACAATCTGAAGACTGCTATTAAAGCAACCTAGGCTTCCATAACACCTTAGCAGTGCCAGAGGCTGATCGCCTTATGCCACACCGCATTGTTGCAGTAATTTATGCAAAAGGAGCCCCGACTATGTATTGAGTGCATTTATTGTAAATATGTTCAGTAGGCCAAAATATGTGCATTAAAAATATTCTTTTTCAGTTGGTCTTATATAATAATCTAATTTATTGAGATAATGATTTTGGGGTTAACTGCATTAAGTGAATTAGTAAGAAGTGTTTTGTAGTTTCATTTTAAAAATAAGTGGTTTGATTTACAGGCTCAATTTGGCTGAATTTCCATATTGTGCACGTTTGCACAAAGTTAAGGAGCTTATGGAGCGACATAGTGTAAGCATTGAGGAGGTCATATCAGAACTCGGTTAGTATTTGTATTTACTTCTTAAGGTTAAAACTTTAATTGAGGTTTATTTAGTTTTATATGTCGTTACACTAAATGATCACTGGATTATGAACGAATAAAAGGTGGTACATTTATCCATTTGTAAAATGCCCCAATTGGTGAATTGTATAGAAGTCGGCTGTCATATAAGGTCCACTGCACAGCAGAAGCTAATGTTTTCTAGCTATAGGAACTTGACCCACTTTGACCATACACTGATTAACAGAGTCCTGAGATTTTGGTTCCAGAGGTTTAGCAACAGCTGCACTTGTGTGCTGTGTATATAACACTGTATCATGTGGGTAATCAGAGTGGAGGATCAAACAACAAGATCAAGCCAAAGCTCAGACTGTTCCCGGATATCAGTCTAAAACTTTAACTATTTAAACCTATTATCAGCCAGTCATTCTTAATCCATTGATTGTTCAGTGTACATTAGCAACATTGCTTATAGGTAGTCTATTTAGTTATGTCTAGTTTAGTGATGCTTATAAATCTTTTGTGCACAGGGAATGGCATTGCAGCCCTTGAGTCTGTGCCCACAGCAATATTCTGTGTGCTGCACTGCTTAGAGCCTCGAGAAGGCATTCCGGAGAGTTATGGTGGCCTGGAGAGGACAATAGCCTATAGCTTAGCCCTGGGAGGTGACACAGACACCATTGCCTGCATGGCAGGTGCTATCGCTGGTGCCCATTATGGCATCGGTGCCATTCCCCAAAGTTGGCTGAGGAGTTGTGAGGGGGCAGAGGAAGCGAAACATCTGGCTGAACGTCTGTACAAGCTCTACAGTCAAGAAGAGGGTGGAGGTCAGGGTGACCACTAGTGTCTACCATCCTCATCAGAAAAATACTGACTGATCCATTAACCATGCATATAGGCGATGCTTTGGAGATAATTGGAGATGATTTTGCTTGCATGATTTGTTTTTATTTTATGGTCCCTTTAAATAGCTGTGTTGCATCAGTTTAACGTGTGAATAAATGATAAACCTATATTTCTGCATACTTGTGTCCTGAAACATCAGATTTTCACACAAGTCCTAAAATTATACAAACAGAACCCAGTTAAACAAATGAGGAAAACATATTATACTTGTTCATCTATTTATTGAGGGAAAAAAAGTTGCAGCAATAACTGCAACTAAACATTTAACTTTATTTTTTAACCATTCTTTAGTAGAATGACTTGTTCGCTTAATGTTGTTGTCTTCATGCATGACACACTTTCACTTGAGATCCAGTTAATAGATATTCTGAATTTTTCCTTTAGAATTCTCTGATATAATTCAGTATTCATTGTTCCCTCAATTATGGCAAGCCGCCCAGGGTAAGATGCAGCAAAACATGCACAAACCATGAAACTACCACCACCATGTTTCACATATGGGATAAGCATCTTGTTCTGGAATGCAGTGTTTTATAAGGAAGCGAACTTCGGTGGTTCCCCACAGCCCTGCATAGTACACTTCCGCAAATGTATTGTGAATAGACTTTAAAAGATCTGTGTTCTTTAAATAAAACGGGGTGTCAACTCACACCTGATTGTCACTCTTTTCTTTTTTTTTTCCAAAAACTGTACTTTTTTCCCCCAAAGCCTGTGCCTACTCAATTTGAACCAGAATAAAGGTTGTACATTTACTGATGGGGTTGGGGTTACTGGTTTAAATTTTAGCAACAAAAAAAAAACATTCAGCATATCGTAGACGGGATAGTTGTTGGTCCAGGATCAGCTCGACAGATGTAGTTTTAGGACCAAGAGCAACTCACTATAAAAGAGGGGTGGGCAAACTTTTTTAGCTCAGGGGCCACTTTTTATATTTGTCAGGCAGGCTGGGCCAACACCTGATTCCTTATTATCAACATAAACATAAAAAAGGACTTGGAGTGTTAATACTTACATTCTCTTTCAGTGTTTTTTACTTTTTGCCAGTGCATCAATGTTTGGTTCGATTCCCTGGTGCGGCAACCTGGGAATTTCTGTGTGGAGTTTGCATGTTCACCCCGTGTTTGCGTGGGTTTTCTCCCACAGTCCAAAGACATGCACGCTAGGTAAATTGGAAATGCTAAATTGTCACTAACTTGTATATCGATATGTGACTTTGCTTACGATATGAAACGTGTATGAGTATGACCGTGTTTCTGTCATTAGAATAGACACTGGTGCTGAGGATGATATTAAACAATAAACAAACAAACAAACAATGTCTGGTTCTAGTTTTGTTGTGGCAATTCTCAGAACAGATCTGAGGTGTCCATCTTGGATTCATCACTTCAGTTTGGTTGCCTTTACTGTTATTGGAACTTTTTATACGGCTGTGTGTGTTTAACTATTATAAATATATTATAAATGTTTAATCAGTAATGAAATTGACGAAATAAATGTACACGTGTATACACAATTTCAGTGCGTGCTTTGGGGCGAGTCACGACACCTGTAACACGCTCATGGAAGCGCGTGTCCGCGATCGAGTGGGCGTGTCTGTGTTTCCGGCTGAAAGTTAAATACAAAACGTGACAGTGAATTCTCTGTGAGAAACACGGAAACGCACTGAAACCTGCACGTTAACAAGTACATTCATAAATAACTTTTATACATTACAAATAATAATACATTACAAATAATATATACTTATACGTGAAACAGAAAACTCGGAATTTAACTGACCCATAACTACAGGTGGTGGTTATAAAATTAGAATATTGTAAGTGTGAGGGTTCGATATAAGAAGATGGAACCACTCTTCACAAAACATCAACCAAATGCAGACGGATAATTTTTGTGCAGCGATGCCTTTTTTTTTCCTCCGGTCACTACACCCTGAACTAAACTCACCCGCGACTCCCTATACTTCCTCTTCCCTTCAATGTCATGTGCCCTCTACAACCAATCCCATGTCAGAATAAGTATCTACAATAATACACAAACAATAATTATTTACACTTACCTCTACCAAAATAATACCATAAAATAAATATAAATATACAACATTTCAAATAATTAAAAGGGGGCACAGTGGCGCAGTACAGAGTGGTGTGGTCTCACAGCAAGAGGACCCGGATTTGATCCCCGGGTGGGGCGACCTAGGAATTTCTGTGTGAAGTTTGCATGTTCTCCCCGTGTTCGCATGGGTTTTCTCCGGGTGCTCCCAGCCTGTTGCAATAGACAATTTGAGAGTTATCTGATTTGTTCAAGTGAAATCGGATTCTGTATGTCTCTCCAGTACTGTCTTCATCAGACCCAAGACACTCCAAAATCTCAAATGGACCTTTCCAGTGAGGGACAAGCTCACGCCTAGCTGTGGTGGCGTCGTTTATTATACAAGGTCTCCAGGATTATAAGGAGTGTGCTTGACAAACTTGCATGTTCTTTATTTACTGCAGCAGACTTAAAAGACTGTAGTTTGCATGTCAACAAATTAGCAGGTGAACCTAGTGTAGATGCAGATGGTATATTGCATGGTAACAACAGATTAGCAGGCATTCTAGCTTCATGCCCATGAGAATAAAGGGCTGAAGCCTGTTGTAGCATGAGGGCTGGTGTTATAGACCAGAGCTACTTGGTTGAGTGAATCATTCTATTCACACGGTTGTTGGAGTAGCAACTTAGCCAGTTGGTCGATAAGGGTTCTGTTAAAACGCCCGACCATGTAGTCACATTGTGGATGTTATGGGCTTGTTCTTGTTTTCTGAACACCAAGTAGTTGTGTTGATGACTTACAAAGATGACTTACAAGGTCTGACTCAAATTGGCGCTCTTGATCTGTGTACAGTATTTCTGAAATGCCATGTTTACAATATAGTTTTCAAAAATATATATTTTGCTACTGTTTTCGAACTCTGATCTGGGATAGCATAGAGATTTACATACTTGGCACATATTTGTTGCCACGGCTAGAAAGCGGTAACTCAAGATCTAGCATCACACGGAGCACAACTTTCTACACCATTGGCGGATGTCACCTGACATAAATGGCCAGTAGCAAAAATTCTGTCCCTGTTTCACGACTTTCTCTGCAGAAAGATGACCGCCTACTGAATTTCTGTGGAGCAGTTTGATCATATTTTCATTCAAAGCACTTGGTATAATCTCTTGATGCAGCACTACTCCAGGAAATGGGCTGTAGACTTTGCGGCAGAGCACACCACTGTTAAAAGTTTGTGATATTCTTGCCAAAATGCTCTCTCTACCGGTGCACATTTTTTAAATACACCAGTAAGATGGTCTTTGACCTCTGGCTTCAATACCTCTGCTATGATCGGGTCTTTTAGTTGTTCTGCTTTTAAATCATCATCTGTAAGCTGAAGTCCAAATGTAGAATAAGTACTTTTAGAGCGACACGTTGAAGCAGGGCTGGTTAGTTGTGATGCCATTAGAGTATCAGCACCACCGGCTAGTTTGAGATCATTACTGTGAAAATGATGTGGTTTACTAACAGGAGCAAGCTGAGAAATAACAGCAGATTTTTAACTCACTGTTTTTAAGCTGTTGGTCTGGGTGAAGGTGGTGATATGCTTAGTGGGACTTTCGATCTCAGGGCGACGTGATAGAGCGTTGGCATTTTTTGTGACTTTGTCCGGCCCTGTATACAACAGTCCATTTAAAAAAATCAAGCTCCAAAGCCCAGCGTGCACGCCGGCTAGTTCTGTCGAAAGGGATTTTTCGCTGGCCTATCAGTGATTATTGTAAAGTGCTGCTTGTACAATGTTTGAAATGCCGTACTGCCCAGACAATGGCCCAGTGTTCCCTAAGCTTTTCCATAAGCTTTCGTGAGAATATGACTAGCATATACAACCACCATCTCATGGCTTTTATGTTTCTGAGCTAGTACAGCTCCAATAGCATAAGAAGCATCAGTGTACAGAGAAAAGGGCAATGAGAAATCTGGAAAAGCAATGACTGGAGGATTCGACAAGGCATCTTTTAGGTAACTAA
>JAOUQT010000002.1:5241451-5253622 GCA_025769995.1 Xyliphius kryptos | reverse complement strand
CACTATACAGGGCAATTTAGAGCATTCAATTTACATTCATGTTTTTGGAATGTGGGAGGAAACCGGAGAACCCGGAGGAAACCCACGCAGACACAGGGAGAACATGCGAACTCCACCCAGATTGGGAATCAAACTGGGAATCCCCAGTGATGAGAGGCGAATTTGCTAACCACTAAGCAACAGTGCCACCTCAAACAACCACTAAGCAACAGTGCCACCTCAAACACTGCCATCTACTGTGTAAATTACAGAAAGCAGTTAAAAAAAAAAAAAAAACTCAGGACAATATTGGTATTGCGCGTCGATACGAATGTGAAGCTCTCAGAGGTGTCTGTCACAGCTGGACAAATTGAAGGAGCTGTAATCGCTGAGTAACATGTTTCCAGTTTCTTTAACAATCACTTACTGCCCTCCAGTGGCTAGATTACAGGAAACAGTTTCCAAAAAAACATCAAGAAAATAATGTATTTTATAAACTGATCGTTCCGCTCCTTAATTCTGTCCTGCTTTGACATTGTTGACAAAAACATTTTATACACTAGATGGCAGTATTTGGGTGTAAGCGAAACCGGAAACCTGTTACTGAGCGATCCGCGTTCATGTCAAAAGCCAGACTAAATTATTTGTATTATTTGATTTGTCGTTCAGCGAACACATTTATGAATCAAACTTTGTTTTTGTTTTTTTTATAATAAAACATCTTTCCCGTGATTTATTTACAGTAATGTCGCCCTCTGGTGCCTTACTGCTGTAATGAAGGTTAATGCCCCCTCTGGCACCACGCTGCTCTCTGAGCGGATTTTCAGATGTCATGCGTGTTTCATTATTTTGAGATTACGAATGTGCCACTTGATTCGGCGCCAGACTCCAAGGCGCGCAAATCTGCCCTCGTATGAGGTCATGATGCGAAAGCTTTAAGCTCACATCGCTATCGCTAGCGCTCATTCCAGAAAAGCTTTCTGTATTACTCCCTCTCCCCTCACAGGCGCCACTCTCCCGCGCCGTAACGGGACGCCGTCAGTAACGGGCTGGACCTGCAGGATGTCCGGACGCATCTGCACTGATCTGAGTCGTGCACGTGTGGTGGTGATGGTGACTTAGTTAACCGCAGTCTGAGAGTACATTCAGCCTGACGGAGGAGGAGGAGAGATTTATCTTGAGCGCATGGCGCAGTTGGTGGCGGAGCGCTCACGGAGCTCGGTGTGCGGCTCGCTGGGCCTCCGCGTTAATCAGCGACGCCACCGCAGCTCCACGAACTGAATTAATGAAACGGTGCGCTGCAGTTCAGAGAGTTGAAGGCGTTTAGTTCAGGTTCATTTTAAAGAATTCCTTCATCCGTCTGAAGGCCTGTTTATTTAGAACCTATAAAGAACCTGATGAGCACCTGTCAGGACCGATGTTCTAACAGAGCCCTGTTTCCGTGGGGCAGCGCTTCACATGTGTGAAGCAGAAACAGGAAGTTATACTTTACCCCCCCCCCCCCTGTCATCAGATTACTGAGAATCACAGACACCAGGTTCACATTCAATAACCAGAAGTTTGTGGACATGGGTTGGTTCAAACTCTGCAATCTGATTGGACATCTCATTCCAACACCATGCGACTTTAAAAAGGGAGAACCCACGCAGACATGGGGAGAACATGCAAACTCCACCCAGATTGGGATTCGAACCGGGAATCCCCAGCGGTGAGAGGTGAATGTGCTAACCACTAAACCACCGTTTGAATGCCGCCCGTATCTCCATACAGTTTGTGACAAATTAGTACACGGGAGCAGAGAAACATTTGAGACCGGGTGAATCCCATGGCGGCCTTTAATTTTTTCAATAGGTAGAGGGTCATGTGACCTCATACACAAAGTATTGCACAAGAAAAACAATGGTGAGCTTATTTTTAACGTAGCGTTATTCATTATGGAGTTATTGACCCGTTTGTGACCTGGAGCAACGACAGTAACCCACTAAAGGATGAGCTTAAAGTGCTGCCCATTGTGTTGAATTGTCTCAGTCCCTTGGACTTCTATCTCTGGGGCCATTGGAAGGCCATGGTGTACTCCACGAAGATCCAGGATGTGGGCACCTGAAACAACTGATACAGGAGGCCTGTGGTAGCATTTGTTTTGCGGTATCGCTCTGTGTGTCAAGAGTTGACAATTCACCACAATGGGCAGAACTTTACGCTCCTCCTTTAACATTTGGTCATTTAGCGGACGCTTTTATCCAAAGCGGCTTACAAGTATCCCTCTTAATATTTGGGGTCAGAAGACAGGGTCACATACAGGACCCTGGAGCAATGAGGGTTAAGGGTCTTGCTCAAGGACCCACATTGGTAACTTCAGTGGTCCTGGGATTTGAACCCCCAACCTTTTGATTGATAGTCCAACACCCTAACCACTGAGCTACCACTCCCTTTTTTTCCCCAAAAAGCTTGAGATTTCTTTGGTGTGATTACATCACTTTGGTTCTGCCAGTTTTACAACTGAATACACCGATCAAGATTAAGTGACATATGTAAACCAAAATAATAGCAACAAAATAAAGAGGAATGAAGTAAATAAGCTTATGTAACAAGATAGATTGGCAGGAAATGCTTATGGTTATTGAGTAAAACTGATATTGATTTTCTTAATCATTAATGTGACCATGTTTACATGTGGTCAGAAACACCACTGTCTTTTTGATTAGGTTTACTGTAAAATCTTAATTATGGTGTTTTGTTAACATACCCAGTAGCCAGGGGGCACAAGACTCCATTATGCCATCCTTGGCAGACTTAAGAATAGACTCTGGAAGAGGAATGGAGTGCCGTACCATTGCCCCATACAATCCATATTCAGCCATCACACTGCTACGGCCCCAACACTTTTCCCTCTTTCTCCACTTGGCTCGCCGATTCTGAAACCAGACCTGTGGATGAGATCAGAAGCTTAACCTAGTATCTGCCCCCTCTTAACTTTAATCCACCTTTCTAAAATACACTTCAACTTGTCTATAGCGATAGTGATACTTGTCGCGTGGTGATCCAACAGAACGATCTTCCCAACATTGTCTGTAAGGCTGAGTCATATAACAACTCAAAACTCATCTATTCCAAGAGTACTTGCAATGGGACAAAATTTTGTGTTGTCTCATTTGTAAGTTTCTTTGGATAAAGGTGTCTACTAAATAAGTACATGTATCAAAGAAAAGCTAGTCAAAATTTTAAATAGATAGTAAACATGTCTGCTCTAAAAGTGTACGAGTAAATAAACACGGGTTACTTATTACAAGCTCTTACTTGATGGCCTCCTTGAGTAAAATTAATTTTAAGGGAATGTATGACAGGCTCAAATTGTCAGTGCATAATAAATTACTGTAAGGTAAGGACATTGTAGTGTGAAGTAATAATATTTTTTAGGAATGCTATATGTAGTGTGCATTGGTAGATTTGATCAAATTGAACCTGGGTGCATAATTAAAACCTATGCACATTTTATTGTCCAGTCAGCAATTTTGATTATAGATATGTTGTTCCAAAATGTAAAATCAAAACACACATCTTTCTTTATCTTGTATTTACAACCTCAGAACAAATGCATTTGCAGTTTACAGAGTATGATTGACCACCTAGTGGAGATTCTCCCCAACACACACACACACACACACACACACACACACACACACACACACACACACACACACACACACACACACACACACACACCAAACCACCCTGAGACCAACATAGTCCATGTCAGATTGTTCTCTACCGTTGCAGATTCTGGATTGGTCGCAAACTTAGTTCCTTATACAGACATACATTTTGATTGAGGGCTGCAGGAACAGAGCACAGAATTGCCTTTGGAATATCATTCTGTCTTTTAAGAACATAATCATAATCACACATTTGCCTTAGCTCTGCTTCCCAAACTGAAAAAGTGGAGCTACAGAATGCTTTACATTTTATAATATTTATATCAGCCGATTCTGATTATGGTCGACGTTTCATGCAAGACCTTTCCGCCGTAGTGAAATTGGAAAGCAGCAGAGACAGCGAGAAGAAGCGACCCCTGGGGCACTCCGAGCCTGATTGAAAAATAAGTTAATTTTAAGCCCAATCGATGGTGGACAGGCGGGCAAATATCACGGGAAATTAAACGAGCAGCTCCCAAGGGAGCAGGGCCATTGACCCGCTCTAATAAATTCAGTGGAGTTGTTTCATCTGAACCCTGTGCTTGCCGAGCCGCAGCCAGTAAACCCTCCCTCCTCTCATCACTGCATGGCTCGTCTGATTTAACTAATTACACTGGACAAGAAAATTAGATGTTAATTTTACTTTGGGTTGCAAGCAGCTCCTATTTATTTATTTATTTCGGTATCATTTATTCATCGAATGGGCCCGTAATAAGGGCGAGATTAAAAAGCGCGACGGCAGATGGATGGGTCGGGTCACACCGCAATCTCCTTCCGCCTTGATTTGCTTGATTAGGTCGTTAGCGCTTTCGCTCATAGAGCAAAATGCTTTCGCCTTCCAACAGCCTGCTGGAATGGAGTGGAAAAGAAGAAAGATTGGGCTCTTGTTGTGATCGATATCAGTCCATCTGATGCTCCAAAACTAGAGCCAAGCAAAGATTGTTTGTTCTGAAGGATGCGCTTCTATCTGTGTGAGCTTCTTTAACATATCAATTAAAACGAACTTCTTTTATTCTGTTTAGAAGCTGCGAAATAATCTACTGTGGACGCCACGCCATTGTTTCACATTCAAATTCCATTTAACGTTGGTATCGAATAGTTTAAAATAGTCTTGTTGGCGTTTGTGTGCTCACCCTTTCGTTGATTCTTCTAAATTGTCAATAGACATTTACATTTAGTCAATTAGCAGACGCTTTCATCCAAAGCGACTTACAAGTACCCCACTTTTATAGTTGGGGTCAGAACACAGGGTTACATACGAGAGCCCTGGAGCAATGAGGGTTAAGGGTCTTGCTCAAGAAACCACATTGGTAACTTCAGTGGACCTGGGATTTAAATCCACAACTCTTGGATTGTTAGCCCAACACCCCATCCACTGAGCTACCACACCCACCCACAGAATAAAAACACAATAGAGACAAAGTACATTTTACCAAGAAACATTATTTATGATCCCAAAGACATACGTTAAAATATCAATAAGCATCCTGCTTGTCTTTCCTCTGGAAAAATTAATGTGCTAGCATCTCTATAAAGGCCTAACGCTGATTCCGTTTTTTCCCTTTCCAGTAAAAGCAAAATTAAAGTTCACTTCAGAGTGATGATAAAAATAAAATCAGGCTATACAAGCAGAATATTAATTAGACATGTTTTCAAAGGATTCTAGAGAGCAGTAGTGGTAAAAATTAGTTTAATATTGAGTTTTTAAGGTTCGCTTAAGGACGATTACTACCGCAGAAACGCGTTTACAAAATTTTATAACGTTGAACGATTGGCAATTATTTAACAGTACAACTATATGCTATAGCTTATATATAATATTAGATATACACATTTAGTTAAAATACAACAATTATTATTATGAAGTTTTCGCGAAAACGGTTTTAGATAAACCGTTTTTTTACAATAATAATAAATATACATTGAACCTAGCAAAATCGCGAATAATGACTAATACATATTATCATTATAATTATAGCCTGATAATAATAATGTATTGTTATTATTGTTGTTACTATTATTATTGTCAGACGTGTGCGTCTTTAATCAGACAATAAATATGTGGTAGTATATAAAAAAGAAACTTGTTACGTCGTACACTCAAAGGCAGTAAATGTTTATGATCACATGAGTAACAGGTAATACATTTTGAAACCCATTGCTAATTGATTATTTCTAAAATGTATTATTTGTCACTCACTTGATCACTGCCCTCGACTCAAATCTTTAAAAATCTGAACAGCTTACAAACAGTAAGCTACGATTTTTCTTTAAAGATATCATTTTTTTGCTTTATAAAAAAATACCATGTACAGTATTTGTGTTATCATAGAAAACCCAAAGCATGCACTTTACCGGAAAATTCTTTCTGTCAACTTGTTACAATTAGCTTATGCATTCTAATGCACAATGTTTCGTTTTAAGTCTATCTGTCCTGTGTGTAAAAGAAAACTATGAAAACGTTTTATTATAAAAACGTGCTATTATGTTTGTAGCTGAATAAATATACTACAAATATCTCATAAAGCTTTTCACTAAAATCCTAGAAAGTTAACAAAAACACAGATTTACTGTACCGTTGAGAATCAAATTACATATTAACCTGCATTGCATCTATGTAAAGTCATTTATTGGTTTTCTCTCTTATGTAAAAATTATATTTGAATTCCTCTATCAACAAAATAAAGATTTTTAGATCTACTTCAACTATGTCTTTTACAGAATTATACACCTGGACAATGCCTTATTTATTTAACTGCAATATTTATCTATAGAACATAATTTTGTGTACCTGTGTGCCCTGTGAAGAATGATGAAATAAAAAAAATAAGTCATGAATTATGCCTTGCATTCTATTATCTCCTGCATCATAGCACCATACTGAAAATTGTACATGCAACCATAAAAATTATGTAAATGTACTATGTCTTGTTGAAATTATGTAGCAATCAGTTCTAAGTTGAATATAGCAATATACTTGTAACTGGTTCTGATTCAGTAACTAATTTAGAGTAATATTTATCTTATTATGGTATATAAAATAAAAAATCTATCTGGACATTTGAAATAAATTTATATTGTTAACTGTAACTTTAACTTTTTTATGCAAATGCTTGGACAACTCTATATATCACTTGTAGATACATACCTTGTTGACTATATGTTATTAAGGCAACATATTTAAATTCAATATTTTGTATACAAAATGTTATCAACTTTTATTTTCTAATTGTATCTATCAATTAATATTGTACAGGATACAGTTAATGATTTACACTTTTGTTCATTTATTCTAATATTCAATATTCATACTCATAAATAAATAGTAAGTGTTAAAATCTGTGCAAGTATGTTTTCAGTGTGTAATTTTTAGAACATATTGACAATAACTTGAAATGACATACATGTACTGTGTCTAATTTCAGGTGTTTTCCATTTTGTCATTAAAAAACAAATGACATTGAATATTCTAAATATGTAATGTCATATTATATTTTAGATAAGTTATGTCATATTATAGATATGGTCTATGTTTCTGAATTTTATGGCAGCTTGTGCTATAAAATGTTCAGAATTACCTGTATTCTGTCCTCGGGTAGCTCAGTCTTCATAGCCAGCATCTCTCTTGCATACACATCAGGATAGTGAGCCTCATTAAATGCCTTTTCCAGTTCCTCCAGCTGATAAGATGTGAATATTGTCCTAATTGAAAATGTACAATGTATTAAACACATATATACAAAATATGTAGACAGTTTAAGGTCCATGTAACCCATTATCAGAATCAGATTTATTTGCCAATTATGTTATACACACAAGGGATGTGGTGTGGTAGGTGTTGACTTCTTAGTATTTCACACATAATATACAATAAACAGATTTACAATCGATATGTACAGACTTTAAACATTATACAATAAAGAATACATACAATTTACAAAATACACTTGTGCAAATGTTTAAAAATGTACTTGGAATGTGCATTTCTGCTTGGTGGTAATTATTATTGTAACGTGAAATACAGTTTACCATAAAGAGAATTACAGAGAAAGGTTTTAAAATAAATTTCTGATAAGGTGCTGAACAAACTAAAATTAATCTGAAAAAGGAGATAGCAATAGCAAAGCTAAGTATTACAACTAAAGTAATAGCAATTATAGCAAAAATAAATAAATAAATACATTTGGAATGTAATTATATTAGTTTTAAATGGCAAAAAACACAAACATTGATGACACGAAAAAATATATAGTTAAGGTGCAAAAATGGATATTTATTTTTATGTTTTGTAACCTTATTTTCCCAATTTTTCAATTAACACATAAACTTGAAAAAAAAGTAGGACTGGCATAAAATGTAAAAATATTTCAAATGAATGTAGATCACCGTTTTTCGTGGCCTCATTATTGCAGATGACAATAAAGATTATTTTAAATTAACCAACCAGTTAATGTTTTAATACACGTACAAGAGCACAAGCAACATAAAACACATCGCTGTTCTTTGTACGTTTAATTTTCAAAAAATAAAATATGTAAATTCATTAAGTAGGTCTAGTCATTTATTTTAAACACATAGTTTACAAAAACTGTAACTAATCGGTAAATAATCGACTTTCGTGCTAATCGTTATGAACAGGTCTAGTACATACAAAAAGGTTAAGCTTTAATCGACTCTACATCAAAGCGGTGAGACCAAGGATCTTTTTCCTAAAACCATTAAGCCTTTAAAATCTTAATAATGAGCATTTAGACACTACCGAGCATCTTCCTATAAATCATTATCTCAACTCTTACATTTAACTTTAGTTGTTGCTGAACGTTAAATAACATTTCATAATATAGTGTAATTAATCACCATTGCCTTTAATATCATTCTGGGGAACTTAAACCATAATTATTGTTACAATAAAATTAACAACTATTGGGTTTTGGTTTTAGTAATAATTCGTAGTACAAAATGATAAAATGAACGATTACCTGTGTCGTCTCTTCTTTCGTTTCTTGCTTTGACACAAAGCCGATTTCGCTTTCATTTGACGTTCATTTGACGACAAGTCATCGGAATCTACAAGAGGTGTAAATATTTAGTTTGTTGTGAATAACTGAACTCCAGTTTTTCAATTTCAGTAGCTCTGTACATTTTCCTACACTATAATTCACGTACCGTAATGACCTCCAAATCCAAAGCAGTCTCACATTTATGAAAATGTAACTACCATAAATTATATAATATACTGCTCAAAAAAATAAAGGGAACACTAAAAGAGCACATCCTAGATCTAAATTAATAAAATATTTAGATATTTAGATATATGCCTTTGAAAATCTTTATTTAGTAGACAGTGGAATGCATTGAGAACAAAATAACATAAAAACATTATCAAAATGTAAATCAAAATTATTATCCCATGGAGGTCTGGAGGTTACATTGTGTTGTTTAAGCGTTCCCTTTATTTTTTTTGAGCAGTGTATATTTGTAGTGTATTTATTATTTATTAGTCTATTAAATTTAAACTTGTTGCGCTATATTGGGTATTGCCCCGAATAGGCAAAATTTCCGCGATCAACAATAAAACAGCTACGCATGATGATAATTATTATTGGAATATTAGCATAATAATGTTAAAAATACTAATAGTGATAATACTATAGCTAATAATAAAATAATAATATACATTCCCATTAAGTATAATACAATATGAAATTTAATCCGCGTAAAAAAATCGTTAAGGTAATTGAAATAAAAATAAAATTTAATTATTACATTGTTATCAAAGTCTGTGTTATTAGAACATAAGGGCTGGAGTTTGACACATAGCCCTGTGTTCATACCTGAGCTGGCCGACTGGATCGCCTCCAGAGGGCCTGCAGACTTGTTGAGCGGTTGCAGGCGGACGCTCTGTGGGTCAGACAACACCTCTAGAAAGGCGGGTTGCCTGTAGAATGACGGAATTCCCCCAGGACTGATGAATCCCATACTAACCCCGACGGCGGCGGGTCCTAGCGCAGAGCGGGCGGCCAGCAGATGCGCGCCCCCTGGGATGGAGTCCAGCGCGGTCCGCGGTGGAGAAGACGTCTCCTTATTTAACCCCAGAATCTCTTGGATGCCAAAGCCAGTGCACCGCGGCGTGTGTGATGTAAGGCTCTTTGACATAAGATGGTTGTTATTCCCATTGTTTTCGACTGCTTTGGGTTTGTTTAAACTCTCCGACAAGACGACCCCTTCCTTTCCTGTCATGGTGCCTTTGAGGATAGTCCTCACTCTTCCCCTGTGCACAAGAATCCACTAGTGCAATGCGCGCCAACCCCCCTCAGAAATTCTCCTTTTATCCAACAGGTCCGTCACTACACAAGCTGCACGCAGTAGCCAATCACATGCCAGGAAGATGTTCGGAAATGCACTGCATCAGCTCCTGAGCTCAAAAATTAATTCATCCGTTTTTTAAAATCATCCACCAGACAAAGGGAGTTATACAGAGATATATCGCAAAGACCACAGATGTTTTTTTTTTTTATTAAATCATTTATTTTTAAATACATGCCGGATCTAATATGTTACGCTTCGCCACACACTTGTTTCTTTATGGTTAAAATGATTTTTAATACACGTACCAATGGGGGTATACAGTCATAAAATGTATCTGCAAACAAAACATGCTCATGAATAAAAATTTGGAAAACAAAGTCACACTGCAAGATAGTTTTGATTTGCACTGTGTTGATTTATTTAAGCTTGACGAGTCAAAATAAGTTCCTATAGCAATTAAACATTATTTCATATCAGATTCCAGATAAAAGCAGATGAACTTGCTAATGTCAACCTTCTGGTTAACTATAACAAAACCAGTTTAAATCCCGTAAAAAAAATTATCTGCGTTTGTTAAAGCTATTACAGGAGGTTAAAGGTTTTGCACATCTGGAAGGTAAGGACACCATGCGTCAGACGAGTGAGTGCACAAGCTCTCAGCAGCCTGCGCTCTCAAGTCCCTTTCTTAGTCCAGTTTGTCCATCTCTCCTATTTAGTACAAAACTAATAATTGTCTCAGCAATTGGCCAGGATTTTATCGTCCTGTAGATAATCCCGCTTTCGAGACAAATCAACGTAATCTGCTCTCATTTACGCAAATTGAAACTAAGTTATTAACGCCAGAATAAGCACAATTAAGGCTTTAACATGGCTTTTCTAAACAAACTATTTGGGAGACTTTAATAATACTAATAACTAATTAATTTAATGTTATCAATAAAAGTTCAAAATAATGTGGTTACTGTATAGCTTTTAAAATAGTGCACTTATAAACTATAATGGAAACAGAATTATAACGTGCGTTTGTGCGTTCATGAAGTCCAATTTTGGTAGTGTATTTTAAAATTTGATTTTGTGTTTACGTGGCGCAGCTAAATCAGTTGGATTACGAGAAAATTTACACGACTTTCTCGTTTTAGAGATACAAAAATTAACAGAAATAAAATGCATATTTTCATACATTTTGTTTCAAATAGGCCAAAGGTACATTTTATTAGGTCTACAAACTCTAATCAGCTATTACTATATTACGACTGGGTTGATCTGTTTAGAGATCATTTGTGGCACAATTTGGACATCTGGCCAGATAATTACTAGAAGATAATTTATGGAAATCGGCAGCGAGCCACTGATGGAGACTGAGATAACAACAATCTTATCAAAGTGCCATGTGCCGATGCATAAATAAATGACTTGATTCATATGTGACGCCGGCACGAGACGCAAGCATTCCCGCGAGATTTTCAAACAAGCGCCTTCCCTCTAATTATTAGGACCTGTGTGAGGGAACTGGTCTGTCTGCAGTGATTTATACACGGAAAGGATTCAGATCACAGTGCTCTACTGGTAATAAAAACAACATAAAAACGTGTCGAACGTATAGCAGACTACTTACAACGTAAATTAAGATTATAGTAAAACAGTGTAAATTTGACATAACGTTAATATTCACTGGTAGGAAATTACACTGTGGCTACAAAATGGCAATAACACATTACTTATATTTCTCTGTACTATGGCTACACCGAAACTAAAGTTAATACTGTGTACACAGATTACATTTGCAATGCAACATTCTGAAAGGCATGTGTCACTTCACAAAAGAATGGCTAAAGAATAATATAAAATTCACTTCCTACCTTGACACCGGAGAGCTGTCCTGTAAGAAAATCAAACTACATTCCAGAACTGGAAATAAAGGAATGGGATAAAAATCCTACCGGTCAACAAAATTGGTTTAATAATAATTGGGAAGCTCGGTGCATAAGTGGGAGACAAACAACAAAGGTTCATATTGCCAGTCACAGATATATACAAACTCCATGTGCAAAAAAGTTGCGACACCAATAAAAACAGTGAAACTGCTTAAGCTGTTTTTCAACTAATAATGTTAATTAGCACGTTCGCCTCTCAGCGCTGGGGGTTCCCGGTTCGAATCCCTATCTGGGTGGAGTTTCCATGTTCTCCCCGT
>JAOUQT010000002.1:5228553-5238631 GCA_025769995.1 Xyliphius kryptos | reverse complement strand
TTTATCCACACAACTGCCCCCGCACTGGATATTTTCTCTTTTTCCGACCATTCTCTATAAACCCTGGAGATGACTGTGTGTGAAAATACCGGTATATCAGCAGTTTCCGTGTTGCCGGGTGGGCACCGGTTACCCATGACCCTAAAAGTAGGATTAAGCGGGTATAGATAATGAATGAATGAATGAATGAATGATTAATCTGATATAACTCAAATGAGGATGAGATTACCCTCTGGGTCTGGTTCGTCTCAAGGTTTCGTCCTCTTATTATCTCAGGGAGTATTTCCTTGCCACTGTCACAATCTAGATCACTTTTTCACTTTCACTTCCTGACACAACCATCACCCATTCGGGTTTAGGACCGGACTATTTAGCTTCTCCAATTCACTTATCATGTAAAGTCCATGGCTTAATAGAAAAAGGTATACGCATAGCCCCACGAATGCCTAACACATACAGTATATACCTAGTTGCTTGTTTTGACAAAAACTTGCTTTAAGGATCTAAAAAAGAGTTTTCTCAGAGTTTTCTCTCACAAAAGATTGTAATATTGCTACCATTACAAACTTCTTGTTCCTGCTGAGGCGGTATTTTACGCTTTTGATCCAACCGCAATCATCTAAACATTCTGCAACAAAACTCTAAAACTCTTTGAGGTCTTCTTTGCTGCTCTAGCCATCCTCCACACTGTGTAGGGGTACGGTATGTTCCTGCCTGGTTATTAACTGCTTCATGATCCTTTTTGACGTTCTCTATCTGATACGTTTTCTACTGGGAACACAATATGGGTTTCTATTTACATGGAGTGCTATGAATTTTGGAATACGGGTTGTATATACAGATGTAAGGTCTGGAAATATTTATAGAATGACCAAACAGAAACAGGAAGCAAAAAATTTGGATCTTTGATAGCATGAGAACACGACTATTAGAAAAATCACTAGTGCTAAACTGAGGCTAAAACTCTATTTAAATCATTTAGATTATTATTTACCGCTTTTCTGCAACAGCTGTTCATAATTTAAAGTCGTTCGTGTGACAGCGCCAGTCTGCACTCTTCTATGTTTTGAACACATGTTCAAAACACCTCTATACGTCTACCTGTTGCGTGTGTAGCATATCACGCTTCGGGATGCCAGATTTTTCATTTTTTCACACATCTTGGCAGGATTGCAACCATTCATTTTTTATAAGAGGGAAAGGCGCAATGACTCTCTGTTTACTTCACTCTTTAAAACGTTACTGTTCAATTTTGTGACAGCAACACATTCGAACCCTTAGACGTCACTGCATCACATACAGGCTTCTGTAGTGGAAATCACAAAATGGGTTCAGGAATATTTCCAGAGAACGTTATCTGCGAACACAATTCACCGTGCCATCCGCCGTTGCCAGATAAAACTCTATAGTTCAAAGAAGAAGCCGTATCTAAACAACATCCAGAAGCACAGACGTCTTCTCTGGATCAAGGCTCAATAAAATGTGATGTTATTTATGGAAATCAGAGATGCTGTGTCATTCGGACTAAAGAGGAGACAGACGACCCAAGTTGTTGTCCGCGCTCAGTTCGGAAGCCAGCATTTCTGAGGGTATGGGGTTGCATTAGTGTGTGTTGCATGAGCAGCTTACACATCTGGAAGGACACCATCAAGGAAGGACACCATCACCATCTTTTGTTATGTTATTGGCATTAAAAACAAAGTTCACCTGAGCATCACTGAGTTTCCTTGCTTTTTTCCATACTAGCTACAATTCCCTGGTCATGGGTGGAACTGTGTTTGTTTTTGCTTCAATGTTTGTGGTTTTTCATTTGTTTCATTTAAATAATAATAAAATGTAAACATGATATAATTATAACATTCCTACAGAATTGAACTAAAATATACTGTTAGGGTTTATAATTTATTAGAAATCCAGTGAGAACTGGAACCGTGTTGGTAGCAGAAGCCTCAAAACCAAACCAGTCATTCCAGGAGTGGAAAGGCAAAGTTTGTCACACTGAAGGAAGCAGGAGGACCCAAATAATGCTGAAGCCTACCTATTGTCTCACCTAATTACACTGAGCCCCACTTTCTTTGTTTCCTATAGAGCATGCTTGTCTGATTTCCTTTTCCATGAGACCACTTGCTCCACTGTCCATGGAAGTGTGCTAATTAGAGAAGAAATGGCCCTAGTGATTATGTCCAATCTTATTAAAATAGACGACAGTGAGTAATATTATTTTTAGGCAATGTTTTGTGTCAAGGGGCCTCAAAACTCCCCATTCACATTAAACAGGGGCCATGCGTGCTGTGGAAACAGGTTGCTAATGGGACATATCTATAGAGCTGCACAGGCATGAAGTTATTGCCCTAATTAAAATGTTAATAGCATCAAAATTATCTGCCATTTTTACCCACCCAACTAATTTTAGGGTAAAATTGATTTATTACTAAATATTACTTTTACTTAATCATATATAGATGCTAGATAACCCCTCAATTGACCAGATCATTGATTCTACCCCTTTATTATAATAGTCTTGCCAAGAGCATGACTTAAGAGTTAATTTCTTTGTATTTTTTCTGTTTTTTTCTGGAAAACTTAGAAAATACTGATTTATGCGATTATTTTAGGTGACATGATGTAGTTTAAAGGAGAAATAATTTCAAATGTTTCTAATAAATTATTTTTTTAACTTATACTGTTAATTAGAAAGGAGGCAAGTCTAATATTACCAAGAAATAAATATATAGCGGGCAAACAAAAAAACATTTAATCAAGAAAGAAAAAAATACAATCAAATCAAAATATTGTACACATTATACATGAACAGAATTTTTCTATCAGTTACCATGCATTAATTACACCCACATACCACTTTATTAGGTACACCTACCAGATAGCATCCGTTTGTTGGTACATAGAGGCTGTGTCTTATCAGTGACATGTTATCTACTAATCGTAAAGACCCACCATAAGCCCACTGCCGAGCAGAAATTACTTAGAATGACGGAACAGTAGTGGCACCGAGGTGATAATGTGTGCTGAGCTGGCAGGAATATCATGCAGAGCAGAACAGTGCAGCATTTGCTGTGTTTTTGAAACACTGTATTTATACAGACTACTTCATGAGACACAAGCTAAAAGAAGTTCCACACTATTGCTCGTGTTAATCTTTAGCAGCATTTTATCCTTTTCTGTTTCTCCATGTACCAGCAACACAGATATTTAAAACAACGCTGCACCTTTACACACTATTAACAACAACCAGCTCAGCATCACTGCTGCTTTAAATGGAATCCAATCAGCTGTGTATCTACGTGGTCCTTTCTCATTCAAATCAGAAAATAGAAGCTGCCAATATACCAATATTAATAGATCAGCTACAGTCAATAATGATCTATTTAGACACTGATCCTACATGGTAGGTTTGCCTGATAAAATGGATGCGAACACACACACACACACACACGTATACAGTACATACACACAGGTGATATTCATCATGGCACTTTTTTTTGCTACAAAGTCACTTAATACAGGTTCAAACACAATCCTCCCGTTCTTTAGTTTTCATTTTTTCTGCCTCTCCAAGATGTTAAGGAATTTCCCTCTCGTCATTTCTCTGGCTGAAAAATGGAAAAGAAATCATTTTAAAAAATACAATTAAATCAGGGGAAACACAATGACATTGGGAGTCGAAATTTTAAAGAGCAACGGCAGAACTAGTAGAATATAAAAAATAAACTATAACAACATGGTAAAGCAGAACTGCTCAAAGCAGCAGCTTGAATAACAGACATACATCCAGTTGCTTTATTTTATCTAATAATCATTACATTAAATCTACATAATTTAATTTTTTTTTTGGGTGGATAGAATCTTAGTTATAGTTTAAAGTAAAATGTCAGTGGACACTAGATCATGCCTGTTAAGTTGTTATGCCACCTGTAGCTTTTATCATGGATATTCCTTTAATCCCTGAATAAAACTAGAAATGTGATTAACTTCATAAAAGTACAATACATTAAATTAAAGTATGTAAAATAATTTAATATTAAAGTTGTACTTGATTATTAATAGGTCACTTAACATTTTACACAACATGTTCAAAGCTTAGATGTGAGCTTGCTTGCAAAGTAACTTGCTTATCAAGTTTACCAACATGAAACACTGTACAAGACACAAGACAATTTTTCTTAAACCTGTAGTCTACCTTCCGTTTGGAAAAACAGTCTTGCAGCATGCTACAGGAAACACACCTATGTGCAGCTGGTTTTTATGACAGTGACAAGGAGGACACGTAGCTTGCTGTTACATAAATGACAAGCACATACGGGAATTAAAAGCGATATACATTAAATAAATATAATGAAAGTTAGACATTATTCAGTTTAAGCCACAGATGACCATAAGTAACACCAAAGAATTCACTGGACTGAAGCGGAGATAGCCAGCACTGTGAGAGTAGGCATGACTCGTCAGATCTTGGCTAATAGAATAGTGTGGCAAATTGTAATTTAGATTAACTGCCCCGTGTAGAAGAATAATGCTGGGAGCTTGTGTCAGTAGCTACACCTCAAGATGCCAATCACTGGGTTAAACACGATAGTAATTGGAGTCAGACTGATTACCTTCGCCTGATACTGTCTCTTCAAATAACACAAAACAATCAGAAGCTGCTCTGGTCAGGTAGAGTTGAAGCCATGAATGCAAACATCGAAATGAGAAGGATTAGAAGGAAGTGATCTGACCTGTAATTGCTCCTAAAGAAAAAGTGTTTATAAAAGTGAAGTGCGTCCAGTAAAGGTGAGACACTACTTGATGGCAGGTTACATAAGCAACTTAATGCACTAAAGCTAATATTTCATATTCTCAACTGAAATTGTGCAACGTGAATTACAGAAAAGACAAAACGGTTCCTCAAACAGTATCTAGGGCTTTAAGATACAGAACTATAACGAATGTGGGCAACTAGTGTACATTTATTAACACTTAACTCAACCTTGAGCGTAAAACGTTAACCTACGTTTTTAAATCGTGTTTAGACAACGTGACAAAGTATACATTTTGGACGATACATAGAATATGTACTTAAACATATAGAATCAACAAATATTCAACATCCTCAAGACTTCAAATCATTCATATATATGCAGAGTAAATAAATGCACAGCTATCCTGAAGATGGAGCAACTGGTGTTCATGAGTTTAGTGTTTTAAAAAAACCAAGACGTTTAACTTAAAATCTAACATTATCTTTTCAAAGCAAAGTGTTGTGCACACAATAATACACTCACTGGACAATTTATTAGGTACACCTGTTTAATTGCTTGTTGATACACATATCTAATCAGCCAATCACATGGCTGCAACTTAATGCATTTAGGCATGTAGAGGTGGTCAAGACTACTTGCTGTGCAAGTCCTAACTGAGAATCAGAATGGGGAAATGTGATTTAAGTGACTGAGTATGGTAAATTGTTACTGAGTATTACCAGACTGAGTATTTAAGAAAATGCTTATCTACTGGGATTTTCATGCACAGCCATCTCTAGGGCTTACAAAGAATGGTCAGAAAAAGAAAAAATATCCAGTGAGCAGCAGCTGTTTGGACAAAAATGCCTTGCGAGATTTGATGTGATGCTGATGTGAGAGGTCATAGGAGAATAGGCAGAGTGGTTTGAGATGATAGAAAGGCAACAGTAACTCAACCACTTGTAACAACCAAGGAATGCAAAATATCATCTCAGTTGAAAGTATGCCACAAAGAATTAAGGCAGTGTTGAAAGTAAAGGAATCCACAATTGTACTAGAAGGGTGTAACTAATAAAGTGGCCGGTGAGTTTATATAGACACACGCATGCGCACAATTTCTGTTTAGAATCGTTATAAAAGTATTAGAGATGATCAAATTAATAAATCCATTTTCAGTCAAATTTTAAAATCAGCCGAGATGACTAATGTCATTATTTTCCACAAATCTGTCTATCTTGTGTCTCTATGATGGTCCTGCTAACAGCTCATTAACTGGGCCACTGGTTTCTGGAGAGCTCTCTGAGCATAGCAAGATCATCATCATAACTAAACTAACAATTTCATCCCTTGCTATTTTGGACCTCTACAATCTCTCACTCATTTTATGCTCAAAACAACACGGGAGCCTATCTGGCTCAGCTCTCTCTCCCTGGAGACCCTGCCACCAGAGGGCAACCCTCTGATCCACTCATTAATTAGATTTCCATTTATCCACCGGTCCGTCAGAGCAGAAGGGAAATGATATGCATTGAGTGGGCTAGATTAAAAGAAAGCCCAGCAAGCTAGCCACCTTCTTCTTTTGGCACGTGCCCATACACAAGTGCAACACACACACACACACACACACACACAATCAATACTGATTAGCAGGAGTTAGAGATTTGTTTAGTTGATTAGAAAGGTCAATTACTAATTCTCTACTTAGTTAATCAGCAACTTCTTTGACACGACATCCATACAAACTTGCATACTGTGGAGTTCAGCCATTCTGCAATAACATTGCTGCTGTGTAACAAACAGTGATCAGGAACAAGACAGGTATCTGTGGTAATCTAAGCATATCATGTATAAAATATTTTGAATTAGAGAGATATAAGTGGCTGTTTAACCAGGCAGTGATAATGTGGATAACAACAGAGACTACAGATTCTCCCCCCCAACAACCAAACACTGCATATTTCAAAGAATAAGTACTTTCCTTATATCTATATTGAACTTGTACAAGAGCAAAAAGGAAAATAAGATAACAAAAAGGAAAATAATCATGAGATTGGCACCATTCTAAACCTTGAAAATGCCTACACAAACAACATGGTGCGACATGGACACTCCTTTCTTCCATCTTATGAGCTGTGGCTGATTAATACTGGAATTGCAATAGAAAAAAGATGGATCCTTTTACACCCAGAAAGAAAATTAGTCCCTGGACTGAGCTGAAAACGCTGTTTAGATCAGACTTCCTCAAATCACTTTCATTAAGAGTCAAACACACCAACAGCACCCCTGTTGCACATTTAAACTGCCACTTGGTTATTACAGGGTTAAACTGCCACTCGGTTATTAAATCTATTAATCTTTATTTAAAAGATTTAACATCCATATTCACTGCCCAATTCCCAAGAGAGCATGCTGGAACGCAGAGGACGCGTCATGGACACATTTTCACTCACACACCATGCATGCATACACATTAACGTACGGCCACATGTCCCCCAATTCGAAATACATACACCTGACGCTCATGTTTGGGCTCAAAATTCAATTACCCACTTATTGATACTTCACAGGGATATTTAAGATGCAGACATGGAGAGTGATTTCCCAGGGGAGCCACCGCTTCCTCTTAATGTCCCAGCCGAGAGCTCTTCACCCCCGCCTGCCTGTTCTCCACACCACGAATCATTACACACAGGCACGTGTATATACACACACACATACACACACGCACGCACGCGCAGAGGCACAGACCACATTCTATTGCCGTCCATGTGATCTCCTTATTAATAGGCAATCAGTCAAAATTCATTCATTAAAAACCTTAAAAGGTTTCTGCACAGACACTATGATTAGCTTGGAAAGAAAATCCAATGAATTCCTAATGCACCTATGGAAATGAGGTGTCATTTACGATCTGATGATGGAAGCATCGGGGAGGACAGGCGAGGCAGAGGGAGCTGATTCCCGCGTTTCCATTTCCTCTCTTATAATGCAGTTTAGCTGCAGCCAAAAGAATCAGCTATACACTGTATGTAATGCTAGAACACATCAAACTAAAATGTAGCAAGACTATAAAATAATATAAACAAAATAAAATTTACACTATAAAAGAGTTACTGCAATATTAGCTCATGTTATCATGTATGTATCTCTATGTTAGATGAGATGAGTAATGTTTAGTCCAACACACACACACGGTCTTGTTTTTGTCATGCCCAGATTGGGTTTGTTTCACTTTTCTAATTAAGGAGAGCTTACGTTGCGTGCAAACATTTCCGATTTTCTACACAATATGGCACAATGCCAGTAAAAGGCAGGAGAGTGCAGAGGAAGAAGGGTGAAGGAGTGAACAGATAGAGGAGAGCTTTCACCCAGCACAGCCTGTCATCTGACAACACTTCATAACTGCTGGCCCCCACGGTCAGGTGTCTCTGATGGATTGATGGAAGCCCATTACTACGATGCCATATCGTCCGTCCAATCATTACAGTGCTACGGTGCACTTAATAGAGTTGAGATTGATCTGAGGGAGGGGGCATTGAACACTGAGGCTATTAATGTTCGACAGGTGTGAACCTTCAGCCTCACTTCTTATAAGAGAGCAATTACAAGTAGGTGGTTTTATTGTCAGACACAGTTCTTACTGTGAATTTTGCTGATTTCTTCAGACATCTGATGTGGTTTATACAACTTGCTTTAAAGAATGTATATGCCCTCAGCCTTTGCTTGGTTTAACTCTACAGTATATTTCATCGTACTGCCTTAGAATCAACTTTTTACTGATTCAATGAATGCTACTAATCTGATATAAACAACATACTAAATATATTTTCAGTTTCCTCTTAAAGAAAACTGGGAAGAAACTGGAAAACGCTGAGAAAACACTAT
This sequence comes from Xyliphius kryptos, assembly GCA_025769995.1. Classification (NCBI taxonomy): domain Eukaryota; kingdom Metazoa; phylum Chordata; class Actinopteri; order Siluriformes; family Aspredinidae; genus Xyliphius; species Xyliphius kryptos. The sequence continues at coordinate 5,230,007 of JAOUQT010000002.1, read as the reverse complement.
TACATTCCCTAGCACAATATTTAAAAAAAGGCTAAATAATACCCTGCCTCGTGAACATTTGTCAAGCGGAAACAAATGTTTTACATCATGCCACCATTTGGCAACAGCAGGCATTAGTATTATCGACAGCGTTGCTTGAGACCTACCTGTCCCAAAGGGTCACTCTCTATTCAATTACCTTCAATAACAGCACTTATCAGTGTAGTGAGTGGCCCTGTGGGACAGAAGGGTCCTGATGAGCACGCTCAGACAGCAGTATTTATCATAGCCCGGAGCAGATGGGGACTGGTAGGGGGGAAGGAAAGCTGGGCACGCGTCAGCTCTTCCAAAAGTACTGCTACTCGGCGTCACTTTGCTAATGGAGGAGGGGTGCCAGTTCCCAAAGGAGGAAGATCTGGCACACGCTTCATTCATATGCTTACAAAAATGTGGTCATATGTTTGCCAACATGGTGAGTTTAGGCACTATAATTTTCAAAAAATGTCCAGAATAAAAACAAAAATGTTGTCATACTAAACTACTAACCAAAATAGCAAACTACCAACCAAAAGAACAATCATTACATCTTCCCTTGATGAACGTAAGCATTTTAAAAAAATAGTGCTTCTGAAAGGTTTCGTGTTCTGCATCCCCATAAAATCGAAACCACTTGTGTGTCCTTAAGCCAAACGCAGTTTTTACTGCTTGATTACGCATTTACCAGCTCATGACTTTAATGGCCACCGGGGCAGAGTAAACAGTCCTGGCACAATCTATCCCACCCCTCATGTTTTACCCCACCTTTCACTGGCTCATTTTAAAGACGCTGCATAGTGGATGAAACATGAAGGAAAAGTGAGTAAGATTTAAAAGTCTTTCCTGATAAAAGAATATAATTGAATTCTACCATATTAAAAGTTCTCTCCTGGTTGAGGTCATTGGGAACAAATAATAATCAGAAATGCGTGCTTGTGTAAGGCTATGGCTAAACAATCATCTAATTTACTGCAGAGGCAAAAATTATAAACAGAAATCGGTTGGCTCATATGAATGAAATCATGCTTATTTTTATATAAAAAAATTACATCAAAGGGTTACATCTAGTACACACTTTTTATTTATATGCAATATGGACATTAGTGCTTTAAATAAGGAATAAATAATGATACACTAACTGAATAATCACTGGACTGGTAATACCTAGATTATAGTGGTTCGGTCCACATGTTTGAAGGAGCAGGCAAACCACCATGTGCAAGTTAACCCATAGCAGCTCTATTCTCCTTAAAAGTCTTTATGCTCCAAGAACTTCAGTGGGATGTTTGTTACTGGTTCCTGCATTTGTTGCCATTGCTTTGGATTCCTATATGCTCTTACCCTGCTAATTGAGCCTTCACACTCTTACTGGTGCAATGTTCAATTAATGAAGATTGGCCACCAGGCTTGTCCAATTTAGCCATGAAACCTCCCACACT
>JAOUQT010000002.1:5124135-5136379 GCA_025769995.1 Xyliphius kryptos | reverse complement strand
GGTTACATCCATACACAAGGTTATATGCATAATATACAATGTCTTGGACAAGTTGGCATCTCCAATTCACCTAGCATGCATGTCTTTTGAAATTAAATGTCCCGTGTCGCTCCCCCCAGAGTCTTGAAAAAGGTTCCCGCTTGCTGTGAGGCTCTAGTACTAACCACTGTGCCACTTTACTGTGCAGTTTGGAGAATCTGCCAGAAATCTTCTAGTGACTGTTATGGCAAATTTGCTTTTTTGCATGAAATATTCAGAAGTTTGGTTACGTCTTATTTCCAAAAAGTAATTGCTCACATACACCATGTTGCTTTCTTTACAAATATTTGTCTGTAACCATAAATATTTTAAAAATTATTGCTTGGAAATAGAGTTTATCTTTATTTCTATAAAAACTTAATGCTAGGTGAAGTATATAGGAAATTCATTAAAATAAGACATTTGCATTAGTGCAATACAGTAATTTTGTGAGCTAGCTTTTCAACCAGGTAAATTTTTTATTTTCTGTACTGTCTGACACCATTCTCATGAGACTTTTAATGCTTTACCATACACAGTAAAATCCATACAGTGAATTCTCTGTTAATTCAGCAGACAAACTCACCCATGTTCTTTAATAACATTGGCATAATTCTTAGAGGCGTTGGGGACAGAAGACACTTTATACTCCTGCTGACTGGTGTTTCCCAGGTTTGGGATGCTCAAAGATATCCTCTGATTATACCTGCTGAAAACCAGAAGAGTACACAAAAAGCAAACTAATCAGATACTGTTATAAATCCGAACTCTGAATGTTTTCCAGCAATTTTAGTAGATAAAGACAAAGGGGTGTGGAATGTAGCCTTACCTTCTGTTAGGCCTGAAGAGAACATACTCTAGTGCATGTGTTGAACTGTTGGCTGTTGAGATGAAGCTGAAGAGAAGGCAGACAAGATCTGGGATGCCCAGTATGTGCGTGAGCTGCTTATGGATCACCTGTTCCCGGAACGACATCTGTTGCTGTGTGTTCCTGCGGAATCGGTACCAGCCAATAACATTCTGTGGGCAAATATTAATGTTCACTTGAACAAACTGAATAATTCCGAAAAAGAAAAATGGACTACCATTTACGCAGCAAATATAGTGAAACAGCCAATCATCTTTAATCACGGCACACAGTTAATCAACCTCAGTACTAGTGTTGTCAAAAATATCGATATATTTATACCTACTGATACAAAGAAATTCTGAAACTGTACAATACTCGCTTCTTTCAGTATCGATTCTATTCATATTAAATGCAATACTTCAGATTCGAAGCAGATACAGACGAAAAGTGAAAAGACATGAACAAGCCAGTAGACGCTATTTTAGAAACATTCCGACAAAGTGTGCTAATACAAATCGGCACGCAGATTTCTAAAAAGTAAACCAAGAAATTGGTGCTTGTTTCCATTCATAAAGTCCATCCATTCAACAGCTGAATGCACCCAGTGTTCATTAAAATAAAGAATATATTTACAATAATTCGCTGTGAACAATCTAATAAACACTAGCTTTAACTTTATTGTGGTTGATTCTAATACACAAACTCTCGATGTGTGAACATGTTACTGTTCTGTATAACATTGGTGGGAATAGTCGTTATTTTGTAAAGAGGCTATTGTATTTTTTTAATTCATATATAAAACTGTTGCTTAAGGTTTTATATCTTTATGTCATATAAACTTCCCGGTAGGAAGTGACTATTAAAGTGCACTATTATGTAACAGTATTACCTGAATATGCAAAACAAGAGGAGATAATTCTTATATATAATTCTTAATTGCAAATACAAGTTATTATTTGCACATTTTGTCTTTTTAATATAAATAATATTCTTTAATATTTAATTACATTAAAATATGTAACGTAAATAAATAAGCTTCAAAAGGGCAAAATATTAGCTTTAATACTCGTCAAAGTATCGTATCGAAGTTGTATTTTTCAGTATTGTGACAACACCACTCAGTACAGAGTCAAACACAGAACTGATACAAGAGCTGTTCATATATCTGCACTTCTTACTTTTCTTCTGTCTTTGAGGATTCGGTTGAGATTTTCTTCACTGACTTTACCTGCGTAGTCATAAAAGCTGAAACATACAGAAGGGTATCTGTTTGCACCAAACTCCAATGATAGAGAACATTAAATGCGCCCTAGAATTTTAAACTCCAGACTTTTATCTGACATTGTGTGTTATTTGATATTTTATACAGAGAAAATACACAGGTCAGACAAATACATTTATTTTCTAACTTAAAACAAGACTATCACAGTAAGTTAGATATATAACTATATTTTGCTTCGAGTTAAAAGAATGGTAGTCACCTGTCCAGGACCGGGACTGTTCTGGCTCACAATGTTTATTTACATTATTAAAGTAAAATGGATTAATGGCATAGGGCGACTGAAATTCAAGCACTGGTGTCAGACAGATAGTTATGCCATATTTGTAATTTAAACATGATCTAGATCTGTCATTCAAAATAAGACATTTTTCTCTTGCAATCTTGATCAAGATCATGTCCAAGCGCGTCTGTAAGAAACTGTTAGGTTTCTCCACTTATTATATCAGCTAATTTCTTACATTTGTTACCCATCACTAAGATTCAAATTGATTCTTAACTGGACGTGATTTAAGGCTTACCTAAAGAGCTGTGCACATGGTTCATGATTATGGATCTCTGAAAAACAAAAGGAAAAAAAAAAATTACGAAATGCATGATGAATAAAATGTAACCCCAATGTATATAAACCAACACAACTACATACAAACTAATTGGCTATAGACCGAATGCACAACACCTAAAATGACAGGTGTTTCAGTTTCATTGTCCAACCCCTGTATGTAGAAATGAGTTTAATAAAAACATATCAATAATCTTTCTGTGACTCTTCTATCCAATGTCCTATAAACTATATCTGAAACATTAATAAAACAGCAAGAGAAAAAGGACAGCGGTGGATAAGCTGGAGATTTTTCCTGCATCCAAGTAAAATATTTTAAAGTAGTAAGACTTAAAAACTAAAACATACTAAAACATATAGTGCAGATTTTGAAAAAGAAGAACAAAAATACACTACAAATTCTGAAGTAGTAAAAAGAAAATATTTTTATCTTCTGTTAAACAATACCCAAATGCAAAAAATGGGGATCTTTAAAAAAAAAAAAAAACTGGCGGCACAGTAGCGCAGTGTGTCGTGTTGCACTACACAAGAAAGACCTGGGTTCAATCCCCAGGTGGGTCAACTACCAAAGACGTCAATGTCTGTAAATGGCCCTTAGTGTGTGTTAATGTGTGTATCTGCGTTACGATGGACTGAGTCCCTGTGTATGGGTTTTCCTTCCCTTGTGAGCAGAGTTCTGGGTTGGCACCTGCTGGCCCACAACTGCATGCTGATTAAGCAGAAGAAAATGAATGAATAAATGAATGAATAAAAAATAATAACCAGTGATCTGTAATTTGTTGATTTACTTGAACCCCTGTTTACCAGACAACAAGATAGGCTAGATTTCAAAGGCACACTTAATTCTGTTTGTTTAATGTAAACTATGTTGTAAATTGATGCCTGTAACACAATTAAGAAAAGTAAGAACAGAGACAGTGGCATTCTGTTAATTACACTTTAAATTATTTGGGAATTGAAGGTACTAATTGCTGCAGATACTATGATTTATATATATTTTTGAATGATGGTAAAATGCAATTGTAAAAAACTATATCTATAACAGTAAGTTTTTATTGGATGGCCTGATGTTTTGTGTTTGCAGTTCTTAATTCAGTATGGGCAATGAATAAATCATAACATTTAAGAGTCAAATCATATAAATTTAGACGACTTGCTGAAGTGCAAACTGAGCATCAGAATCGGGAACGACGATGATTTAAGTGACTTTGAACCTGGCATGGTTCTTGATACCAGGTATGAGTATTTTAGAAACGTATGATCTACTTCGATTTTCATGCACAACCATCTGTATGGTTTAGAGAGAATGGTCTGAAAAAATATCCATGATGATATCCATAGAATGACTAGTTTGAGATAATATAAAGGCAACAGTAACACAAATAACCACTCGTTACAACCAAGGACTGCAGCATACCATTTCTGTTGAATGTATGCCACAAAAAATTAAGGCAGTTCTGAAGGCGAAAGGGAGTTGCTAACAAGGTGTACCTAAAAAAGTGGCTGGTAAGTGTATTTTCCAAAGTTCTCTATGAAATGTTATTCTAGCCAATACACATTACTGCGCAGCTATTTTCATTAATCTAATTATACTGTCTTATTATAACTGTGTTATTCTTCTCCCTCTGTTCTCTTCCATGTTATGCCTTCCCGATATCTGTCTTTGTTCTGTACTCCCAAAATGGCCTCCCCCTTTTTTCTCTATTTGAATTGCATGTGAACTGTAAGTTATAACCCAGCGCTATGCACAAGCCTGACATCTGAAATAGAAAAAAAGTGGAGAAGCTGCCAAAAAGAATTCCAGCGGTATGAGTCGATGGTGGTGTTAGCAGCGCTCACTCCTAGCCGGTGAGGCGTATCTTCTTGTGACGAAACACTGCAGACATTTGAATTTAATAGCGAATCATAATTGATGTGCAGATTTTCTAGTTACTGAAGGTTTTGTGTAAACATTAATTCAAATTCATTTATGTTTTTTATGTTCTTTTCTTCCATGCTTTTGTTTTGTTTATGTCCAACGTGAAATGTATTACTGTAAATATGTTGGCTAAACTAATGCTTTGATATTCCTGCATATAATAGCAACTGGACATATATTAAAAGATAAAAATCTTGGTTTCCAAATATTATTATTACTATATGCTTTATGTTTTATTAAGTTCCTTATGTAATTTAAAAGTATGAAACATGCCTTCAGCTAAAACATTTAAAACAAACCTAAGTGGAAATGATCCAGTTCTCTTTATATGTGTCTCAGCCAACATTACAACAATTTTGCTGTTCTGCTCTTGTCTTGTTTCGTTTTGGAGTTTAACTAAAAAATGTTCTCCCGCTCCCCGTCTCCCTCTCACCCCCATGTCTCTCTCTCCCCCTGTGTATCAATCTCTCTTTCCTCTCACCCCCTCTCACTATCAGTCTCTCTCATTCTGTATCTGTCCCTCCCTCTCCCTCTCTCATTCCCTCTCTCAACCTATCAGTGGACAATATTTCTAAAACTTTGACCCATGTAATTCCTCTCCCTTTTAAGCTACAGAAATACAACATAATATGTGCCGTGAACATCTGCTGATCCTTTCTTATATATTTTATAAAGGTTGGAAAAGCCAGTTTTTGTTTGGGTATATTACATTTTTATCTGGACTTGGATGAGTAAATTGGGTTTTATTTGGGCATCTCACTCTGCTCATAATGTTAAGATGACCTTTCTGTTTGTTAGTATGTAGCGTATTTTTCCTCCACACCCATTTCATGCAGCTCTCTCTCTCTCTCTCTCTCTCGCTCACTGATGATTAAAACCAGCTGTCTTTAACACAGCTGGGAAAGTCAGAAAGAACTTTAAAAAATGTTAACCCTGCTCATGGGAGGGATATCTGGAAGTGAGAACCATAGAAGAAAAAGACACAATGGAGAGATAGACAAAGCAAGAGAGGAGGTACTATTAATGAAGTAAATAAATAAATAATCCTATTTATTTGGTGAGTCACAGACAACTACACTATGCATTATGGTTAAAAAACAATAAAACGCCAAATAATTCTTTATTATACTCAAATGGCTTTCAGTTCATACTTCATCTTTAATCTTTTACAAAATATTACAAAAAATCTTAATCACATTCATACAACTAAAAAACACACCATGCTAATATTATCCCAGAGGGCTGCAAAACTCCACATTTAGAATTATAAAATTTTTATTTTTACATTTCATATAAAAATATACATTTTTATATTGCATTCCAAACAATAACTACTTAAAGGAAGTACAATTATATAAATTGTCCTTTGTATAGTATGTTTATATTTAACGGAAAATTCTTACATTTGAATATTTAGATTTATTTAATTGTATACAGTATGCACCTAAGTCATCACATTTTGTCAGGTTTACTGTATTTCTTTCATTAATATACAAGTACACCCATTCCTGCATTTCTGGGCTACAATACATTAGCTGTTTATGTTGCTATTAAAGCATGAAGCTTTTCAGGTGTAATTTTGTTTCTTGAAAACACAGTATTAGATGCTATTTGGTTTAAAAACTCTCTACCAATTAACTGATGGTAATTGGTGATAGGTTATGGCTGTGGACAGGCCAGTTCAGTACCAGTATTCTCTTCTTGTTGAAAAATAGATAAGTATTCTGGGACAATATGCCATCCTGAGTGCAAATTACATTATGATTCCATAATTTTGCTCACATTTAAGTGAATTCCTTTTTTTTTCTTTAGCAAATCTTTTTCAACCCACATTGAATATAGAAAACTACAAAGAAAAGATATTTATTTTCAATATGGTGCCTGCATCACGTTCCACTACAGTTTACTGGTGTGTTACATCTTTCCTTTTTAACAACACTCAGTAAGTGTTTGTTAACTGAGAACACTAATTGTTGAAGCGTTGTCGGTGGAATTCTTTTCCATTTTTGCAACTTCAGTTTCAGTCCGGGGTCTACATTGTTCTATTTTGCGCAACATAATGTGCAACACATTTGCATCAAATTCAAAATGAGTGAATATTTGCAAAAAAAAACAATAAAGTTTACTGGTTTGAACATTAAATATCTTGTCTTTGTAGTGTGTTCAACTGAATATGCATTGTAAAGTATTTGCAAATCATCACATTCTGTTTTTATTTCTTTTATACAGCATCCCAACTGGAATTAGGGTTGTATAATACTGATTGATCTGACCACAACACATCATTACACTAGGTGATTTTCCCATGTGATTATATCATCTGTAGATAAAAGCCATTGCATGTTCCAGTTCTGTTAAAGGGATCAGGGATCGCTTTTATTTGGCCTAGATTTTATATGCTTGAGTTTTTTCATCAAAAATGAGTGCACTTCTGTAGCAGTCAATAATGTATTATATTGTAAACATTCTTCTACAAGGCTACATGATGCTAAGTTTTATTGTCACGGTTATTTTAAGGAAGAACTGTGGTACAAATACAATTTTCATTCAATCGTTACCATCCAATGCTCCATATTAGCAAATGCAGACTCAGTGCTCTTCTATTTTCTGCACTTATTGTTCATATACATCACAGAATACATGATTTCTGTTACTTTAACCATGGTAGGTTTGTTAGTAACAAATGGGTTGAGAGTATTTCGGAAATTGCTGATCATTTGGAATTTCATACACAGCTGTCTATAGAATTTAAACAGAAATGTGGGTTGACATCAAATGTGTGACAGTTTAGACCTTGTTTACACACACACTATAACACACAGTTGCGAAATAGAAATAAAGATATATAAATAAAGCTAAATTGAACTGAAAAACTCATTTGTATAATTGTAGTGAGCAAAAAATCATCTTAGCATGACCAAAACACTGTACCTTGAGATGGGATTTACTACAACAGCAGAAGACAACGGACTTCACCTGTGCGTAGTGAATAAATTACATCCATCATGAAGTGTCAATCAATATTTAGTATAATCAGCTACTATAAAGAGGTTAACATAGTCTGTAATGTTTTACAGTTATTTTATTACCTCACAGGAGACAGCAGGATACAGATCTGTGTTCACAGTGAATAAAGTAGAGCAAAGAGCTGGAGGACGCTTTGCATCCCACTTTAGCTACACACAGTGAAAGCATTCATCCCCCTTTCCTTCTCTCATTCACAGCTATATTCACTTGTCAGGGCCCATGTTATGCCAACCAATATGTAAAGATTTCCCAGCGGAAATGTTCACTTAGCTGAGGAAGTTTGAGGTTTTCAGGAATCTGTTTGATTTCTGATCAGCAGGGTTTCACACACAGGTCAGAATACCACAATCATGACACTTCTGCTCAAACAGTTCAAGGTATGACATAATGTGTTGAGTACAGGATTATTAAACAGATCATCAGCATGTATGGATATAGTACTCTGGGATCTTACTTCTGGGAAGATGTAGGCTCAAAGCATCACTTGAAACTTTGCATCAGCGTAAAGCGCTGTTGTTTACTGACCAAGAATATTTTTTAATATTATCTTCTTCTGATTATATTAAGACATAACTTAGTTTCTTTCTCTGTACACACAAATTATATCATGTTTGGTTTAACACAGGATGTTTTATGGTTGGGAACGAGTGATGCTTCACACACACCTTTTAAAACACGTTTATAAAAACACCTCAAGAAAGTTTATAAAACTTTTAAGTGTAAAAACTTAAGACTTTTTTATTTTCGTGAGGAGTTTTTCCATGATCAAAAATTTAATATATATATATATATTTATTTATTTGAGCAAATGTAAGTGTAATGAACACACGTCTATTGACTTTGTCCTTGTTTGTTGTTAACCCTGGCAACAATGGCCACACCAAGCTTAGACTTGATTTCATTTTCACCCATTCCCCTTCCCTTGAACACTAGTGGCTTACACCTGCTTTCGGTTCAGCTCTTCAAGTTCCATATTTTCCCCCATGCATTTTGACCACCCTCTGATGTCAACATAATTGTGCCTTAAGTTTATTTGACCACTGCTTGCTTGCCTGATCTTTGCTTGACCTTAAACTTTACTAAAACCTGGACTTGCATGCACTTTTCTGGCCTTTCTCTTCAGACTTCTAACCATAACAAAGTCACTGAGAATAATATGTAAACGTATTATTAGAATAAAACCTATTATACTTAACTCAATATATTATAATTCATATTATACTGCATTACATAATGGCAATGAATATATTATTTTCCCAATTTGGATTAAACCTTTTAAGATAAAGTTAAAATGCACATTGTCTGTGTAAAATAAACACTGTTTTGCCACACATTACTGTCACTGGAGCTTTTTGACAATTTCAGCTGTTTCTTTTGCCTTCTTTCTCTTCAACTTCTTCTTTAGCATCAAGAGGTCAATGTACACAATGTGTTTAAGGACCGTAGAGGCACAGAGAAGGCCACCGTGTAATGCACCAGCAATCCCACAGCTAAACACATCCTGACCTGAAAACCCAAACACAATGCTACATAATCAGTGAATAAGCCCTGTAATACAAATTCACTGAACTAAAATAACCAGGCATAAAGCAGTGGCTGACTCTAGCTACTGTAGGAGCCAATTACCAGATAAATCACAATTTTTATATAGTTTAAAATCATGAATTATATAATCATGAATTACCTTTAAAATGCTACATCTGTACACGTTGAACTGTTACAACATGTAGCTTTGTTCAAGCGACTGTCAAAAATATATTACATCTTTTCCAAAAGAATGACTAAGAACCACATGAATATTTAGCTACCGTATCTCAAAGATTGCATGTTATACCTGAAATAAAGAGATTTTTCACAGGGGTATCACACCGATTCCTAGCGATGGCCTCTGCTTGGTAGCGCTCCAAATTGTGCTCAGCTGAATACATGGCACCAAGGTAAGACCCAAGATAGTGTATGTTAGTCAATGGAGTGGAGACCTTCTGAAATACCAACTAGGAGAGGAAGTAAAAAAAGTTTATTCATAGACAAAAAATCTTTTCAATTAATTTCAAATAAATTGAATTCCTATAAAGTAGGCGCGTAGAATAACATAAAATCTGGACTTGCCTTTAATATTTACACAAACCCTTGTTCTGTAATAAAAATATGGCTCATTGGGTGGCATTTTTGCATCACAGCAAGAACTACCTGGGCTTGCTCTCCGGGTGGAACGGCTCTCTGGGTGAAAATTTGAGTGTCGAGTTTGCATATTGTACATCATACAGCATGGAAGGAGAGTCTTGTTAACTATAGGAAAGCTATTAGTGCTGCTAAAGCAAAATATTTCTTCTCGTTAATAGAAGAAAACAAAAATAATCCTCACTTTTTATTTAAGACCGTAGCAAAACTAACTAGCAAGAATACCAACAACTTTATTTTCAGTGATAAAGTTGAAAACATAAGGCACAGAATCAATACTCAAAATCTTGACCCGAGTAATCCAAGTCAACTAGACGTCACTATATTTTCATACGTTAATCCACTCCAAGAGACAGAGTTAATTTCACTAGTTTCATCATCAAAATCTACAACATCTATATTAGATCCCATACCCACGTTACTCAAAAATGTACTACCAGAAATATTCCAACCACTCATAAAAACGATAAATTCCTCACATAGTACTGGCTATGTCGGTAAATCATTTAAATTAGCAGCTATCAAACCTTTGATTAAAAACCTAATATTGGCCCCTGCCAGCTGTCAAATTATAGACCAATATCCAACCCTCCCCATCCTCTCCAAGATCCTACAAAAAGGTTGTATCACAGCAGTTATGTTCCTACCTGAATAAAAACAATATTTTTGAAAATTGTCAGTCAGTATTTAGGTCCAATCATAGCACAGAGACAGCGAGATAAGCAATATGGTAAGGTTTGGTGTCCCACAAGGTTCTGTCTTAGGCCCGTTACTATTTACTATATATATGCTACCTCTGGGTAATATTATTCGCAAGCATGATATCAACTTTCACTGTTATGCTGATTATATGCAGTTATATGTGTCAGTCAATCCTGACGACAGACACCAATTTACTTGAGTTGAGGAATGTGTGAAGGAAATTGATGTTAAACAATTTTCTTTTACTTAACTTTGATAAAACTGAAGTACTGGTATTAGGACCACAGGCAGCTAAAAGTAAAGTTTCTGATATTTTATTATCTTTAGATGTTTTTTTGACTACAGCATGTACAGCTGTAAAACACCTTGGTGTAATTATTGATTCTAGCCTTTCCTTCGAATCTCATGTAGATAATAGCCAGGATAACATTCTTTCACCTTGGAAACATTGCTAAGATCAGAAATATGCTCACACTGAATGATGCAGAAAAACTGTAATGCCCTGTTTTCTGGTTGTTCCATGAGGTGCATAAACAAACTACGGTTAATCCAGAATGCAGCGGCCAGAATCCTTACCATAACCAGGAAATATAAGCACATCACTCCTGTCTTATCTACACTGCACGGGCTACCAGTCAAATTTTGTATTGATTATAAAATACTTTTGTTTGTTTAGAAATCAGTTAACGGACTAGCACCTTAGTACCTTAGTGAACTTCTAGTTTCCTATGATCCACCACGCCCACTTCAATCAAAAGTTGCAGGCTATTTGCTGATACCTCATATTATGAGGGCTAAAGCAGGAGGCAGATCATTCTCATATTCTCTATAGATAATGTATATATTATATATTATTGTTAGTTATAGAATTATAGAATCATCCAAATGGGGATGGGTTCCCTTATGAGTCTAGTTCCTTTCAAGGTTTCTTCCTTACTCAGGTTTTTACTTGCCACCATCGCCAAAGGCTTGCTCATCTGTAATAAATTGTTTTCTGTAAAGCTGCTTTGGGACAATGTCCATTGTTTACAGCTTTTTATAAATAAAATTGTATTAAATTGCATGTTCTCTCTCTGTTGATGCTGGTTTTCCATTGACATACATGTTAGATTAATTGGTGTCTCTAAAGTGGCCTTACATTCTAAATATGTTTTACTGTGTGTGCCCAACAATGGAATGGCGCCATGTCTAGGGTTGTTCCTGCCTTTGCGCCCAGAGTTGCTCGGTGGGCACCAGCTGGTCCGTTAGCCCATATGGATTAAGTGGAAGAAAATGAATGAATGATTGAATGAATTAACAAGGTCTGAAGGTAGCCAGAAATCCCTCAGACTACAAAAGGAATAACCTTTTACAGGAAGAAGACTCACCAGTGTGCAAACCATGTTCTAGAGAGCACATCATCATAATTAATTTAAAGATGGGGTATCCTTTATGGGAGTCAATTATTTCGCCAAGTGAACAGCATTTAATTTTCTCACCATTATAGACAGCATACCATAGATCATAAGAGCAGGGGAAGTTGCCCTCTCTGCCTTTACAAGTACACCAGTGTTTGTAATCCCTTATACATTTTTGTTGAGGAAATCAACTGTTAACTCATGGAAACTTTACTGAATGATTGTAAGAATGCTCATGGTAATTAAAATTCTAAACATAATGGGTAATCATTTGTGTACTATTTTGTATATACATATTTACATTTGATGG
>JAOUQT010000002.1:5071227-5081813 GCA_025769995.1 Xyliphius kryptos | reverse complement strand
TTATTCCTAGTGTTAGGTTCACATGGAAGCTGGTGCCCACGTGGCAAATCTGGACGCAAGGGAAGAATCAACCCTAGACAGGGCGCCAATCCATCAAAGGGCGCACACACACACAACTTACATGCACACACTAATAGGCAATTTAAAGACACTAATTAACCTATAATGCATGTATTTGGAAATCGGATCACCCGAATAAAACCATTCGAACATGGGGCGAAAATGAAAACTCCACACAGAATTGTCAAACCCAATATATTCTTGCTGTGAGGCCACAGCACTATCCACTCTGCTACCGTGCCGCCCAAAATAAAATATTGTAAGTGGAAAGTCAAAATACAGGATGGGCCATTTTTTTGGATACATACAGGGTGTATCCATATAAATGGCCCAACCTGTATGTATCTATATAAATGGCCCACCCTATAGGTTGTCTGATAATTGGGCTCCTAACAATCTATAGGCGAGCATTCAACTTCGAAAAAAATAATTATTTTAATTGTTCATGCATGCATTTTAAGCTTTACATTCAATAAACCAATCATCTTGTCACTTGTCATTCCCTTTAAGAGCCAGGTGTGGTCAGACTCTGGCAGAGCGCTATTTTATTGACGCAGTTACCTGGACTCAGCAAACCCAGAGAGTGAGAAAAACACCTGCTGTTATTATTTTTTATAGAGAAATTAGTCTAACTGAATTCTTAGTAAAGAACTGTAAGAGAAATTGCAAACACATCATACATATTAAACAAACAGTGGCAGTGGCTTAAAATATCCAAATACAACACAATTGGGCACCAGTACACAATTCTTGAACATATACACAAGGCATCTTAACAAATAATTTTGTATGCTTACTAGTCTACAGGTAACAGCTACTGAGCTGATCTCTTCTCGACCGTGCTGCTGCAGGTGCATTTTCATTCATAGACATTGGCACACACAATTCAGAATCACATCTTTTAAAGTCCTGGAATATGTCCTCGTTTGTGTCCAAGAAACACAACATGTGCAACACACTATATGCCACAAAGAATACTCTACATTGTAATGTTCCCCAGATTTATCCAAACTTATTAAAGTGCAAAACAAATGTTCTATTACACTGCACGGTTTGGTGTGCTTTTGATAAATAATTTTTAAGAATACATTTTTTTTGTGATTTTATTTTTTATAATTAGGCGGTACGGTGGTGCAGTGGATAGTGCTGTGGTCTCACAGCAAGAAGATCCCGGGTTAGAGCCCCGAGTTGGGCGACGTGGGAACTTTCTGTGTGGATTTTTCATGTTCTTCCTAAGATTTACGCAGGTTTTCCCTGGGTACTCCGGTTTCCATCTGTATTCCAAAGACATACATGATAGGTTAATTAGTGTCTCTAAATTGCATGTTAGTTTGTGAATGTACAGACCCATTCCAAAAATTAGAAAATCATGGAAATCATGGAAAATCATGGAAAAACCGTTGGCCAGTGGTCCAAGGCCCTCTTTTCTGATCAAAGTAAAGTGTGCCTTTTATTCAGGAATCAAGAGCTAAGGGTTTGAAGGAAGAGAACCCAAACTCCTTGAGGTCCTGTGAAATATCCAGTCATGATTTGGGGTGCAATATCCGGTGCAGGTGTTGGAAACCTCTGCTTTGTTAAATCCAAGGTCACCACAACAGTCTACCAGAATGTTTTAGAGGACATCATGATTCTTTCTGCAATGGATCTGTATGGAGATGCAGATTTCATATTCGACCTGGCCCCTGCCCATGATGCCAGAAGCATCAAAGCCTGGTTTTATGCCTATGCCATCACAGTGCTTGATTGGCTAGCCAACTAACCGGACCTAAACACCATTGAGAATCTATAGGGTATTCGCTAAAGGAAAATAAGGGCCAACAGACCCAATAACAAAGAAGAGCTGAAAGCAAGCATCAAGGAAATCTGGGCTTTCATACCTTTCTGGCAATGCCACAGGTTGATTGCCCCAATGCCATGTCGCATTGAGGCAGTTATCATAGCAAAGGGATTTCCAACCAAGTACTGAAGATCAACAAATATTCACTTCGTAGTTTGGGCTGATTTCTCCACAGGTTTCTAATTTTTTAGGGAGATCAGGAACTGATTCTATGTAAAGAGAGGGTTTGAAGTCAGAGACCGGATATTTTAATGCAGGTTCATTCCACAAAATAATATAATTTATAACATGAATTTTTATTTTGATTTGTTGGGACAAATGAAGCACTCCAACTTAATGCATTGCTGTGAATCTCAAACATGCATTTTCCTGAAATATTTTAAGTTACTTCTTCTTAGTAGTGAACCTAAGTTAAAGCCCCCCTACATTATCATTAAAAGTCCATCAGGACAGTTTAAGAAAGCCAATGATCTGTTCCACATAGGCAAAATAAACATTATTGGCTAATTCCCTACCGGAAGAAAAGTAAAAGCCCTGCATGGTCTTGGAAGCATAAAAACCACCACTCAAACAGGCTCAATTAGTAGTGCCTCATCTGGAAGGCCTTTCATCTTCCAAGGGAGTATGTCTCTCTTTCTCTATGTTTGTGTGTGTTAGAGAGCCTTCCTTCTGCAGTTATTATTAGAGTGACACCCTCTGATCCCCTACTCAGGCTTGTGCTGTTTTTAAAGCAGCTGTTTTCATTAGG
Source organism: Xyliphius kryptos (assembly GCA_025769995.1). Classification (NCBI taxonomy): domain Eukaryota; kingdom Metazoa; phylum Chordata; class Actinopteri; order Siluriformes; family Aspredinidae; genus Xyliphius; species Xyliphius kryptos. Next base: position 5,079,168 of record JAOUQT010000002.1, on the reverse strand, counting down.
GGAAGCAGAGCAGCAGGGAAACATAAAAGCTCCTGTTTGTTTCAGCTGGCCAGGAGAACTGCGACAAAGGGATTTTTGTGTTTCTTAAACTGTGAGCATTGAATCTAATCTTAAAACTAATGCCAACATGGCCTAGACAGGCAAGGTCAAAATTGCCAGCAGTTTTGGCAGTTTACTGCTATATAAAGTCTAATTAAGAAGGACTTAGCTGTTCATGAAGTCTAAGAAGAGGCTATGCTAGTGTTGTAACTTATTTCTTCTACCCTATACCTATCTGTATTGTATATGTTTATTTGTGGTCATAAATTATAAATCTTACCACTATGTCCCCACTGGAGAACAGACCTCAATAATAGAAACATTAATACCTCTTAAGTTATTTTAATCCTGTTTCAAAATGTATTAACATATTTTGTTTGCAATACTGTCTGCAATACTGATAAAATTTAATAAATAAAATTTATTTTATTCTACTTCAGAGAATAGGGCACTGGCCCAGTTTAAGTCAATGCCACCCTGAGCATATATATATATTTACAACCCCAATTAAAAAAAAATTGTGATGCTGTGTAAAATGTCATTAAAACAGAATGGAATGAATTGCATATCCCATGAACCCATATTTCAATAGAACGGAAAACATATTGACTCCATTTTCAACTTGATGACAGCAATGCATCGCAAAACAGTTGGAACTGGGCCATGTTTAGCATTATGAAGAATTTGTACAGCAGTCTATAAATGTTTGGAAAGGGAGGAGACAATATTCTTGAGTTTGTAGATTGTTGTGTTCATTTCTGGTTTCAGTGAGGAAATGCTCCTCATCAGATATTTTCTTTTCTTATTTTCTTACTTTACTTTCTTCTGTTTTTCTGTCATTGGTAGCCCTGGTTAGTGATGGAGGATTGAGTCCATTGTGTGGCTTTTCATTGACCTGTGCTACATTTTCAGTTTCCAGATACATTTATCACTGCGTTGTGGCTTGGAATATGGCTGTTCACAGGACGGCATGCAAACGTACACTCTGTTTGCTCTATGATCGGAGGAAAGTGCAATGAAGTATTTGTCAGTTCTGGATATAATTTGTCGTAGGGAATGGCTTCGTCAGATTGTTTTGTTTTGATTGATTGGAAGACAAAATGGACAAAATGAATTAAGAAAGTAGTTATGAGAATTGAGTGTGTCTACTTGTCCAAATAATCCCAGTTTAATATGCCTCCTGCTTGGTAACAAGGTTGCGGCTCAACAACAAATTCTCTCAGAAAATGCTGCCGTGAGGCTTTCTCACTCCACCTACCTTAGTAAGCGTCCTTGGGTATCTTGAAAGGCGTTATATAAGTTGAATGTATTATTAATATTCATTCATTTTGAGAGTCTTTGAAGCATGTAAGAGACTTTATTTATCTAAACTGCACTTTGTTATACTCAATTGTGTGTTTTTTAATTAGTAGCCCTTACATTTCCAGCAATTTGTTTCCTTTTTTGCTGTCATAAATTATCACATATATTTTATGAAACTGTAAAATGTCTCACTTTTAACATCTGATGTGTTTTATGTTCTATTGTTAATAAAATATGGGTTCACAAAATTTGCAAATCTGTTAATTCTGTTTTTGTTTTAAACAGCAGCATCATAAAGAACACACAGAGAAAACGAAAAGTATAATTTGCTTCTGTTGGTGATAATTACAAATTGAACAAATAATCACTTAGTGAAAGGTGAAATATTGCCTGTAATTAACAAAGTCAATAAGCCGGGTAATTTTTTTTTTTACAATATGTGTTGCACCTTCTGCCTCTCTGAAAACAGGTTCAGGCTTGCTGGGGTGAGGGTCAATAAGACCAATAAAAGCAATTCTCCAAAGTAAAAGCAAGCTCTCAGCACTACAATTTCCAGGCAGCAATAAAGAGAAAGATTATCATAATTAAAATAGATCATAAAAGCATGTCTATTCTCTATATCTCTATATTCTCTAATGTCTGGGGACTGAGAAGACAAGTTGCTCAAGTTGAGGGATATGAATTTTAACCCATTCTTGTCTAATCTTGGATCCTAGTTGCTCAACTGTCTTAGGTCTCTTTTGTCGTATCTGCCGTTTTAGGATGCGCCAAATGTTTTCTATGGGTAAAAGTTCAGTTGCTGTAATTGATGCAGTATGTGGCTTGGCATTGTTATGTTGGAAAATGCCAGGTCTTCCCTGAAAGTGACGTCGTCTGGATGGGAGCAAATGTTGCTCTTGATATATTTTTCAGCATTGATGGTTTCCTTCCAGATGTGTAAGCTGCCTATGCCACATGCACTAATGCAACCCCATACCATCAGATATGCAGGCTTCTGAACTCAGCGCTGATTGTCCTTCTCCTATTTAGTCCGAATGACACAGCATACCTGATTTCCACAAGAACATAGTTTAATGCAGCATAATATAAAGCAGGCTATAGCTTTTAGGGGGTTGTTAAAAAGTTAATGATGAAGCATAGTGCCATGCTCCCCTACTGTAAAGCCAGTGCTCTGGTCCAGAAAGCCTCCCCAATGTGAATTGGGTTAAATCCTACATTTAACACAAGTTGTCGTGCCAACTCCCTAGAGCTCTATATAGTGGAAACATGTTTTTTGTTGCACTTTTACAGATTGAAAAATTAAAGCATTTGCGTTTATATTGTAAATGTAACAAAATAAATGTGTTTTGTCAGTTATGAACATTTTTTTATTTTTTCCCTTTTTTATATTATTATGATATGCAAGCATCCGCTCAGACCTCAAACAATGACAGTCTTTTAGAGAAATTTTCCTGCAGACAGCCACATTTCAGAAATGATAAGGAGCTCAGTCAAAGTGTCTGTATTAATCCAATGCTAATATGAGTTCTCCTTTTCACAGTTTTATTAGAAATCTTATCAAATATAGAGCTCCAGCAGAATATGAATGGTTTGGTAGCTTTATGACTGCAATCTGGAAGTGTGCAAACATTGTAAATAAGTTGATATTTGAAGAAAATAAAATAAAATAAATATATACTTTGCATTATGGCTGTAATAAAACAAAACTCTTTGCATCGACACAGTAATAACTAATAAGTGCTGGCTCTGACTGTAATGCATCCTCATCATGCAAGAATGTTGCTTAAGCCTGCTCTTTATTAAATTCAAACTGGTGTTGTTTTTTTTTAAAACCCCAGATCCAATGAAATTAGGACGTTGTGTAAAACAAAAACAGAATATGATGATTCAAAAATATTTTTAAACCCATATTCTATTGATTTTACTACAAAGACAAGATGTGATGTAACAACAAATATTCACTCATTTTTAATTTAATGCCTGCAACACTTTCCTGAAGAGTTGGAACAGGGGAAAGAAAAGACTGGCAAAGGACGAATGCTCAAAACACCTGTTTGGAAGATTTCACTGGGGAACAGGTTAAATGAAAACAGAGTGTCATGATTGGATATAAAAGGGAGCATACCCAAAAGGCTCAGTCATTCACAAGCAGGGATGGGGCGAGGTTTACCACTTTGTGAACAACTGTGTGCACAAATAGCCCAGTTTAAGAACAATTATTCTCAAAGTGCAATTGAAAGAAATCTAAAGTCCATAATTTCATTAAAAGATTGAGAGAATTTGGAGAAATATCTGCAAGTAAGTGGCAAGGCCGAAAACCTGTAAACCTTGAATCCCTTAGACGGCGCTGAATTAAACCAACTTATATTACCACATGGGTTCAGGAACACTTCAGAAAGCCATTGTCAGTGAACACAGTTCAACAAGTGCAAGTTAAAACTCTACTATTAAAAGCAAAAATCTTACATTCACCCAGAAAAGCTGCTGGCTCCTCTAGTTTGAATGACGAAAAGTGGAAAAGTGTATTGTGGTCTCACCAATTCAAATTGTTTTTGGAAATTATTGACGTTGTGTCTTCCAGGCCAAAGAGCAAAAGGACTGCCAGATGCAAAACTGTCCTCAGATAGGAGATCTGGTGGTTCCCTTTCTTTCGGAGTGGTCTTTGACTTGCAGCTGAAAATACTGGTTTGCTTTAAACTGGAACAAGAGCTTTGCAGTGTATTTGCCATTTGGACGTTCAAAAATGGAAATAAGGAACACCCTGTGCTGGCGGAAGAGATAGGGTTGTGATGGGTTGGTGAGTGTTTAGCAGAGAGGGAGCGGAGTAGGGGCTATTAGTGTCAATTCATCATAGAAACATTATTAAAATCATTTATATAGGCTATTTCATTCTTTATAATAATAAATAAGAACCATGATGATCGGCAGCTTGCATAATGAATATTCGGTACCATTTTCTCAGTTGTGCATGCATTTTTGAATAATCTTAATAATGAATAAATTTTTCAAACATGCTAAATATCCATTAATAATACAATTTTATTTTTAATTTAACTTCCTTCACTTACATGTTACTTCCTGTTTTCTCCAAAGCCTATTGTTCTTCCTATTAATGTACTTTCTCCCAGTGCGTGCTGTTTGATAGGACAAATTCTCTGCCAATGACAGAAGGCACTTGGACTTATAGTCCTTGTCTCTTTCACATTCCAGCAATTTTTGGTCATAAATGTTTGGTGGACGAACATTAATCTTCGTGGTTACCGTTTTTTGCGGTGTGTCATAGCGTCGCTTATAAAGCATGCTTTAATAAATTCTTGTAACTTTATTAAAACTCCACAAATTTCTTACAAAATGAAACAAAGCTCTTTATTCACATTACTGATTCCTTCCCGCAAAACCGTTCACACACAGCTATCACATTAATATCTATTACAGAACATCAAATAAACCCTGATGTGAGTTTTTTAGTTCCAGTATACAGTAGCATTAACAGTAATACATTTAGTAGCACACTCTGGCCACTTTAGTATTTACACCTGTTCTCCCAGCAGAAAGTCAATGCTTTTAGGCATGGAGACATTGTCAACATAAACTGCAGCAGTTGAAACTGTTTATAGAATAGGGAAAAAAATGACATGAGTGACTTTGTATGTTGCATGCATGTTGGTTCTTGGTATTTTATAAATATACAGAATAAACACAGTTATTTTCAGTCTCCTACATGCCTATGTATATTCTCTTCTCACCTGCCTGTTTATTCACATGGGAAGCATGGGATAAAGTGTCATATGTTTGTGGATGTGTAACGACCCACACCGGCGGTTGGAAACATGTGCAGTTCTTTATTGAACAATTCAAACTAGTTAAAACTCGTATCAAAATTACAACACAAAAACACAGTCTAGAATTTATAACAACACAAAAGACATAACCACAGAGGATAGGAAAAGTCCCCAAAAACGTCCTACTAAATCCCTGAAACAAGAACACAAGTATAAATCCAGAGAGAGACATGCAACTGGGTATGGTATGGGAAATTCTAAACTAGACTCAATTTAAAGTAGAGATTACACAATCATCTGTCTTAACTCAGCACACTTACTTTATTCCATGCCAGCCTTTAGAATGAACTGAGTTCTTGCTTTCAGAGCCAAATTACCTGATGGGTATCATGTATGAGTGAAAATTGCCATCTTTGGTTTACGCTAGCGGTAGTCTTAGATGTGCCCAACTGGCTGTGGCCGTTGCTTCTGGGGTTCTGAAAATATGTTGGTATCACAAGAAATATAATTATTGGAGTGATAAAATAAGTACCATGTCCAGGGTTTTTCGTATTCATAATTTTGTTCTATTGCTTCCACACAACATCAACATTCCAACATCATGTGTGGGAGAGAATGAGGAATACGAGTATGCATGCATGACAGTTTGTGTATTCTTAGTGTGGATTCCTAGCTTATGTCCAGTGTAAAGAATTCACGCAATTCAAAATCATGTATCATAATAAACATAAACTCTAATTTACATGATTATAAATAAAATTAAAATGAGATCATTTACATACTTTCTGTTTGCTTTTGCAGCCGACTATCATACCGAACAGGGCAAGATACAGCCAACTGTGACACATGCCGCAATAGTGCCTGCATCATCTACAGGTGAGAATTTGCATGGTTGTGCTGTGGATACCATAAAGATATCCATAAATGCAAGTTAATATACTTTTTTTAAAACAGTTTGTTGTTTATGCTTCTGCCTTGCACAAACACACACTGACAAAATGCATTATACTACATAAGCATTGTTGTTATATAGCATCATCAATCACAGGAATGACCGCAGATTTTAGAAGCAAACAGCACAAAGACAATTACAAACCAGACAGTCGGGAGTGGGCAAGGACAGAATCGAAATTAAACTATAAAGTCCACACAACTTGAGAAATAGCAAGACTTATTAAATATACAGCAGGAAAGATGAGATATAAATATACAGTCTAATGAGTCGTTAAATGGGGTGATAATTATATGCCTTTCAATGTTGATAAGTTCATTGGGAGGTGGGTGTGTTTTAGGCCTTGACAGCTGCTCACTCCACCAGATTAATGTTAAACACTATACTCCATACAGAATGTGTCTGCAGTTCACAGTCCAATTATTGCAGATGTTAGGAGCTATTCAGTACTACTCTATGAAATTTTAGGAAATGTTGCAATGTCTAGAATCCATAGACTCTCCATAGGATAATGTGCATGAGCACAGAGTTCAGTAACATAGTATGCACACTGAATGATTAATGGATTAGCAACACCTGGCTAATAAGAGGTTGGTCCACCTTTCTTTATTCATTAGAGTACGCAGACTTCAGGTACAATAACTAGATAAGGTCGCTATCTTCTACTAGATGCAAGTCAATCCATGTCCACTGCAGTGGTCCCTTCACCATTTCACATTGCTAGTTTGATGATCGTATCTTGGATCACCCACACTTTAACAGTCATCATATTTCACATGCCAGTGATCGTCCTAATTGTTCCTAAACCAGTGATTGTCCAGCATATAGTCCCTCAGTGTGCCAACATGTAAAAAAACTAACACGTTGCTGTCTCCTCTATTCTATTGTGGATATTAACAATCTTTCAAAAAAAAGTGCTTCAGCTGGATGAGATCTGGTAAAAGTAAAACTCAAGAGTTACAGGGCAAAACCCAAAGAAATGCCATTTTTAAATAAAACAATCTAAGTGTTGTGATTTATTTTTGTTGTGAAGACCCAACACAGTCTGAGCTCTAAATAATAATAAATTATTCTTTAACTAATTTGTTACAAAAGCAGTATCTGTCCACTTTTAATGTATTCCAAGTTCATCTTGTTTTTAAAGAAAAAGACAAGTGACAGTGGGAAAAAGGTCTCGTTGAAGGGAATTTGTTATTTTACAACATAAGCACCAGGAAAGAATCAGAGTTAAAACAACTGAACATGTTTTTGCATGTAATCTATTCTCTTGCTTCATGTGGAGGAGGGAGATGCTAAAAGGGTTTTCTGGGATGAGAACTGGGCAGAAATAACATATTAGCAATAAAAACCCACACATTTAACACACTGTGAGCAGCATAGCTAAAGAGATTGAGGTCAATCAAATGAATTAATCAGTAAGTATTAGGGTGTTTATTTCCAAAAGTATTTGCTCACCCATCCAAATTATCGGAATCAGGTGTTCCAGTCACTTCCATGGCCACTGGTGTATGAACGCTTCAGCATAGCAAGACATTTTGGACAATTTCATGTTCCCAACTGTGTGGGAACAGTTTGGAGTTGGCCCCTTCCACTTCTGACATGACTGTGCACCAGTGCACAAAGCAAGGTCCATAAAGACATGGATGACAGAGTTTGGTTTGGATGAACTTGACTGGCCTGCACAAAGTCCTTAAACTGAACATTTTTGGGATGAATTAGGGCAGAGACTGAGAGCCAGGCCTTCTCGTCCAACATCAGTGTGTGACCTCACAAATGTGCTTATGGAAGAATAACCACATTTGCCAAAATTCCCTTTCATATTGAACCCTATGGATTAGCTCATATGTGAGTCAAGGCAGGTGAGCG
>JAOUQT010000002.1:5050371-5071127 GCA_025769995.1 Xyliphius kryptos | reverse complement strand
GTTGCCAGATGGGCACCCGTTTCCCCGTAACCCTAAACAAAAAACTAGGATTAGGTGGGTATAGAAAATTAATGAATGAATAAATATGAGGGGAACTTAGGTCTTTGTGTGTTTGCTGTGAATGTGGTGTTACTATACTTGTAATTGTGTAATTGTACCCACATGTAAGCATTTTGTACGTGGTCTGACAAAAACTGGTATCAGTGCGTCTCTGACAAATTGGTTGAAATAGAATAGAATCAAGGGGTTATGATCCAGTGAAAGTCTAAACCTCAACCCAACTTAAACACTGTGGAGAGACTTGAACAGGTCTGTAAATGAACAGAATAAGACAAATATTCTGCAGAACGATGCAAAAGGCCAATTATTTGTCGAGTTTTCATGTTCTTCCTGTGTTTATGTGAGTTTCCTCAGGGTGTTCCTTATTCTCAACAGACATGCATGTTAGGAGAATTAGGAGAACTGGTGTCTCTAAAGTTAATGTGTGTGTATCCTACGATGCAGTGGCACCCCGTCTAGGGTTTTTCCTTCCTCTGTGCCCAGAGTTGACGGGCGAGCACAGGCTGGCCTACAACCCTGTGTGGATTAAATGGAATATAATCGATGGCTGGATGGAAATAATGTCATGATGGTGGTCTTAATCTGAGGTTGTGTTTATCTATTTTGCCTTTTAAGTGCAGTAGTTTTTTATTATCCTGATATGTACATTTATAGAATTTAAAGATGGTGTTACTGAACTGCATCAAATCTGGCAGGCTGCGCTACTACTGTCATGTCATGATGCTTGACAGAAGTGTAGTTTGACCTTTGGAGAGATTCAGAAGACGTGGAAGACCAAGAGCACCCTGGGTGTACAACATCACAACATGGATTGGATTATCAAGTGAAAGTGAAAGTGATACATTTTGCCACTATGTTTGCACACAGCGGAATTGGTCCTCTGCATTTAACCCATTCGTGCAGTGAAACACACAAATACGTGAAGTGAGCACACGTGCCCGGAGCAGTGAGCAGCCAGCACAGCGCCAGGGGAGTAACTGGGGTTAGGTGCCTTGCCCAAGGGCACTTCAATAATGACTTGTCGGTACTTGGAATTGAACCAAGGACCTTCTGGTCACAAGGCCAGTTCCTTAACCACAAGCCTACGACTGCCCCAGGTGAAAACAGATCCAGAATTTAAGCCCTATAGAATCGAATGATAAACTTAATTTTTTTAAATCTGCTCCAGAACCGAACGGAGTCGTGATATCTGGGAGTGATCAAGTACACTTGTTCTGTTGGATTTGGACGTGGACCTGCGTTTTAAAGGAACGTTAATAACCAGGAATGGACTGGGTAATCAATAGTTTAGACAATTCAATTTTTATAAATTATTATATCAAACATCAATGCTCGTATTTTTATTTCTACATAAAGTCCAAAAGCATATATTATCAAACCTACTGGATTTCCTATAAACCGCGGATCGTCTTTAAACGTGCAACTACGGCTGCTTCTGAAATCCACTCCTACAATACTAACCTTGTTGTCAAATCACTCTTCCTTCAGCGTTATCGTGGCACACTATTTAGTAGGCTAGAGTGTGGTTTGGGACGGATACTAAATTCTTAGTCCTATTCATTCGTTTAACAGGACAACGTCAGGCAGAGTACAACTGCGTGGGGATTCCTTAGGATTACCCGGCGTGCCCTGCGTGAAGATGGCGTTTGGATACATATGCGAAGTATAACTTTAGCTCGGATGTTAACCGACGTATTTGTAGGATATCGGCCTTTCGTTGGGGGAAAGTAAAACATGAACAGCGGGGTCCTTGATGTTGCAGACAGGCTTTTGTAAAGAAACGAGCTAACGTTTCGTCCAACTACGACTCCTGACCGTTGCGAGTGTTAGATTAGCACAGCGGTGATACGGGTCGTGCGGAAAATTACAGCATAAACTTTATTACCGCGCCCCGGGGCAAGTGCTTGTTGATTTAATCTGAAGATCTGGGATATCTGGCTATTCACAACGATTTTGGGGGAAAAGGGGCGAGAGGTAAGACTTATGCTATCTATCTATCTATCTATCTATCTATCTATCTATATACACACACATACATACATACATATAAAACAAATTGATGTCAAATTTGGTGTTTTACATAAATCTAAATAATTTTATGAATTGGAGTTCAGATAAAAATGAGATAATAACGTGTAATTGCACTGGAGTTATTATAAATCTTTGAGTAGAGTAGATTTTATGGAGTAATTCAAGTACTAACTAGGTAAGGTTGAGATGAATCAGTGAATATGCGGTAAACTAGTGAACATACCAGAAAGTTAATTTGAGTTTAATTTTCTGCCCGAAGAGAATTTAAATAGAGCTTGTTAAAGTTAGGTTTATATTTGATATTCAATAGATATTCGCTTTTCGCTTCTTCTGCTCACATAAAACTAAATATAATTTTGCTGCTGTCGACTTTATTCTCGACTGAGCTCAGCGTACACCTCATTATGGAAAATGATTGATTAAATACCATGCTGTAGACCACATTTCCTATAACCATGACTGGGGTTGCGATTGATCTTTGGATGGAACCTTCTTTTCTAAATTTCCATCAAGTGTGACCTTGCCAGGAGCATCTCCACACAATATCACTCTCAAACTCGAGGAGAAGTGATTAAAGTAATATAATTAAAATTAAACTTAATAATTAATAATAGAAAATATCTTGTAAGGAATAAATTGGAACACACTCTCATTTTTCTACTTAAAATGGCTAAAAATCACACAGGTTTATTGTGTCTGGTACGCATAATTAGAACATGTTTGTTACAATTTTTAAAGGAGGCTTACCTTATTTAAACCGCAGAAATTTGTTTTGTGTGCTACTTACTGTTAAAGTGCGAGTGAACATAATGGTGACATAGAAATAATTAAGGGATTGAAAAGTAAGGGATTAAAAAATATCAGCCATTTCACTCACTGCAAATAATGGTAACAATTGTTAATATGCCCAGGTCTTGACGTCCAAGCAAAGTAACTCAGAGAGCAAACCACAAGATGTGAAAAATAAAAGAATTCTCAAAAAAACGTATAATTTTATCAACTACCGAGACTAAACTTGTGGCTCCAAAAAGTGGTTCACCATTCTATTATAGGCAGGAATTTATTTCTGATTTACAACATAATTATTTATCATTCCGGTACAAACTAAAAAAAAAAACAATACAATGTGTGATCCAGTGCTAGCCGATGCACATTTCATATGAATAATCTATGTTCATAAAAAGTTTTTGGCTAACGACACCGTGAAATTTGTTTTGCAGAGTAGCACCGATACGTAAATAAAACCAAACCAAAAATATGCGATGCTTTTCTTTTTCTAATTCAAGAAAAAAAACTTTTTTACATTAAATCGTTGTGAACTTGTTCTAAAATAAAAATAAAAAATATCTCCCCAAAAGTTTGCGCTTGATATTTTATAATGTGAAGGTGAAAACACAATTTGTGTTTTTGCAACTTAATTTGAAAGAAATACTAAAATTTCACACATTTTGAGAATTATTCATCATTTCAATAAATGTAGTTATGTGAAACTCCCTTTTTTTAGATCATCTTGGAGATCTTCCTGTATATAGATTGGAGTCTACACAAATAACTGATAGTATTTCATTAGTTGTATGTTCATTACAGTTAGTTACACTACACTTTCATATTACTGTTCAGTTATTAAAGTTTTGTATTGCAAAATGGTTTATTTTTTCAAATCGCACTTCAGAAATAGGCCATTTTTAATTCAGATGTATAAAGTCATGGCATTAATAAAAATCTATTGTTTTTCATGAAATATATAAATGAAAAGTAAAATAATGATTTAAGATGATTGAAAACAGGTGTTTTAATTCACTCAGCAATACATGAGACAACGTATTGTAATAAAGGAAATAAAAACGGGTCATATATGATTGGTCTTGTGCGTTAGAGCAGGTTTGCTTATCTTATTCATACAAGGGTTATCGAAGTACAGAGCAAAGGATCTGAATACTTGATATGCATGGATTGATCAGCTGTGACTAAAAAATTCTAGAAACTCTAAACCAATTTCTGCCCCTTGCATTTGCAAGAGGACAGAAGCTGTGCAAACACCATTAATTATAGAATATACAGTATAATAAAAATATTATAATAATTCTTAGACAGAAAATTTAGAATTGGCCAAAATTGGAATCGGCTAAAGATATTGCAATTGGTGCATCACTTGAAATACTTAAATGCTTGAGGTATATATTTTTTTAGTTCTTAACAGTATAACAATCAAAAAAAGCAGTTTCTTTTAGTTTTTTTATTTACAAATATACATATGCCAAAATAGTACAATGGCACCAGTGTTGGAAGCATGGAACTGTCCAAAATGTATTGAAATGCTGAAGCATTCAAAGTTCTTTTTACTGGAACTAAAGGCTCAACCACACACCCACAACACCAAACTTTACACTTTGCACAATAACATTTAAAGAACTAGAATCCTACATTAAACAAGAATAGGCTAACATTTCTATCCCTTAACTTGAGCAACTTGTCTCCTCAATCCCCAGATGGTTACAGATTGTTGTAAAGAGAAAAGTGTAAACAGTGGTAAACATGGCCTTGTCCCATGGCCCTTTTTTTAAAAAAATGTGGTAGTGTCACGAAATTCAAAATCACCTATTTTTTCCTATTAAATGATGCATTTTCTTAGTTTAAACATTTGATATGTCATCTATGTTCCATTCTGATTTAAAACTTACACATCATTGCATTTTGTTTTTATTTTCTTGTATGTTTGTGGAATTGTTTGTGTGTGTGTGTGTATATCTCATGCATCTCAAATTAGAATATCATCAAAAAGTTAATTTATTTACAAAAACTGAAACACTGAATTATTACATACACAATAATCTATTTCTAGTGTTTTCTGTTAATGCCGATGATTATGGCTTGCAGTAAACAACACAAATGTCATAATTTTTTTATTTTTTATTAAAAAAGTTATCAAATAAACAAATAATTTCAGAAAATTAGAATAAATAACACAACTCTTGCAAAAGCTTTCTAAGTGTTTAAAATGGTCCCTTAGTCTGGTTCAGTAGGCTATGTAATCTTGGGGAAGGCATTGGCAGTCATTAACACACTCCACAAAGAGGCTTTGAAAGGATTGTCAAGAAAAGGCCATTCAAGAATTTGGGGACATTCACAAGGAGTGGACTGCTGCTGGAGTCAGTGCTTTAAAAGACGCTACATACACATATCCAGGATATGGGTTACAACTGTTTCATTCTTTGTGTCAAGCCACTCATTACTAAGAGAAGCGACTTACCTGGGCCAAAGTGAAAAAGAGCTGGACTGTTTCTCAGTGGTCCAATGTGGTGTTTTCAGATGAAAGTAAAGTTTGCATTTCATTTTAAAATCAATGACCCAGAGTCTGGAGGAAGAGTGGGGAGGTACACAATCCAAGCTGCTTGAGGTCTACTGTAAAGTTTCCACAATCAGTAATGGTTTAGGGAGCCATGCCATCTACTGGTGTAGGTCCACTGTATTATATCTAGACCAAGATCAGTGCAACTGTCTTCCAGGTTATTTTAGAGCACTTTATGCTTCCCTCTGCCGACAAGCTTTTTGGAGATATATAATTGTCCAGCAAGACTTCCCATCTGTCCACACTGCCAAAAGTACCAATACTTGGTTTAATAACCACAGTAACGCTGTGTTTGGCTAGTAAACATGCCAGACCTAAACCCTGTTGTCAAGAGATTCTCTATTCTCAGGAGGAAGATGAGGCACTAGACAACAATGCAGACGGTTTCTATTAAAGCAAACTTGGCTTCCATAACGCCTCAAGTGCCACAGGCTGATCGCCTCCATACCATTGATGCAGTAATTCGTGCAAAAGGAGCCTAACCAGGTATTGAATGGATTTACTGTAGATACTTTTCAGTATGCCAAAATATATGCATTAAAAATCATTTTTCACTTGCTTTTATATAATATTCTAATTTTCGAAGGTAATAATTTTGGGTTTTCATTGACCGCAAGCAATCAACAATACCAGAAATAAACACTTGAATTTTATAACTGTGCTTGTAATGAATGAATGTATAATATATTTTCAGTTTTTGTATTGAATTACTGATATAAAGTAATATTTTGATATTTTAATTTATTGAGATGCACCTGCACGTAGTATATACAGATCCATTCCAAATAGAATACCGTTGAAAAATCAGCCCAAACTCCATAGTGGAAGACAATGTGACAGGAGAAGATGCATCAAACGTGACGAGATCCAGAAAGCCTGGAATGCCCAAACTACTTTAGTTTTTGCAGGAAAGAAAAATTAGGATCAAATCAATCAAAATTTGTTACTTTCAAAACAATCTTTAATACTTGGTTGGGAATGCCTTTGCTTTAATCACTGCCTCTATGTGAGGTGGCATTTAGGCAATCAACCTGTGCAATTGCCAGGAAATTATGGAAGCCCAGATTTCCTTGATGCTTGCTGTCCTCTCTTCGCCCTCCTTTCACACCAACTACCTGCATGTCTACATTGACCACATCTATATCTCCACATCCTATCTCCGCTTTGGTTTTCCTCTCTGCCTCCTGCCTGGCAGCTCCATTTCTAACATCCTCCTACCAATATATCCACTGTCCCTCTTCTGCAAATGTCCAAACCATCTTAATCGGCCCTCTCTAACTTTGTCTCCCAATTTTTCAACCTATGCTGTCCCTCTGATGTTCTCATTCCTAATCCTGTCCATATGGTCACACACATATGGTCACTCCTAATGAGAACCTCAACATCTTAAGCTTGGCCACCTCCAGCCCTGTTAATAACATTCAGTAACACGCATTTTAATTTTTGGCAAATGTTTTAGGGCGGATGCCCTTCTGATGCAACCCTCACCATTTACCCGGGCTTGGGACCGGCACTAGAAATACACTGGCTTGTGCTCTATAATGGCTGATATGGCAAGACATAATCATCAACAATAACAGAAATAAATACTCTACTCGTCCCTGCTGAAAAATGCCAGCTCCCTGATTCTGCCTTAAATTTATGTTAAAAAGTTACATTTTGACATTGAACAAGCAATCCAGAATTTAAAACAACTTGAAAAGGCACTGGTTGTGTTTATATGCAGTTAGAAACACATTTTATATGTTTTTAGGACGTTTCATCACTGTTTGGCACAAGATGCATTAGGGTGAAATGCAAACTTCTTCTTTCCGCCTCTCCTTTATCAGGGGTCGCATCCATATATCTTTGGTCCTCCTCTCTGTCCCCTGCTTGGCAGCTCCATCTCTAACATCTTTATACCAAAATATCCAGTGTCCCCCTACTGCAGTCCAAACCATCTCAGTGTGCCCTCTTAAACGTTGTATCCCAATTTTTTCAAGTACCTGAAATTCTGCATGTTTGTGACCACTGCACTGTGTAGCCTAACTGTTCCACATGCTTCCTTGGTCATCTGGGCTTCCTTTGCCCTCTTCCTAACCACCACAGTCATCTAGCACATCACCATCCGATGTTGTCTAGCTACACTCTCCCCTGCCGCAATCTTACAGTCTCCAATCTTTTTCAGGCAACCTTGTAGTCTGCACAAGATGTAGCTTACCTGTGTGCTCCTGCACCACATCCTGTGCTCTTCTTTTTTGGAAATATGTGTTTACCACAGCCATTTCCATCCTCCTTGTAAAATCCACCACCATCTGTCCTTCTAGGTTCCTGTCCTTCACATCATAACTGCCCATCATCTTTTTATCTCCTTTGTTTTCTTTACCATCCTGACCGTTGAAATCTGCACTAATCCCCACTCTCTCTTCTCTGGGAATTCTCTCTACCACTCCGTCTAGCTCCCTCCAGAATCTTTCTTTCTCCTCTAACTCACAATCAACTTGTGGTGCATAGCCACTGACGACATTCATAATACACCTTCAATTTATAGCTTCAAACTACAGGTGCTGGTCCTAAACTTAGAATATCCTGAAAAGTTTATTTCCATAATTCCATTCGAAAGGTCAAACTTGTATATTATATGCATTCGTTACACACAGACTGATATATTTCAAGTGTTTATTTCTTTAAATTTGATGATTTATAACTGACAAATAATAACAAACGCAAATTTAGTATCTCAGAAAATTAGAATATTGTGAAAAGGTTCAATAATAAGAACACCTGGTGCCACACTCTTAATCAGCTTAAAACACCTGCAACGGACATTAAATGGTACCACAGTCTAGTTCTGTAGGCTCCACAATCCATGAAAATTAATACAGAGGTGAAGGAAAGAAAAAGATATAGTATAAAAAAATGTACAAGCAATAGGCATAATTACACCCTGAATAGAACTGTGAAACAAAACCCATTCAAAAATGTGGTGGAGAATTACAAAGACTGGACTGCCACTAGAGTCAGTGCTTCAAGAACCACTGTGCATAGACATATGCAAGACATAGGTTTTAGCTGTCGCATTCCTTGTGTCAAGCCACTCTTGAACAAAAGACAGCGTCAGAAGCATCTAAAGACAAAAGGGACTGGACTGCAAGTGGCATGCTTTTCATTTCCTCACACAGAACACATATACATCTTTAAAAAAACTTTAGGAGGTAAATTTGTCAGGTTTAATAGACCTGGTCAACTGCAACACAAAAGAACAAAAGATACACTGATGAAAAAAAATTCTTCTGTTTTTAATTATAATAAAAAATATAATAATTCTCTTCAGAAAACTGAACAAATAACTTCACTGCACTAATGTGAAGGTTAATACTGAGATCTCATCTGCATTAAATTGGCCAGGTCTGCCTCAAAAACAGTGGTTTTGATGCACAAGTGAGCCATTAGTCTCATCCCTTATGTGCTTCTTGTTAATGGTCATAACTGAGAATGTCTTCTTGCACAAGTATGTCAGGCCAAACAATCTCAGCATTTTAGAAATGTGCTGGAAATGATCACATGCAGCGAGATCTTGGCCACTTGTCAACTTCTATCTTTTGGAGAAATATAAAATAGTTTTTTGTATGCATACATTTCATACTGTGGTCAGCAATGCTGGCGGTCTCCACATTATTGACTTCATGACATATGTTGTGGAAATTTTAATGCAGGCCGCAATTGGCCACCAGGCTAGACTTTGGACAATTTAGATAAAATAAAATCTCCGCTTTTGGATGTGCTGTGCAATATCATGTCATTTCACACGCAGTCATCGCCTCAGGTTGGTTGGCTGCACTTATGATTTTCTCAAATGCCCTCTGTCTTGTGTTGTTTTTTAGCAGCCTGGTCCTTGATAATCCATGTGCTGTGTAAAGATAGAATATTACATTTTAGCATAAAATATTAAACTAGTAAGGTACATTATCAACATTGTAATGCAGACTCAGACAGAGTGGTGAAAAGAAAATACAGTGACTTGCAGCGAAAATACAAAGAGGTAAAACATATTTAAATAAAGTATATACAAAAAACACACAGGTAACAAAAAAGTCAAAGTCTAGCCGAATAAAATGACTGACTTGACATCTAGTACTTAATTCAGATACTACATGGTGTAACAAGAAAACAAAGCTTAAATACACATACAGTAGAAACACTACAAAATGAGCCCAGTATTTAGGTGTTGATCCTGGTGGATTCTTAGAGTTGCAGTGGCCATTTTGGACTTTGTTGTTCTTACCCGCCAAGTCTGTTGATAGAAGTGGGAATAGGTACTGTGGTGATTTTTACATGTATTCATGATGTAGTTATGTGCAGTGATTTTTGTTATTGTGCACATTATTTTGTGCAGAAAATTATTATGGTGTAAAGGGTCTTGTGATTGCAGTACATGATCAACAGTATGAATATTGCCCTTATATAACATAGACATTTAATAATTGGTGGTACTAATTGGCTCACTTGTTTATGTTCTGTTGGTAAAAACTGTTACTTAAAACTATACTAAAATACTTATTGTTATATTTGACTATACTTAGACTAGACTGCCCAGTTTAGTCATAAACTTCCATAATAAGATTGCCCGAATATGATATTTGGTATGGGTATAAGAATAAATAAAAAAGGTGACAAATGAAATATAATGATGCATTATGCAATCATTCAAATGCCTGAAGTATCATGCCTAAATTAATGTGTATGTTGTCTTGCAGTGTGGAGCTGGACTTTAAGTTGCAAGAAGATAAACTTCATCCATTGATGAAAAGACTGTGTCCAGCATTGGAGCCACCCTACTCTTCTTTGCCTTATACGCATGAAGTGTACACTTCCACCCCCAAGCGCAAGTCCAAGACTGAAGCCAAGAAGCATGCACGCTGGAGACTCTGGTTTCTTTAATCAAGACTTTCACTTTCAGCATTCATGCACCGTACCACAACAAGAACCTCCAGAGCCTATTGTGTCAAATTCTGCACTGACAAACAGAAACTAAATTTATACCTTGAAGTTAAATGAGTAAATGCATTCTTATAAAAATATTTTTAATATATGATGATGTTAAATGTATAATGGCTGAGAAAACCCATCTACTGCAACTAAAAAATGAGCTGCAAATACACTGTCTCCATCAAAATGACAAAAGAGCAGTACACTGTTACAAACGCAATGCAATTTCATGAATGCTTTATAAATTTAGAAAACACTTTAGTCAATGCCCTACATTTTAGAAAGGCAATTCAAATTCCAAAAAAGCATGCAACTTCAGAAATTCTGCAATTCCTATTTTATGTTAAGACTGAGCAAACGAATGGTTTGGAATTTTATTTTACAAATGTCTTCTCATGATAAAAACATAAATTTATTATTAAGTAGTCGCTGCACTTCTAACAAATTTTTGGCTTCTGGTATAGCAGTCCATCCCATCTCCTTGTCCTCCAGAAAGAGCACTTTGTTTGTTGTGCTGTGACTGGATTTGCAGGATTTATGAAGTGGCATGTGTTTTCTGAACTTGCATTGTGTCTGTAAAGTGTGCATGGGCACCACTAGTGATTTTGGGCCCCACATCCACAGGATATGCCAGCGCAATGAATTTGCATCACGTTTGTAAAATGTACCACCCCGTGTCTTCATTTCATTGTAGGTATGTTGTGTATTTGCAGCACAATGGGTCTTCTTGGCCACCGTATTGCTTTCCAGCATTTTAATTTGAATATATTAGGGCTACCACTAAACCCCAAAAGTGTTTTTCTCTTCTTTTCTTGTTCTAACTTCTTTTTCAAGGGTTGAAGTTATTGTTGGTGGGCTACTTTTCTGTGACCCTGTATTTAGGATGGTCATCTAAGACTAGTCAGCAAAGCACAAATAGTGGTTATTTAGCCTTTAAAATATTTTGTTTATTTATTTCTCTAACTATATTATGGTTGAAATGTTCCTAATTTCTTTTCCTATAGTTTTCAAATTTTGAGTTGTTCTGAAAAACTGCATGCACAAAACAAGTTGTTATATTTTAATTTATTGCTAACCTTATATATTTTTCATAATAAATATATTTCATAAAAAAATATTATGTTTATAATAAGATGTTAAGGACTTGGCTGTTGACAAGTGATTAAGTCTGGGTTTTGTAATATTATTTGAAATCAAATGGAATTTTTTCAACATTCACAAAAACAAGAATTATCTATTAATTTTACTGGCTGGATTGCAACAATAGTCTGTCTTTCATACTGGTCACCATCCATGGTAGTATGACCAAGGTGACTGTCCAAATGTGAAATTTTGAAGAATAGTATAACCCCAATTCCAACGAAGTTTGGACTTTCTGTAAAACATAACAACTCAATACATATAACTTAACCATATTCAACTTAATACACTACAAAGACAAGATATATAAACTTGCTTTTTTTCAAATCTTTTTCAAATATTCACTCATTTTGAATTTGATGCCTGCAACAGGTTCCAAAAGAGTTGGGACAGGGGCAAGAAAATACTGGGAAAGTGAAATAATGCTCAAAAAATCTGTTAATTTAAAACAGGTGGGCGTCATGATTTTGTATAAAGGGAGCATCCCTGAAAGGCTCAGTTGTATACAAGCAGGTTAATCACAGGTTAGGAACAACATGTCTCAACATGCAAAAGGAGTTTAGGGATTTCATTCTCTACAGTCCATATAATTATATAAAAGATTCAGTGAATCTGGATAAATAATATTAGATTAAATAGAAATTTATTGATCCTTTGGAAGAGTTCCCTCATGGAAATTATGAAAAGTCTATGCCAGTAAGCAGCAAGGCCCGAAAGCCAACATTAAATACGTAAGTGCAACAAACTGTGTTCAGTGACAATGGATTTCTGTAAATTTTCTGAGCCCAGGAGGTAACATTTCAAATTGTTACTGGAAATAATGGACGTCATGTCCTTCGAGCCAAAGAGGAAAAGGACTGTCTGATTGTTATAAGTGCAAATTTCAAAATTTGGGGAGTGTTAGTTCCCATGGCATGGGTAACTTGCACGTATGTGAAGGCACCATTAATATTAAAATGTACATGTAGGCAACATATGCGTACATCCAAGCAATGTCTTTTTCACAGACTTCCCTGCTTATTTTAGCAAGATACCACTCTTTTTAAATGTGTTGCAGGCATAAAATTCACTATGAGTCATTATATTCATAACCAATATAGTTTATCCTTTTGATCCTTTAATACTGTATCTTGTCCCTGTAGTGTATTCAATTGTATATGGATTGAAAAGGATTTTCTAATCATTGTATACTGTTAATATTTATGTTTTATACAATGTCCTAAATTCATTAAAAATTGAGTTGTATCTTTTCAGGTTAATTTAAATGGTCTTTTCTACGACATCACCTTAATATCACAAACATTAGAACTGTTTGTGCTGATTTATGTGCAAAGTTAAAAAAAACATGAAATCCTTTATGATATGTAAAGTGACAGATTAAAAAGAGGGCTATGTAAATATTATATTTATATACATTTAAGCAGTTATTACTTGTCAGCTTTGTATTAGCTACTCAAGAAATGTAACGTCCCACAAGCCATTATTTAGCCTACATCTACGTCAATGCTAAATACAGTATATTGTTAGGAACCAATCATTGGTTAAATCATATATTTTTTTATAATTCATATACATGTATGAATACACATTTGTTTTATTCGATTTACATTTGAATTGCATAGAGTGGACTATCTGAAAGTGTAGCATAATGAGAATCAGAGGCATTGCATTACCTTTGAGAAAGTGCCATTGATTTATATTCTGCAATATTCTGCATTTTATACTCTTTCTACCCACAAACAATGCATTTACAATAAAGAAACTGCTGCAAAACTACAAGCTTCGGGTCTCCTTTCTTAAATGGAATTACTCCTTTTCCAAAGCAGGTTAAAAGAAAACTGTCTTATTTTGGGATTTATAAAAAGTAGAGCATAGTACACAGCGCATAAAACAGATTCTAATAGTGCTATGAAAGAGACTCAGCTGCTGGATTAGAATGTGGGAACTTTTTCTTGCTGAAATTGATTGGCTCCAGCTCTTGCATGCTCCACAGATATGCCCTATGATTGGACTCCCTCAAGTGAAACACCTGATGCCCCGATATTGTAGGTGAGTGCATGTCGATCAGTGGATGCTCCAATCTCTTTTCACCTATTTTTCTAGGATTAAATGTAATACACTGTAATACACACTGTAATACAGTAATGCTACATTTAGTTTTTAGTCATATGTTATTCATAAAAACAATATCTAAATTTAAATATCTGACAAAATCTGCAACATTGGGCAAATCCGTAGTATAATCTGTTGGAACTAAAATCCAGGTCCATTTTCAAGCTGAAGCCTTTTAAATGTAGACAAACTTGCAAATGACTATCAGGTATTATCACTTTCCAGAAACTATGGGTAAGATAACACTGCCGGCCACCAGGGGGCGCTCACTGGTTGGCAATCTACTGTAGGCAGCAGTAAAGTAAGGCATTATGGTGATTGACGCCACAGCACCAATTAGGGGCAAAATTCTGACACCTGAGTCTGAAGTTTTTTAAGTAGATCAGAACCCAGACTCGCACCATTGTGAACTCTCTCCACCCTGAGGGGATGTTAGGAAGGAAGGTACTCTCACCCGAATAGTGACGAGAAGGTAAAGGCTAACAAGGTAATTTAAAGCATGGGTGCGATTGCTGTAAAGTGTCCCTTGATAATTTCTCCCTTCACAGTTTCTACCATTGCATTTCCTTTGCGGACTTTCTCTCCGCATTTTGTGTTTTTCTCTGATCTCCCCTCTCTGTGTTTGTTCTCATTGGCGTGTGTTTGTACTGATGGGGAACTCCCCAAATTTGGTTGGAGTTCCCTCTCTGTCTTTATGCCTGTATAATGATTGTGTGTGTACTAGCATGGTCCCCTGTTGTTGGGAAGTAGTGCACTGATCGGCATTTTCCCCTGCCATTGAGTAGGAGTGTGCCGGTTGTTTAATGTTGCATGTTTTGTTTCCCGAATAATTTTGTCTAATTTGACCCGTTCCCCTGTTTGTGGGTTAGTGAACGCTGTTTGGCATGCTCCTCTGTTTGTGGGTTACTGAACGCTGTTTGGCATGCTCCTCTGTTTGTGGGGGAGTAGTGCTCTGTTATCTGTTTCGTGTTGTATGACTTGTGCCTTTATGTTTGTGTGTACCCCGATTGAGTGGCAGTGTCCATGTGAGAGTATTGTGTCACGTGAGTAACAATATAATATTCTTCACTATAATAATGCACATAATATTCTTCCTTTGCATGTTTAAAGTGAAAAAACAGCATTTAATAGAATTTATGGGACACATCAGTTGCTTTTTTCGCCTTAAAAACCATTAACGTAATTTTAGATATTTAAGAATATTCATAAAAATATTTTTTACGGATGCATGCTAGGTTAATTGTTGGGACTGAAGTTTCTATTAGTGTGTTAATATTGGTGTTTTTTGTTATACTAATCTCTACCTGCACCTCCATACATCATGTAACAGAATGAACGCGCCATCAATGAACGGAGCAGGTGGACGGGTCACCTTCCGGAGTATGTACTCCTAGTTGTCTGATGAGGACATCTACCCCAAGTACATTACATTGTGTAAGGGCCTTGTGTATGATCCAGAGAAGTTGCGTAGGAGGTTGCACTCTTCTTGGAGCAGCACCAGAATTTCCTTTCTGTCCTCCTTTCTGAAAACAAGAAAAAGTAGATAAAGAAAAAAAGCCCTTGACCCATCAGCAACTCTGGAGCCCAGTCCACACCCCCTCGGAAGACCTTTATGGCTCTCACCTAGCCTAGAGATATTTCAGTTCTCAACATTGGTTGACAGCGTTCAATTCAATTCAATTCAATTTTATTTATAAAGCGCTTTTAACAATTGCCATTGTCCCAAAGCAGCTTCACAAAAACCGTTTTAACCCAGCTGAGTAACGGTGGCAAGAAAAAACTCCCTGAGTAAGTAAGATAGAAACCTTGAGAGGAACCAGACTTATAAGGGAACCCATCCTCATTTGGGTGATGTAATCTGTATAAATGTAATACATAGTTCTATAACTAACAATATTATCTAACAGTAATATATAATATATATATAACATACATCTAATACATACTTCTATAACTAACAATAATATAACAACATATACATAATATATATACGTATATAAAACACATACGTATATATATACATCTAACACATAATTCTATAGCTAACAATAATATATAACAATCATATATATTATATACAAATATACATATATACACACAACTGGTGCAACGTGCAATAATGGCTTGTCCAATTTAGCCATATATATATATTTCCCGAGTTGCTCCACCCGGAGCTCGAACCCGGCGCCACTGTGCTGCCCATTTTGGAAAATTAATGATTGGAAATCTAAAATGGAAATTCAATGAATGCTGACTCATTAATGCAGAATTTGTATAAATAAACATCTTTTAAAAATTACTTCAAATATGTATATCATCGCACTTGGCTTGTGTGTCATACAATATTTCTGAGTCACTGTGAGTGTTTTTAGATGATGAATATGAACCTGAGCCAATGTTCAGAAAGAAGCAAACATCATGAATAATGCATATTCATGCAGCATGTCCTAAATTATGCATTTAGTGGCGTAACAGAGGAAAAAATAATGCCACCCATAAGTAATGATGTCTCTGGGGTAAAAAAATCTATTCTAATTTTCTAAATGTTGCCCTCTTGCAATATTGTGCTTCCTTGGATGTTTTAAATTGTATTGGACCTGCTCAGAGGAGTGTGGTTTAATTTCGTTGGGTGCAGACACTAATATAATGATTGTGTTCTCTTTCTGACGTTTAATGAATAAAGATTTCCGGGCCAGACAGCAGCCCAGATGCAATGACAAATATGCGGTTAAGGAATCTAATAATGAAGCCCTTTCAGATAATTTATTTAGGCTTACTTGTATTTAGGTGCCACTATGCATATCAAAGCAGATGGAGGGAAGAAACAGACAGACATAGACCAATACTTTAAAAAACCTAGTAAAATCTCTTCTCTCTAGCCAAATAGAGATCCACCTCCAAACTTCATTTCTTGGCTAACATTGGTTAAAACAGATTTGTAAACTTAAACTTGTGTAATAGTAATATGTATATCTTTAGTCCGGCACTGAACATCATTAGACATAGCACTGAATATGCACTATACACTTATGAATATCCACTTGTAAAAGACCGCTTTCTCTTTGCTGTTGCTAGTCATCTCACTGTTCTGGTCCTCTTGGATCTCACAGCTGCTTTTGACAGTTTTTTTCATGCAGTCATCAATCGGTATTACAGGTAGAGTCTTAGCCTGGTTTAAATCCTATCCTGCTGACAGGCAACACTTCATTTCCACTTTTGCACATGAAATCACCCACTACTATAGCTCGAGGTGTGCCTCAGGTTTCTGTATCCGGTCTCCTTTACTTTATTTGATACATCTCTCCTTTATGCCATTGATTATATGATTATTTCGAATCATGGTCCTAAATTGCTATGCTGATAACATTCATATATACAGAAGAATCACCCATGAACAAGTTCTGATCAGTTGATAAGTGCATGCCTCACTTACCTGAAGGATTGGCTATTTATGAACAGCTTGCAAAATTGAAGTATTACTATTAGGCCTATTATTATTATTATTATTATTATTGTGAATAAGAACATGTCAGCATGGTATGTCATGTCATGTCATAAGCCATTGTTACTTTTGATAGGGATAACCTATCTGAGCGTCCCAATCTTGTGTCAGCTGTAAGGAAACGAATTAGACTACTACATGTTTTGGCAAGCAAGAGTTAAAAACTAATTTCTTGAATACATCTGCATGAACAAAGACTGCAAGGTTATTATGTTTACAGATGTAAGGTTTTTTTACTGTGTGTAATAGTGATTAACAGTAGGCCTAACCTAAATAACCACTCGTTATGATCGAGAGGTATGAAAGAGCATGTGAAAACATGAGATCAAACCTTAAAGGAGACAGGCTACAGGACCGATTTTTATACTTAAATGTGAAGCGTTATGTATGAAGAACACAAAACACTGCTTTTTAGCATAAAAACCTCATTCCAGTTGTGAAACCTGGTGTTAGTAGTATGACAGTATAGACCTGTTTTCCTGCATCTGAGCCATAGTGGGTTGCTATCATTGCTGGAACAATGAAAGATACCAGCAAATTCTTAAGAAAATGTCAGGACATCTCTCTGTGAACTGAATATAAAGCGAATATAAGTCATGCAGAAAGACTTTGCCACTAAACACATATCATTCTACTAAAGAAAAACACTTCTTCTTTCGGCCTCTCCCTTTTATCAGGGGTCGCCACAGCGAGTCAGTCTTTTTCACCTTCCAATCTTTCTAACATCCTTCTACAAATATATCCACTGTCCCTCCTCTGCACATGTCGAAACCATCTCAATCGGCCCTCTCTAACTTTGTATCTCACTTTTTCAGCCTGTCCTGTCCCTCTGATGTTCTCATTTCTATTCCTGTCCATCATGGTCACTAATAATGTAAACCTCAACATCTTAAGCTCTTCTTTCTGTCTCTTAGTCAGTGCCACTGTCTCCAAAACATACAACAAGGCTGGTCTTTTCACATTTCATTTCACTTTTGCTGCAACCTTTTCGTCACACAAAACTCCTGACACTTTTCTCCATTCACTCCATCCTGCCTGAACTCTCTTCTTCACCTCTTTCCACACTTCCCATCTGCTTGGGCAGTTTCAATTCCTGCACCTTTGTGACCACTTCTCCCTGTAGCCTGACTGTTCTACCTGCCTCCCTCTTATTTACACACGTAAATGAGACAGGTATTCTGTCTTACAAATGTTGACTTTTGTTCCCTTCCTTTCCAGAGCATACCTCCACCTCTCCAAGTTCTCTCTTCTAGCTGTTCCCTGCTCTCACTATAGATAACGATGTCATCTGAAAACATCATAGTCCACGGTGATTTCTGTCTGCTCTCATCTAATAGTCTGTCCATCAACAGAGAAAACAAGAAGAGGCTCAGAGCCGATCCTTGACCTTTGTATATTGTCTCACCTTTACCTTGAAGCTAACTTTCACTTCTGTCACATGGGTTGATTTGAGTATGGAGATTTTTTTCAAAGTAAAATATAGCTAGTGAATATTAACATTTGTGTCATAAATAATATAACATGTTATTGTATTCCAGGATGTACACAAAAAAATATAATCTGCAAAATGAGATACTGTTCTTTATTTAGCTCATTCTCCTTCATGGATTATTTGCTGTAAATGAACCGGCTGTGCAAGAATTTTAACCCCAAGTCAACCTATGAACTCTTGAACTCCATTGCAAATGAGATAGCTCTCATGCGTGGGTTCTCAATCTGTCACACACACTCACTATAACACACACATGGCCAAACATTATACTTATCATCTCAGAGCGACTGAATTATTCTAATTCACCCTGGAGGTTTTTAAAAATCATAACATCACATTCACAATGCTGCTGTCTTTGTTGGTGTTAAGAGTGTGATTGCCCACCCAAGGGGTAACACAGTGGATATCCAGGTACAAATATCTCAGAAATCCAGAGCTACACAAACTGTTTTTGTAGCGCATTAACATGGATCAGGCTGGTGTGTCTATGGTGTAATTGTCTTTTGTTTGGTGTTCCAAGATATGATTTGTGCAGGCTTATAAGTAAATTATTTGGCAATCTTTACATACTGTCTTCTGGAGTTTCTGTCTGTCACAGCAATATGTTATATGATCTGTTATATATTGTGTTCGTTACTAACTTTTATGGTTTTATTATTTTATTGTTTATTATTTAACAAAATTTCGGTACCAATGTCTATCCATGGCAGGAACAAGGTTATACCCTAGGTCTATAAATATCAATCACAAGCTTATATTCATAATCAAGGTTTCATTTATATTACATTGGTATCTCTATTTTACATACAATGCATGTTTTTGGTCAGTGGGAGAAATCCAGATCACCCAGAGGAAATGTACATGGACACGAGAAGAACATGCAAACAAACCCAAAAATAACCCACCCACTCCTCCTAGGATCAAAACCTTTTGCTTTTAGGCATCAGGTTAATAATACCTGTAAATTCTAAAATAGCTCTATACTGACTATTTATGTAGATTTCATAAAAATAAACAAAGCTAACAAAATGTTTCATAAAATGAAATTATAATAAGCTTAAGACTTTTGCACAGTGCTGTATATATACATAATGAGCATTTAAACTGTTCCTGTGTCCTGTTGTAGTCCAAAATTTGTACAAATACACCTGTGTGTATCGATATTGATTTTCATTAGTGTGAAATTGAGAGATGGAAAGATTTCAGGAGATTTGCTCAATATCACAGAAAGCACAAGCTCTGGTCCTTCAGGTGACAAGATGAAATTTGATTCGTGGCTAGTTGGAGAGAAGAAGCGAAAGGAACCATGGTGGGAAGCGAATGAGTGTGTAGCACAGAATCTTTGTCATTTCAAATAGAGAGAGAGTAAAAGAAAAAGAGAGAGAAAGTAAAAGAAAGATAAATAAATAGTGGAGTTTATTGTCAGACAGGGTGGTATATTGGTGCAGTGGGTAGTGCTGTTGCCTCACTTGGGTTCGATCCCAAGGAGGGAGAACTCTGGAAATTTCTGTGTGGTGTTAGCACAAAATTTCTCTGGGTGCTCAGACCTTCCCAATGCATGTAATAATGTTAATGTGCACATACTTTAATAATAAGATAAATAATTTTACAATAATTTCATTTGGGGTCGAATATGTATTCTGATTGGTTAGATGGTGCTAAAGAAAGACGTATTTTGTTCCTCTGGAGTTGTCAAGGATCTTATGGATGAAGATGCTGACCACTGAACAAGTCTACAAGATGGCCAGAAGAGAAAATCCTACAAGCTAAGTTACTACAGTCACTTATCAAAGATTGGACCCGTTTGTCTAATTAAGATGGATCGTTGTTTTTGTATTTTATTTTGTGTAGCAATCTGTTTCATGTTGAATATATAATAAATGTGTCTTTACAATAGTAATTCATTTTATACATTATTTGATAATAAACTGATTTAAGCTACAAAAAAGGTCAAAAGAGCCACTTGGGAGCCGAAAGAGCCAGCTATTTTTAGTATTTTTAGTATAATTTATTAGTATGGTGTATGGCCTCCTTTTGCGGCCAATACAGCGTCAATTCGTCTTGGGAATGACACATACAAGTCTTGCACAGTGGTCAGAGGG
>JAOUQT010000002.1:4963547-4976103 GCA_025769995.1 Xyliphius kryptos | reverse complement strand
CCACCAGGCTAGTCCAATTTAGCCATGAAACCTCCCACACTAAAATGACAGGTGTTTCAGTTTCATTGTCTAACCCCTGTAGCTAAGCATAGACTTAAATATAAAAGAATTGATCAAATACTGAATATACTCTAGTAGCAATAATATTACAAAGTATATTTTTATATTAGGACAATCTAATGTATAATGTTTACCTAATAGAATGTATTTTGACAGTAGAAGGAAAAGGTGCTGCCATGCCACACTGATTCAAACCCAAACCCCAGTAACATGGTACTCCAACTAAAAAACAGATACACCATTTCATGGGTTTATGTCTGGATGAACTGACATTCTCTCTCGTATTGTCTCATACCACCACTTCAGTGACTTATTGTGCGCTGAAATTAATAAGTGCATGTTCGGACAAGATCAGGTTATTATCCGCTTGCTATAACAGAAATCCTACTATGCATCCTGTCACACCCAACATTAAACATTTTTCACTCCCCAAATGGGAACACATCTGTTAAATCCAAACCAAGTCAATCAAAAAGAAAAGTTTATCTACTTTTATATAGATCTGTGTATATTACTATTTTTTTTACTGTACAGTGTAGTCAAACCAACAGTATTATTGTCCTCCTTTCAAACCATATGTGGCTTTCCACACCCCTTTATGTCCTGGTGTTTAACAGTGACTTGGCGAACATCAGGAAACCCAGGCAAACTGGATTTGTCACTTTATCTTACAATGATGTCTCTCCTCAATTTTTAATGTTCAAGAAATGATCATGAAATTTCTATCTGGTGGTGCTTCATGTTATCGGATTCTTTTATAAGATTTGTAGTTACTCATTCGTATGCTTTAAAATAAACTTTTTGATACCTCTGTAATGTCTTGCTTTGATTATGATAAATTTTGATGAATATATGTATGTAGACTTTCTGAATACTCCTTCACAAAATGTGTCTCAGTTATCAAATCTATATTTACGTGAGCATTTACACAAAAACATGAAATTTTGTACTATATGGTTCATTTGAAAAATGTGCTAGTGATTTGGTATAAATTTGCATATAACAAAACTACCTTGATTAGTAGACTTCAAATTGTACCATTTGCTTGGTTCATATAATTAGTAGATCACACTGTTGAATTTGTACAGATTATAAAAGGGAGAGGCCGAAAGAAGAAGAAGAAGATAAGCGATTATGGTGGTACGGTGGCGCAGAGAGTAGTACTGTCACCCCACAGCAAGAATGGCCAAGGTTCGATCCCCGGGTGGGGCAACTCTGTGTGGAAATTTCTGTCTGGAGTTTTCTCCGGGATTTTCCTGGTTTCCGACCACATTCCTGAGATAGGCATGCTAGGTAATTGGTGTCTCTAAATTGGCCCTTAGTATGTGAATATGTGCATGACTGTGTGTGTATTTGTGTGTGCCCTACAATAGATTGGCGCTCTGTCTAGGTTTGTTCCTGCTCTTGCGCCCAGAGTTGGCAGGTGGCTGGCCCATGAACCAATGTGTGGATTAAGCTTAAGTAAATTACTAAATAAGTAAATCAATAAATTACAGCATTATATTTCAAGTCCTTTATTCAGGTTGCTTGCACAAATGTGATGATTTTTGTATTTGAAGATATTGATGAATACAGATATCCATAATTAATGAAAATGAACTAAATTTGCGGAAAATAAATGTTATGTCATCAGTTAGCTTTATTTTGTACTCATTAGTTCTCCCAAAAAAAATAAAAAGACTAACTGAGCATCCCAATCTCTGGTTAATTTTATATTTGCTGAAGGGTAAAATCTTGAGATTCAGTTCATAGATGTCATGACATTTTCCTTTAGAATTCTCTGATATAATACAGAATTCTTTGTTTTATCAAAAATTTCTATTTTGGTCTCATCTATACGCAAATTTCTTATAATATGTCTACATCCATCATTAGCAAACTGCTGATGATATATAATAATCTTTTTTAAGAGAAGTGGCTTTCTGCTTGTAACCCTGCCATGCACAGCATTGTTGTTCAGCGTTATCCTGTTGGTGGACTAATGAACATTAGCATTAGCCAATGTAGAAGAGGCCTTCAGTTGCTTAGAAATTACCCTGGGGTCCTTTGTTACCTCACCAACTATTACACACCTAGCTCTTGGAGTGATCTTTTTTGGTCAACCACTTCTAGGGAGGGAAAAAATGGTCTTAAATTTCCTCCATTTGTACACAGTCTGTCTGATTGTGAATTGGTGGAGTCCAAACACTTTAAATATGATTGTGCAACCTTTTTTAAGCATCACTGTGTTACACTTACCCATTACCCAAAAGCTTAAGTGTCTCATTCAACCTGCTGCCCCACTGAACATGAATTTTCCCTATAGTGCATTTGCATGTTATTCATTAATTACTATTCAAATGCATGATAATATTTGCATTTTACAAAACTCCCAAAAATAAAACAAAACTCCCAAAAAATAAATAAATATTATTCACAAGAAAATCCATCTTCCAAAAGTATAACAACTACCTGAATTCCTGTAATATTTATTAAAGGCATACAGTTAGATATTTTGTACATGTTGTCCTTTTTAAAGAATATACTCTATATATGAAATCACAAAGTGCAATGTCGCTTCTTAGTTTCTTAGTGCCAGCAGGTAAAGCAATACCCATCATGCAATAGTCAACAGTTTCTGCACTCCAGTTATATTTATATATAATTATATTTAACTATTTATATAACTCTGATTGGCAGAATAGCAAAGTGCACTGAAAAGCAGCCACAATCGTTGACTTACAGTCGTAGGAAACAGTAAATACTGCAGGAAATACTGCAGAGTCACGATCAGTATAATAGGCTGTATTCGAAATGGCTTACTAAATACTACTCGCATGCTAAATCTGTTAAAAGTAGTATGTAGTATGCAGTATAGTAGTATGCCATTTCAAGTACACCCGCGCGCTCAATACATACCGCACCAATTTGATGAACGAACAGGCGTGGTACTGCACTCTGATTGGAGGAATAGTTTGTGGGCGTGGTCAATACATAGACTTGTGCTTTGTGGTAAAGAGCGCAGGTTTCATTCTCTCTTCTGTTCAGGAGCGAATAGGAGCGGTCAGGTTTAAGGTGAGGTCTGTTTACCGCGCATGTAAGATTTGTGTACTATCTTTTATACTAACTGTGTGTTTGCTGTGATTGAAATGAAACTATTTGTATATATATTTACATACTTACAGAATTTAAAATGGCTATATCTTTCACATTTCTGCTTTTATTTTCATATTTTAAGATTATATATATATATATATCTTTACACATATTAAAAAAATGTGTGATAGTGTGTGAACATGTGTGATGATGTGTGACGTTTGCTTTTATAATCCTACTTCCTCCTCTTCATCTTCTTCCGTCTTCTTTTAACTCCTTTCTGTTCTTCTTCCTTTTTTTTGGTTTTTCTTATTATTTTTACTATTCTTATTACCTCCTATCTCTTGTGTTCTTTTCTCTGTATTCTTCTTATTCTTCTTCTTTTATAGTTCTTCTCTTCTTCTTTCTCACATTTCCAAACTTGTAGGGCAACTCGACTCACCGGTGTGGCTGCCTAAAATTAATTAATCTTTCATTCTTTCTTTTTCTCTTTCTTTTCTTTTCTTTCTTTTTTCTTTCTTTCTTTCTTTCTCTCTTTCTTTCTTTCTTTCTTTCTTTTCTTTTTATCGAACCTTGAGATAGATGCAATATAGAAGCTTGTGGGTTTAGATTTTCATTACTATTGCAATGTCCATTTCATCCCTACGCCACAAATAAAATGTGGTGACAGATGTCTTGTGCAACACTGCATGCACTCGGAATGAAAGGTGTGTTGAGTTTTTGCTTTAATCCTGTCTATTCATGCACACACTTACCTGCCTCCTGGGGGCAAGAACATGACATGACTGTACACCTTCTGCTCCCGTGTCTCTTAAGTTCTTTCCCTAGTTTTTAAAGGAAACACATCAACTGATACTAAAGTAGAACTGATAACCTTTATTTTTAGCTCTTATTTGCTGGTTGTTTCTGTAATCTTTTTATTCATGTGGGAACTTATTTAGTTGTGGTTAGAGTGCTGCTGAGTCGTCAGAAGAGGGGCATTGCAAATCTCATTTTAACTCAAGCTCTCAAACAGAATGCTCAGGTTTTACTGATATCTCCTACATCATTTTTCAGTGACTTTCAACTGCTTAGTGAATGCCACAAGCCATAATTCTTGATTCTCTCATAAAACAGCTAACACCCAACACGTGCTTCTTCTGAGAAACGTGACTGCAGAAGTCATTGGCACCTTTTTTGTTTTAGTACAGTGTTAATAAGAAACTACAGAACAATTTACATTTTCACATATTACACTTAATATTTACTTCTTATAACACAACAGAACAAAAAAATTGCTGCTGGGAAAAAGAAGCAAGTGTGAAAGTAAAAGTCTCCTGTACATTTAAACAGAAATAATTAATTAATTAGTCATATTTACTTAAAAGTAACTATTTTAATTGACAGAACACTTCATATGCATTATTGGTTACATTTTTGGCTGAGAAAATAGAGTTTATGCCAAAGTTTGTTTTTATGGACTGTAGGTTGCTCTTAGTGCTATCATTTTTGTTTAACCTGGTTGGTTAACTAGTGGTGTGTGATGCAGCCTTATTTGGTATCGATCCAATACCAAGTAATTAAATGGTACCAGTATCGATGATATCAATAATGTTTTAATAATTAAGGTAGATTTTTTTCACTGGCTTGTTTTTGGGAATTCGGGAAAAGTTTATATGTAAAAAAAGAAAATACTGATGCCCACACAGCATCTCTGGGTGCAAGAACAGGAACAACCCCAGACAGGGCACCACTCCATCATAGGGCACACACAGATGCACATTCCAAATTCTACATCAAATAACACGTCATTGGAATGCTAAAGGAACCTGGAGTACCCAGAGAAAACCTTTGCGAACATGGGAATAACATGCAAACGCCACATCTGCATTGTACCCGGGTCCTTCTTGCTGTGAGAAGACAGCACTGCCCGACTGTGTCAGATTCCATGGGATACTTTTAATTGCTCTCATTAAACTGATTTTAATTAACATAGATACCAATGTACGTATAAATATTTGAAGCAATCTGCCCACCACTAGTGACAGGGTCGACACATTTCTGCTGCGGTTTTCAGAAAACCATAAGTGTTATATTAATGAAAATATAGCATGGAGACTGAAAATGTCATTCTTAGCTAATTAGAGGAAAGGAAACTTGTACACAGATGAAGAGGTCAGTTGGTCTCTTCAGACAGTGGCTACCTGCAATTATGCATGCCAAAAGGATTAAAATGTTAAGATAAATATTATTACAAGCTAGACATTAAGAATGTAAAGTTTTAGTAAAAATTTCATAAATAGTGAATGTTTGTCATGTCATATACATCCTTGTTTGCAGTGGTTGACTGCACAGATATGGTCAATGGGATAAGGATAAACTTACTGGGAATGACAATCTCTATTACATTTAATAAAATAAGTTAAGCAAGGGTAAGTAATGAATGGCTAGGACATGATTTAAGCCAATGTTTAATATTAATAATAAATTTCTTTGTTTTACCCCTCAGATTCCTCCTCAGAAGCTAAGTAAGAAGTAGTTTTCCATTGTTGAACCACATAAAGAGCTTATTTTTTTGTTGTAAACCCCCATAAAACAGACACAGAATGGCAGGTTCAGACCTTGTCCAAAAGGCTAAACTGGCTGAACAGGCAGAGCGGTATGATGATATGGTGGCTTGTATGAGGGACGTAGCCAAGACTGGTCAGGAACTCTCTAACGAGGAAAGGAACTTATTGTCTGTCGCCTACAAGAACGTCGTGGGTACACGCAGGTTGGCGTGGCGGGTCATATCCAGCATTGAGAAGAACCCTGAAGAGAGCGACAAAAAGCCTGAGGTGGTAAAAGAATACCGGGAGAAAGTAGAGGGGGAACTCCGAGAGATCTGCAATGATGTACTAGTAAGTAATACAGTTTGGCAAGGCATTGGAAAATAACAGGTTGCACAGGTTAGTCCAGCCCTGAGCAGTTTTTATTTCACAGATACATTGCGAGTGATAGTGTGATCCCTACAGAAAACTGTGTATGTTTACTGTTATCAGATAGACACTCTGTAAACAGAAATAAAAACATATTGTTGATAGAAAGCCCTGAATTCATTGTGCATGCAGTTCAATTCCAAAATGCAAACTAACTATAGGCATTAATTTATACGACTGGGAAAACTGAACATATTGCTATGGTATGTATAAAAACTGTTATGGAAAGAGAGATTGTGAGCTATTTGTGCTTTAGTAGTCTAATCTCCTGCATAATGCGTGTCAGTATTTCCAATTTAAAGGCAGCTACTTAATATACAATGTTGTTATTTAAAGGACATCATAAAGACTACTGCTGTGTTTGCCAGGATTGTAATTTCTATCATGAGCCAGAGAAATGAACAGAAAACGTCCCCTTGACTTGAAATTTCAATGTGTTAATTATCTCTACTGTCAATTTCTTTCCCATATATAGTGTAACATCAAATCAACATGTCCACATACACTGTAAACATTTGAGGTTCTCCTGATTTATTTCTAGATCAGTTAGTTTACAGACACTTACACTGGGTAAACACTAACTTTATTTATCATTGTTTCAAGAATATAATCGGAATTTATCACCCATACATAATTTTTTTGTATGGCTAGTTATTTGCTAACATTAACTTTTTTATTGTCCACTATTGTTGCTTAAATGTTAGTATAAAATATTGTATGATTTGATATTCACTATAGTAGAGTTAGTGCTAATAGCCCTCAAGCCAGTAACTGTAAAGGTGTGGTCAAAGAAGCTGTCTATGCATGCTCTGACAGACCTAACAAAAGAGAAGCTTTTTGAAGGCAACTATATATTTCTTTCCCACTTGACGCCATTACCACTTAAAATATGCTACCATGAGAGCGTAAGTAGCTCAAAGTTACATACTTCTATAATCACTGGGGATAATAGTAACACAGTTAAACTGAAATTTACTCATGCTAGGGATTCTATGGGGTATTTTGAAGAAACTGCCCCATACTCAACACCAAACTGGATTTTGCACAAAGCCACAAAAATGGGACTTACTACATAATATGTGCGTAAGATTTTTATTTTCTAATTTAATCTTCTTTTGTCTTTTTTTTACAGGAGCTGCTGGATAAGTATCTGATTAAAAATTCCCCAAATCCTGAAAACAAAGTCTTTTACCTGAAGATGAAGGGAGACTATTTTAGATACCTTGCTGAAGTGGCCCCAAATGAAGATGAAAGTAAGAATATAACTCTGTTTTTAAAAGTGCATGCATACTCCCAGTCATTAAAGTAAGGAATGCAGGCCTTCATGTGTTGGTATTTGAGCCCACACTGTAGCTTCAACTAAAGGAAAATGATAGCATGTTAACCTGATAAAACAAAAAAGTAAAAATAAATAATTAAACAATGAACTATATCTAAATTTATGGATTTCAATATTTTGAATACATGTGTTTTTCAAGCATTTATAAAATATTACTGTTGTAATAAAATATCTAACATTAAACAAAGATGAATATTTGAAGAGTACAATTTCAATCAGCTGAGTGTGGTGATTTATTCTTAACACGTATCCAAGTCTGAGCTCTACATACGTTTTGTCACAAGAACAGGTTTAGTGCTGCCGAAATTAGTGAAAAAATCGTTGACTCATTAATTTTGGGGGCAGTCCTA
The DNA here is from genome assembly GCA_025769995.1 of Xyliphius kryptos. NCBI lineage: Eukaryota > Metazoa > Chordata > Actinopteri > Siluriformes > Aspredinidae > Xyliphius > Xyliphius kryptos. Next base: position 4,968,322 of record JAOUQT010000002.1, on the reverse strand, counting down.
GGATTGCGGTTAAGAAACCGGCCTTGCAACTGGAAGGGCCCCAGTTTGATTCTTAATACCACTAAGGTTGCTCCTCTTGCACTGTGTCAGCTACTCACCGCTCCGGCAACATGTGTTCACTTCACGTGTGTGTGTATATATGTCTGTTTCAATCCATGAATGGGTTAAATGCCAAGGACCAATTTCGCTATGTGCAAGCATAACGGCAAATAGATCAGTTTCACTTTTAAACATGGGCAGAAAAGTCGCAACTGCCATTTGATTAATATTGCCTGGAATGCATAAAGAAAAAAGATTTATGAAAATTCATAAAAATGTAGATCTTTGTTTTTCAAATAAAAACTTTATTAGGCAGATCAATGTTATCCAGAGCCATGCTCATATTTAATTAGGCAAATATTCATTGTATAGATCATATATAATGTATAGACTTTAAAATAATTAAAAATTATGCAAAATGTTGCATTATATTGCATGAAGACAAAGTGTGTAATGATACTGCTTATGGCTCCAGGGTCCACTATTCGATGGTGAACTTGTGTAGGGTACATTTTCTGCTTCTTTTGTAATTATTCGGCTTTATTTCTTCCCAGCTGCTATAAATGACTCTAAGCAAGCCTACCAAGAGGCATTCGATCTGAGTAAGAAAGAGATGCAGCCAACACACCCTATCCACCTTGGCCTCGCTCTGAACTTCTCTGTCTTCTTCTATGAGATTCTGCGCTCACCAGAAATGGCATGCAACCTCGCTAAAGAGGTAAACTCTACCCAGCAGTGAGACAGATGTATAAAAACTACTACCTTTTTGATCACTTGTTTTTTTTTTATTGCAGGTACTTGATAAAGCAACAGCAGATGCCAGTGCACTTAATGACGAATCTTTTAAAGACAGTGCCATAATCATACAGCTGCTACGGGACAATCTCTCAGTGAGTAACAATGTTTATAGATCCTCTAATGTTATTAATTTTTATGCTTTCTTAAGCTATTACTAAATTTATCAGCTAGTAGTATTTCAATATCATCATGTTCAGTTGAGCTTAATGAGTCTTGTTCATTCTTTTCTAGTTATGGACATCTGATAATGGAGAAGCACAGTAGAGATTAAGCTTCCATGCCTTTAGGGTCAAAGTGGGGTGAGATGTGTGGGTTGCAAATGAGCTAATAGAATTAAAATTATTATTTTTAAAATGCATTAGCTGACACTGTTTTCTACTGCATCACATTTCCTCTATGTAACCTGTGTTATGGGGTATTATTTTATTGTTAAATGTTAAAAAAAGGAATATATGTAAAGGGTCTCACTACAGGAAAAAATGTTTACTTCATAACTTGTAGTAACTTGTAAAGTACTCATCAGTATTTTGTAAGTATAAATAACACCTTTGAACACTGTTGCACAGCTATTCAAATAGAATTATACATTGACCATGTAATTCTGATTTTTTTTTTATGGATAGCTAATTAAATTTAAGGCACATGGCTTACATGTTCCATGAATTGGGAAAGAGCAGTATGGTATTTTAACAATAGAATATATGGTAGTTGAAAGAAGTACTACTTTTCAGAGCAGGTTTGAAATGCAAGAGTTTGTGCTCAGATTTGAAACACTAATGTGTATTACTAGTCAGGAATTACAGTCATAGTCAATGTCTTGTCTGTGCATGCATCACTTCTGTTATACTAATGAAAAACAAAGAAAAACACATTCTCTTACAAAAGAAATACAAACCCAATTCCAATGAAGTTGAGACTTTGTATAAAACATAAATAAAGCAGAATACGATGATTTGCAAATCCTTGAAAACTCATATTCAATTAAATACATGACAAAGACAACGTATTTAATGTTCAAACGGATAAACTTTATTGTTTTTCACTCATTTTGAATTTGGTGCCTGCAAAATGTTTTAAAAGTGTTGTGACGGGGGCATGTTTACTACAGTGTTACCTGATCTTTCCTTTTAACAATATCCAATAATCATTTGGAAACTGATTGTTGAAGCTTTGTATGTGGAATCCTTTCCCATTACTTCAATTGCTCAGCAGTCCTGGGCTTTCTTGTCACATTTTGTGTTTTATAATGCACCACACATTTTCAATAGGAGACTGGTCTGGATTGCAGGCAGGTCAGTCTAGTACCTGCACTCTTTTACTATAAAGCCATGCTGTTGTAACATGTACAGAATGTGGCTTGGCATTGTCTTGCTGAAAACAGTTCCTGCACAAGACATTGCTTTGATAGCAGCATATGTTGTTTAAAAAACTATATGTACCTTTCAGCATTAATGGTGCCTTCACAGATGTGCAAGTTACCCATGCCATGGGCATTAACACACACCCATACCATCAAAGATGCTGGCTTTTAAACTTCAGCGCTGATAACAATCCATACAACCCTTTTCCTCTTTGGCCCAGAGGACACAATGTACATGATTTCCAAAAGAATGTTTTTAATGTGGACTCGTCAGACGACAGGACACTTTTCCACTTTGCATAGGTTCATCTCAGATGAGCTCGGGCCCAGAGAAGCTGATAAATGACCCTTACTTTGAATGGCACTCACCTGATTCCAATCAACTTGATCACCTGTGGAATGTTTCCCAGACTTTCCCAGTCTTTTCATGCCCCTGACCCAACTCCGTTGGAATGTGTTGCAGGAATCAAATACAAAATGCAAAAACAATCAATTTTTATCAGTTTGAACATTAAATATCTTGACTGTGGTGTATTAAAATTAATATGGGTTGAAAATGACTTGCAAATCATCGCATTCTGCTTTTATCTATGTTTAAATCCATTGATATATTACACAATGGTTGGCAAGGGTTGGCTGCACGGATGAGTTAGTTTTCTCCAATGACATCTGTCTCATGTAGCTTGTAGCAGTGTACCCCCTGATAAGCCATCCCATGTTATGAATTTGTCAATCCAGGTTATCTTAATAGACTTAACCTAGATACTATATTTCCGAGTTTTTTCAGTTCTGTGACAGACTTCAGGATTAATCTGTATTTCTACTTCTGGGGACAGTATATCTCTCTTCTGTTTTACAATGCTAACATCTGCTTTAAAGGAGTGTGCACTGCTGTAAGTTTAGCTGTAACAATGCACCCCCTGCAGGTAGTCAAGTTTTTGTTCGTATGTTTACTCATATGCAGTACAGTACGTGTGGAGCTATGACATTTCCTGAAGATCTGAACCTGAAGCTGCCAAAAAGTTGATATTCTGTGACTGCATTTTGTAACTTAACGAACCTAATGGTGACAAAATCATCCCAACTTTTATTTACTACACTGGTAAAAGCGAATGTTAAAATCCAATGTAATAATTCTATAATCTCTCATGATAATTAAATTTAAATTGTCAAAACAAATCATACTGCAGTGGTTTTGCCTCTTTTTTTATAAGTCTGGATGTATTTTAAACTGTTGGCTGCACACTTTGTAATGACTGAATAAGAAAGCACGTCGACAGATGGACAAAATGTATTGAAAAACAGGGATATTATTATTACAGTCACAATAGTCTCATGGTCAGAGTAGCGAATTTAGGACCAAAAAGTTGCTGGTTTAAATCTCAATCCTCTAAGAAACATTTACAGCTGAAGTGCCCTTGTGCAAGGCACCTAACCACGCTGTTAATTCCTGGGGGCTAACCACCACTGAATGTACTTGGACACTCGCCACACCTCCAGATGTTTTTAAATACTGAAGATATTGGCCAATATAAAGGTTGATTTATGTAAAAAAAAATCTTAAAGTTAAAAAAAAATTAATTCTACAGCCAGCATGCGGACATTTTTGACTTAACCTTATATAAGAGCTTGTCACTGATAACTATTTATAGCATGTCATAAACTGACCTATTTATATGTTCTTAACAGTTTAACAAGTGTTTATTTTATTTGACATGAAAATGATCCCAAACACACTGCTCGGGTATCGAAGGAGTGGCTCCGTAAAAAGCATTTTAAGGTCCTGAAGTGGCCTCGCCACTCTCTAGACCTTAACCCCAAAGAAAATTTGTAAAAGTCTGTGTTGTCCAGTGACAGCACCCAAAACATCACTGCTCTAGAATAGATTTGCATGGAGGAATGGGCCAAAATACCAGCTACAGTGAGGGCAAACATGGTGAAGACTTACAGGAAACGCAACAACACTCTTTGCATAGTCTTCCTTTATATATCAGTATGTGTGTAATTAATGCTTATAATATACAAGTTTCACTTTTTTAATGGAATTATGAAAATAAATAAACTTTTTCACGATATTCTAATTTTATGGCCAGGACCTGTATAGACAACTTCAGTTTCTGCAGAATTCTGAAGACAGAGTTCATACTATAATTAAAATATATGATCAAATCACAAGTGACTTATTTACATTTCATTGGCTCACATTTAAAAATCCATATTGAATATAATTCTACTAGTGATGTATGAATATAATTCTACTACTGAATTCTACTACTGATACTACTGAAGCCTGATCTTGATCTTGATATCACTGATCTCAGTAACTCAAGACCTATTTCAAACCTCCCGTTTATTTCCAAGGTTGTAGACAGTGTCATGGAATACCAGCTGTTTTTTAAATGTATTAAATTCTAATCACCTGCTTGAAGATTTTCAATCTGGCTTCTCTTCATATCATAGTACAGAGACTGCACTGCTCATTTCAAATCAAAGTAGGCTTTATTTCTTCACATGTTCTAGACATACAAAGTAATCGAAATTACGTTTATCACTGTCCCCCGGTGATGACATTACAGAC
>JAOUQT010000002.1:4860753-4872094 GCA_025769995.1 Xyliphius kryptos | reverse complement strand
ATATATTTATTTTTTATTTTTTTTTTGTAAGAAAACAGCATCAGGGCTTAGATCTCCATAATCAAAGCCAGGATAATTTTTTGCTCAGTGCTGCTGGACTAACTTTAAAGCTGGTGGTTATTCATAAACATATAGAAACCACAGCAGTTAATGTTCTGTAGTAGTAAAAAAAAGTTGGGTTTAAAAATCACAGTTCTGCCGGAGAAACACTGCTGTGCTTTAAATGGCCGCTTAACCCTCGACTGCACTGCTATACGCTTTGAATCAAGTTAGCCCCTAAAAAGTAAGTACTTCGAAAAAGTTAATTTAAAACTAACATGCCTCTAATCACAAAAATCGTCTTGGACCAACACGCTTAATAACATGTATGATGACTGTATTTTATGTATGGTGCTACAGTATCATATGGCCATCACTCAGATGAAAAAAATAACTATTATCATTTATAATGTAAATGGAAAACATGAATGTCTTTGGACTGTGAGGAGAAACCTAAATACCCTGAGAAAGCCCACACATAAGCATGTGGAGAATATGCAAACGCCACACAAAAATTACACAGGTAGGGAATCAAACCTGTGTCGATTCTTACTGTGAGGCAACAGCACTGCAACTGCACCAAGTAATAATCCACAGCAATGCTAATGGACAGCATGTTACAAAATAGCAAGTGTGCAAAAACAGGTGTATATGAAATACTGGTAGATTTAACAAGCGCTGAAATAGCGAATGGTGGATTTTCTAACAATTCAATGAAAGGGTAACAAACAGGTGTGTTTAAAAGAGTTTGTAATAATTATATAATCACAATAATAATAATAATACCATATACCGTCATCACCTTGCAATGGTTTGGCAGCACAGATGTGCCCTGCAAGGTATGGATAAACTGACTGCCCAGTCTTCTATATAAAAATACCGTGTATAAAGTAAAATTTAAAACATCAAACAAATCAAAACACTACCCTGTGTTTTCTGACTTGATTAAGAGTGGCACTAACCAATCAAAATGCCCCATTTGAACATCTGCTATTTCCCACCTATGTGCTTTATGTTCTGAAGACATTTTGAAGCTTGCAGCAACACGCATCTATTAGCAAATGACACTAAAATCCGCCCAATTCTTATTTTCCATTAGTATGCCTATAGAAATCTAAACCTTGCTCCACATCACTAAACTTTCATCATTCATAAAAAATAAGGCCATTGTCTGCACATGCTAGATGATCGAGGTAACTGAATGGCGGCTGCAGACCTCGAGGCAGATATCATGGCGTGCCTGAATTACATAATATGATTAAAATTCACAATAAAAATTTAGCTAGCTCATTCGACTTCGCACAGAAATCAGGTTCAGAACGGTAAGAGTTATGAACATACTTTCTTTAGCATGAGCGCTGCGAGCTCTATGCCTGGCTAATGACTAGTCCACAGCCCAAGATGATGGTTTGTTGGGACTACTCTATACATTGCTTTGTTTGGCACAGTGAAATTAAAGGGAATTTACAATATGAGCTTTGACACAGAGAATGGTTATGACAAATAGAAGTGAAAGTGATTTGCCACTATGCTTAAACACAGTGGAATTGGTCCTCCGCATTTACCCACCCGTGCACAGAACACACCCAAAGTGCATACGCAGAAGGGGAATTTTAATTGAACTATTAAGAAGTTTTAATTAGGTAGTAATGTATGCAAAATATACCAGGATTAACTAGATATTTAAAAATGAGCTCACATATTATATAGAGTTCATCTGTTGTTCCCTATAAGTATTACAAAGATGGCGCATAGGCGGGTTGGGCTTTATTTTAACTTCATCTCATGACAGAATCAGGATTATTTCTATATACAAATTTACATGTATACACAGTGTTTTATATTGTTAATAGTACACAAGAAACAGGCAATTTAGCATCTCCAATTTAAATAGCATGCATCTCTTTGGACTGCGAGTGTAACCAGATTAAACCCACCAAATTCTGGAAGAACATGCAAACAGATTAACCCCAAATCCTTCTTGCTGTGGCGCCTGAGTAGTAAGATGAATAAAATACTATAAAATTACACAAGACCACAAATAACTCTACAAGTAGCTTTTGTTAAGAACACAATAAAGTATAATTATATCTCTATATCTATATACATATATTTTATATATACACATTATATGTATATATATTTTTATATGACAATTTTGTGCGTGTGTGTATATATATATATATATATATATATAGCTAGTATTTTAATAGGAGACCGTCTGGGAATTCCAGGTGCTTTAAGCTTCTTCGGGTCACTCGTGGCTAAATGGATAGGGTATATAAGCAAGTCAAAAACATCTATGACCAGACTGGGATGTTTGCCATGGGGCTTTAACTTGTCCAGGGACGTGTTATATCATGTGACATTCCTAAGATGGAGTACTTTAGCATTCAGAGTACTTACTGCTTAAAGATGCCCTGTTGGACACAGCAAAGTGTACATTCATTCAGAGTAAACACCAGAAGCTGAATAATAATTTAGTAAGAACACAAATCATTCTCCTGCTGAGAGGGAACAGATGGCTCTGGTCGGATACCCAGCATTAGTACTGTGCCAATACCACCTTTGATATCAATTAAAAAACAGAAATAAAATACTTCATGTAATCCCCTGCAACAACGAGGAAGGATTGGAATTGGATGAGGTTTTTTTGGAACTGGAAATGTCAACATGCAAAGAGACTCTCTATACTAAAGGTTATAGCGTCAGTGTTATTGGTTCTCTGGGTGCTCTGGTTTTCTCCCGCATTCCAAAGAAAACCATGCTACTTAAATTGATGTCTCAAAGTGTGTGATTGTGAGTGAGCTATGCACCAGCTGGCCTCCAACCCATAGTGGAAAGGGATGGATGGATGGATGAATAAATGAATGGACATAATGGCATCAGTGCTAAAGATAACCAACTTATTCTGCTGTGCATCTACATCTGGCAGGTGCTGCTACAGAGCAACATATCATTCACCAAGTGTGTTTCCATCACACACTTTTCTTTAATAAGAACATTAAAAAGTCCAGGTTTATGATTTCAGCCCAGGTCCGAAACTGGAGCTAGATGTGTTTTAATAAAGTAACTGTGTTTGAAAAAGGGATAAAGCTGAGGAACATTAACTATAAACTATAAATATCAACCATCAATGATCTTCCAGGCTAAGTGTTATTACATTAGGGATGGGTCACGTCATTTCATATTCTGTTATCACAACTTGATTGACCTAATACTTCAGTTCACATTGTGAGGTTATATTGGTTTATCCTGGTCAGGGTCACAGTAATTAATCTGTCTAGCCAGGAGCATAGAGTGAAGGAAGGAACAATCTTAGACAGGGCTCCCTCCATCACAGGGCATACACACACCCTCATTAAGGGAACTTTAGAGACACCGGTTATCCTAAGGAATGTTTTTGGACTCTGGGAGGAAACCAAAGAAACAAGAGAAACCCCACAGAAACACAGGCAGAACATGATGCAAACTCCACACAATGAGGATCTAGGTCACCCCGCCCAGGAAGGGAACCCGGGACCTTCCAGAGGCAGCAGCTCTGCGCACTGTGTAAACCTATTGTTTTTACTCCGTATTGTTATACATTAAGCCTGCCGTGTTGACCAAGTACAGATGGTGACATTTGAAATTAATATTTCCACATTTGATCATAATTAACATACTGGAAATAAATAAAAGATATCTATATCTCTAAACCTGGACTGCTTCAGTGATGTGTAGAATTGAACTTAATCTCTTTTACACTTAATGATCACTTGATTTAAAACACTAGGCAGGTGGAATTTCATCACTGATAAAGTGTGATAATTTGTGGTTACAACCAGCCAAAGGTCCATCGCTGATCCGAGAGGCGAGATTCGAAATAAAGTGGAGAATTAGCTGGTCCACAACAACGGAGTGCTGTAATTAAGCAAAAATGTGTAGTTATTAACCAGCGTTCCTAATCCAGTGATCGTTCAATGTAAGGTGTAAGCAGACAATCTATTTTAACAAATAATAAACAAAAAGTGTGCTTTTACTTCTCTTGTAGTTTTTTTTCACGCATAAACTCCTGAAATTTTCCCCAATATCAGATCCAGAGAGAGAGTGTAGAGTTACCCTTTTACACATCAAACAATCTTCCCGGAGAGGTTCTGTGTGGGCGAGTTCACACTACAGAAGACAGGTTCCGGGTGCCTAGGCAATGACCAGTGCCTGGAGCTGTGCGTGCATGACGTGAACCTTACACTAGGAGGGTTGAGTTTTGTTTACTGTATGAATGACGACCAGGATTAAAGCCTCAACCATAGTGACAGCCATTTGTGTGTCAGCATTAGGGATGACACAATTACTCAAGTAATTTGTAATCACAATAAAATTATAATACAAGATCACAATAAAAGATCAAAGAACTTTATATGCATCGAATAATCGTATATTTTATTTTAAAGCTCAAAGCACGATAGTTTACATTGAAACCATGCACTTTGCGTCCATCGCGCAAAGGAAGAAGTAGAATTAAATGGATATGTTTAGTTGAGGAGTGGGAAGATATAAGCGAAGGAAAACAACAATGATGAGGAAAGAGAAGAAAAACATGATAGTTCAATTCATACAATGTTAAAATGTAGGAGCATTTTAGAATGAACAGCAAGAACAACACTGTGACGTGTATTTGTTGCAACAAGGCCCTGGCATACCACAACAGCACATCTATGTAGCAACACCTCCTCCGAAGATACCCAGAATGGAGTGGAGGACCAGAAACAAGGTAAAAATGAACTTAACTAGGGTAAGTTAATGTCATGTTAATAAGGGGATCTGTTAATTATAACCACTGTTAGAATGCATGTCTAGTTTATTACAATGGTGACGAGTTTGCTCTTGCAGCAGAAATGTGTGAAACTATTCGTGCATGGACTCCAGATTCCTGTTCAAATGGATTATTAGAAATAGTTGCAAGGTCTTTTGGAAAATAAGTGGTGGGGGGGTGGACTTTTTACTTTTTAGGCATTTTTAATCTTTAACATATATTAGGATTAACATACCTACAAAACCATTCAAAAGTTTGGACATGCATTCTTTTCTTTAGTTAAAGACAAGAAAACTATTACATAACACTTTGTTGTGACCAACCATAAGGATGATTCCAAATTTTTCCTGCAGGTAGCCCCATGGTCAATCTGACACATTTATAATGGATACACTTCCTGACACATTTACCCTTTCATTTTGCTACTGATTGCTATTGATACACGACTTTGAACTGTGGGAAAAACCAAAGTACCTAGAGGAAACCCACGCAAACACGGGAAGTATGTGCAAATACCACAAGTCTCGGTCTCGCTGTGAGGCAAGATGATCTGAAAAAAACCCAGAAGGCACGAAATTCCCCAAACGCACTTTACAAAAGACAAACCTGTTCATTAAAAAACATTCCAAGTGACAGCCGTGGAAGCTACTGGAGAGAGTGTAAAAGAGTCATCAAATCAAAAACCACCGAAAAATTAATAATTCTACAGATCATAATCTAACATTTTAAACATTGTCTAGTTTCATTAACACTTTTCTGTATACAATATATTAGTGATTTATAGATTAAATGTCTTCAATATTAATCCACAATGCAGAACATATTACAAAATAAAGAAAGCCACAGAATGAGGTGATGTGTCTTTACTTTTGAAAGGTTTGAAAGGTACTGTATAGGACTGGGAACCACCACAGACATACCGGACTGAATTCGGCTCTACAAATAATGTTATCAAATCTGTTTTTATTTGTCGCTGATATGGTACCACCAAGAGTACATCCTTTGTACCTTCTGCAGGTTGTTTATGCAGGTTGTACACAGATAAGATTTTAGAATACAGTTTAAACAAGGGATGAATAACAGTACTTAGTTTAATTTTCCAGACATTCCTTATTACGTTCCAGACAAACAATATCATCAGTGGCCACATTATTAAAACGTTGGACCCCCGTTCTGCATTCCTCATATGTAACAAGTGGTTATTTGAGTTACTGTTACCTTTCTATCATCTCGAATCTGTCTGCCAACTTTCCTCTGCCCTGTAATATCAACAAGGCATTTTCATTAACACAACTACCACTCACTGGATATTCTGCATATTTTTTGACCACTGTTTGTAAACCCTACAGATGGTTGGGTGAAAATCCTAGATGAGAAACAGTTACTGAAAAAATAAAGACTAGCCTATCTCGGAACCAACAACAATGCCATGTTCAAAGGCACTTAATTAACCTTTCTTGTCCATGCTGATGAATTTTGTACTTCAGCAAGTCTGTCCGCCTAAACATGGCTAAACGCATTGCATTGCGGCCACATGATTGGCCAATTACATATTTGTGTTAAGAAATCAAACAGGTGTACCTAATAAACTAGATGCAACTGGTTATTTGAGTTACTATCTTCTTTCCATCATCTCAGATCAGACTGTGCATGAATGTATTGATTGTCAAAAAAAAGATGTACCCTTGATGGACTTTTGACTGTGCTCGTAATAAACAAATAATAAACTAACAATGAAATCAGTTCGGTGTGACTTGAGGTGCAGGGTGGATACTGAAAAGGGGTGTTGAAGAGAATGGGGAGGTGGGGGAGGAGATTCAACAAGCCCTTATAAGACATTATAATAGTCCAGGAGAATGAAAATTGAACAAATCACATAATTAAACAGAACTGTGCATCAATTCTGTGCCTGTACATAGGAAGTGTTAGTGAAACACAAATCCTTACTGTATTACCCCAAATACCCCCCAGTACAAGCTAACAAGCATGAAAAAGAAAAGAAAGACAGGAAATGATGAATTGCCAAACTGCCATTGAGTCAGGGACATCATTTTTTTCTTTTTTAGCTGAAAAGCATCATTGGCAAAGTAAACAGTAATTATGTTTATCACGGCTGATAACACGTCTAAACTGTTTCTAGAGAACAAACCGCACACAGCCAGCCATCATAACCCAGATATTCAGTTCTGACTGAGGAGAAACTGAGAGGAGAATTGTTTGGGGAAAAAAAAAAACAAACTAAACAAACAAACCTAACACACCAGAGCGTCGCACTCTTAGTAAAACAAACCAAGCAATCAAGCCAGGCTGTAACCACTTACTCCGGCGTTTTGGGGAAAACTGGGCCCCGGTTTGGTGTAACAAAGGTTTGAACACCTATAACAAAGAGTGGACAAAACCGATTTGACAGCGGTGCGAAATATAATACCGGTGTCCCTGGTTGAAAAAGTTTTTTGTTTTATTTCGTCGAAACAAACAAGGTGTTTTTGTTTGCCGTTGTGTTTTTGTGGGGAAAAAGACAGATAGAGAGCCAGTGCACATAGAGAGAGCATCGATGATTGAGACTAAGGTTGACGCTAACAACAGAATTTGATTGAAAAGAATGACTCAGATGATGCCACGAAAACGCGTAATCAGTAAACAAACCTACAGCCTGTATATTAACAGAAATATAAAATATTATTATACATGCATATTGTTCAAAGAGGCCGAAGCTCCAGTCGCATCCCGGTTTTAGAATCGGCTTTACTCACCTTCCCACTCCCTCCTCAACAACAGCTGCCCTGCATGAGGCAAACACTAACCCGCGTTTCCCGTCGGCTCCCGGACACAGGCGAACCCCGCCGTCCTCGCCCGAACCCATCTACTCCTGTTTTATCACATCCACTGAGAAAACGCCCTAATCCGCTTCTTTTGCTGCCGGAAGAAATCAAAAGTTTGCTTCAAAGTTACGACTGAGTCCAGCTGCACCGGGCAGGTTTACAGAAGCAATGAGATCACCGCACTGTGTCGTATCCTCCCCCTGCTGAAACATCGCGAGAGGTGCGCGAGAATTAAGAACGGGAACATACCGGAAACTCCAAAAGAATATATGTTTTAGATATGTTTTTTTTTATTGAAGATAAAATGTATAACCGTCATATTATACAATTATAAATAATAGAATTAACAAAAATATACATTAAATTAAATTAAAATCAATATAGAACATAAGCTCCTTAGGGACAATGTCCATTGTTAAAAGCGCCTTATAAATGGAATGGAATGGAATGGAATGGAATTAAATAAGAAGTGCAGTCAGTCTTAATGCACTTCTGTTATCTCAATCCCTTCATTAATAAAAGAAAATTGTACATCATTTTAACAAGAATTAAAACTCGTAGCAACTCTACATTTGTTTTTATAAAATGTACTAATTATTACTATAGTATTGCACATCAATTCCAGACCTTTGTTTTACATAATAGAAACTTAATTAAATTGTATTTAAACCCAGCTATAACATTCTTTGTGAGCAGCAATTTATACATTCTATCACAAAACCACCTTATTACAGCGCAGGTAAAGAAGTTATGTTCTCGACAAAATGTAAATGTGCCATTATCCACATTGAATAGAATTCTTCAAAATTCTCCTAAATCGGACAGTGTCAGTCTGAAAAGGTTTGGGACAAAATATTAATATAAAAAAAATATATAATAATAATAACAATTACAGACTGATGCACTTTTATATCATTAATTGCCTCAGGCAGACGTCAAGAGGAACGGACTCCACAAGGTGGCGATCATCCTCTTTATGTAAGTCGACTCATGCCGCTGAATGAGCTCTGAGAGTTTACCAAAGTGTGGGGAATGGATGGGGAAAATACAATAAAAATTCAAATTGTTTAAAAAATATCAAATATTATGATATACTTTATTATGAAGAGGTGGTATCAACGTCTTTCTTGCTCCACACTCACCAGCTCAGAAGCGAGTGGTAATGCCATCTATCATTAAAAGTGAGTTTTATTTGTCAAGAATCAGCCTGGATAGCCCAGTGGATAGAGTGAGCTGGTGAAAAAACTCAGGAGGGCATTGAAAGCTGAAAGGGCGGACAAGAAAATGAGATGACCAATCAGTCTGTTGGTTTATCCCATAAAGCGCATTTGTGCATGGTGCCAAATCTTATTCATTTATTAATTCATTTTCGAACCTAGTCAGTGACGACATGTACATAATCAAAAAGCTGGTGCCCAGGAGGTAGTACCGAGTGCAAGCAGATAGAGCAATAGACTGGGCTCTAGTTTATTGTAGGACATACACACTCACTTAAACACTTTGGGCAATTTATAGATACAGATTAGCCTAAAGCATGTCTTTCAACTGTGAGAGGAAACCAGAGCAAACTACTCACAGAATACCCAGAGGACACCCTGCCTAGGAACCAAACATGGGACTTTCTTGCTGTGAGACGACAGCGCTACCCAGTGCACCATTTTTACACCCACCGATATCTGATGCTTGAATATATTCACAACAGATTTTCAACAAGACAGCTGTAAAAATACATTTTGGTCATTTAGATATCGAACTATGTCACCTTATTTTTTATAATTATTTATTTATTACCATATATGTTTTTTAAGTGCTAATTTTGTTGTTTTTTCCGTATATTATGCTCATGCTGGGATGCTTGTCTTTGCCAGGGTGCAAGTGTTACTTGTAAACTTTGCATCAAATTGTTATTAAATAAAATATTAAAATGAATAAATATTGAAATATATAAATTAATTCATTAATTAAAATCTAAAAAGGTTAATAATTAATAAAGAAATAACGACCAGCACCTGTTTATTCATTCATTCATATCTACTGCTTAATCTACATGGGGTCATAGGCCAGCCAGTGCCCACCAGGCATCTCTGGGCGTAAGGGCAGAAACAACGCTAGACTCCATCATAGGGCACACACTCACAGTCATACACACATTCACACACTAAGGGCCACCTTAGAGACATAATTAACTTAGCATGCATGCATGTCTTTAGAATGCAGGAGGAAACCAGAGCAACTGAAGAAAACCGGCACAAACATGGGAAGAACATCCAAACTCCACACAGAAATTTCCAGAGTCGCCCCATCCAGGGATCTATATGAATAATAATAATAATAATAATAGTTTATTTAGCAGGTTGAAAACCATGTTAGACTCTTATACATATTCCCTTATGATTGCATTCACTCACAAGCATGTGACGACATTAAATGACACATTGCCAGTTCTACAGTATTTTATTATGTTCGTTATTAATGCATTCCTTTCAGTACATCTCTGTTAGCATCCTCTACATATTTTTCCTATTTACATCAGCTCAGTTAATACTCCCCACATTGATTTGGAGCAACAACTTCATTAAGTAAAATAAAAAAAAAAATTTAGAGGCGCACACAGTGGTGCATGCAACAAACTTAAAAACGTTCTGAAGCACCTGCTTTGATTAATTTTTAGTCAGCCTCAACAGCCTTTGGATATCAGGTTCTATGTTAATGGTCTCAAAGTTTTTGCTATATCTTTTGAAAGGCTCGCCTTCAGGGCCAATCAGAAATTTCTCAAAATTCCACGAGATATCAGTCCTGCTGATGGGACTCCAGACTAAGAACTTGGGATCTTGAATAAGAGAGACAGGATCATCATCAGGGTATGGTAGTTTGTCTTTCAGGTATGCGAAGACGGGATGCGTGTTAGCCCCGTTGACATCGCACTTCTCAAAGACAGTGTAGGAAGGTTCGAAACCTCCACCTGGTCGTACATGCTTCAGGGAGTTCCGAATCTCTTCATTTCTGCAGTTTTCCTGAAGAAAAACATAGGATACTATATAACCATAAAAAATATATTTTATTAGTATTCCATGCTTGTAATTTGATAAATAATATCCAGGAATTAAAAGATATGATTCTTTATACATACTAATAATAATTAATACTTTATAGGTCCCTGTAAGAAATACTTTCTCTGTCTTTAACCCATCTTAATACACACTGATACCTAGAGCATTATACAGGTGCTGGTCACACAATTTGAATATCATGAAAAAGTTGATTTATTTCTATAATTCCATTAAAAAATAAAACTTGTATATGATACGCATTCGTTACAAACTGACTGCTATATTGCAAGTGTTTATTTCGTTTGAAAATTTGAATATTGTGAATAAGTTAAATATTTAGGGCACCTGGTGCCACACTCTAATCAGCTAATTAACACCTGCAATGGCCATTAAATGGTCTCGCAATCTAGTTCTGTAGTCTCCACAATCATATGGCAGACTGCTGACTTCACAGTTGTGTAGTTGTCATCTTCACAGATGACCACTGACACCTTGCACAAGCATGGCAAGAGAGAAAATGTCATTGCTAAAGAGGCTGGCTGTTCACAGAGCTCTGTGTCCATGAACATTAATACTGAGGGGAGGGAAGAAAAAGATGTAGTAAAAAAGTGTACAAGCAATATGGATAACAGCAC
>JAOUQT010000002.1:4786781-4798392 GCA_025769995.1 Xyliphius kryptos | reverse complement strand
GGAGAGAGTTGGTAAAGCTAGGATTAGATCTGACTGTGAGCAGCAGTATGGTTTCATGCCAAGAGAGAGCACCACAGATGCAGAAAGAGTTACACTGTGTCTTTGTGGATGTAGCAAAGCTTGTGATAGGATGCCGAGGGAGGAAATGTGGTGTTGTATGAGGAATTCCGAAGTGGCTGTGAAGTACGTTAGATTGGTGCAGGAAATGTATTAGAACAGCCTGACAGTAGTAAGATGTGCGGTAGGAGTGACAGATCCGAGCCCCTTTTTGTTTGCTCTGGTGATAGACAGACTAACAGATGGGGTCAGACAGGAATCACCGTGGACTATGATGTTTGCAGATGACATCATTATCTTTAATGAGAGCAGGGAGCCACTAGAAGAGAACTTGGAGAGGTGGAGGTATGCTCTGGAAAGTAGGAAAATAAAAGTTGACATTTGTAAGACAGAATACATGTGTGTGAATGAATGGGGAAAGTGTCAGGAGTAATGTGTGACAAAAGGGTTGTAGCAAAAGTGAAAGGAAAGAAGAGGTGGCAGCTTAAGATGTAAAGGTTCTCATTAGAGCGGGATGGACAGGATTGGGAATGAGAACATCAGAGGGACAGCACAGGTTGCAAAATTGGAAGACAAAGTAAGAGAGGGCTTATTGAGATGTTTTGGACATGTGCAGAGGACAGGACAGGTATGAGGATGTTAGAAATGAAGTTGCCAGGCAGGAGACAGAGAGGAACACCAAAGCAGAGATATACAGATGTGGTCAATGTCTGTAGTAAGGGTTTAGATAGTTTTAAATAACCTTTTAGGGTTCTTTGTTCGATGTTTTTGAAAATCTTTAATTCGGTAGAGCAAATTTTTCTGTAATAGTGTATGTATTAACTGAATTCATTTGTGACACAATGGAAAAATGTGTTCATCTTTTTCTCTGAAAGAACTCTTAAAGGTTCTAAGGTTGGTGCAAGTTGGAGGTAAAGCAATGGATTTCACATTGCTTATTTAGTGTCATTTTTTTGGTTCCAATTTATTATAACGGTAGTTTTAACAGAATATGGGACCTCTTTCTAGTGACTTTCATTCCCCTCCTTTCCAGAGCATACCTCCACCTCTCCAAATTCACTTTCTAGCTTTTCCCTGCTCTTACTACAGATAACAATGTCATCTGCAAACAAAATGCCATGAATTTAAACTTCATAATTAAATACAAAATGAGTGGAAAAACTGAAAAGAATGTCCACCCCTTCCACTAGACTATTTAGATTAGAATTCAATAGAAAGGATCTTTAATGGACTGTATGTTATGCAGCATTTCATATTCCTTGCGCTGTGTTTTCTGCTGTGATGTCGGTGTGGGTCCTTCACAAATTGAGACAAAATCTTGATTTTCTTTTTAGTGACTGGATTCAATTTCCAGTTGCAACCTGAGATAAGCTTATGAACCAAATGATTTTATTTTTTTTAAATATGTTAATATTTAGAGAATATCTCCCTGTCAGTGATTCTGCAGCCATCTTATAAAAAATGAGACCTGAGGTCTTCTACAGCTGGCTGGCTATGTTCACGTGTCTACATTTTGTGATTTCATTCTTATTAATGTTGAATGATTTATCCCCAAGGCCCGTTGCTCTGGAAATGGCTTTCTGTGCTTCCCGAAAGACACATTCCCTTCTGTTCTTATTTTAATTACATTTTCCAGCAGGCCCTCTATGGGACAGCCTCGTCCTCTGGGATTTATTGTTCCATACATGGCCTGTGCTTACGAGGCTGCATGCAGTGATTTCAGAAGGGCTTAAAGATGGGTTCTGTCTCTGTAAGGACAATAGAGCACACTTCGTTGTTTTGCTAGACTGTATCATGCATCTGAAAATCATCACTGTGTGAATGCTGGGGTTATTGAGGTCATCAGTTTATCAGGGCATTGTTCAGAAAGTTAAAAAAAACAGTTTTATGTACTGTATAAGGACGAGGTCAATAACACCGGATAATACATAAAAAATAGTAATACTCATACAGCATTAAACTTGTTTCAATCAAAATAATTATTTTTTGATATTAGGTTTTTAGATAGATGCATTATAATGATATTAGTACGTAGAGGTGGTCAAGAAAACTTACTGAAGCCCAGGAAAGTGCATATGGATAAACAATACAAAGAGATGGAGAAACTCAATCAATACCTTCTGACGGAATGTGTAATTCAACAATGATGCATTGAATGTAATTATTAAGAGCACTGAAAGACTAATGCAAAAACATAAATAATCATAAAAGATATGTATATTACTCAAAATCATAAGGCATAAAGCTCGGGATACACCACAGACTCTTTAATGTCACTTTAACGGGGTGACACATCCTGGTATAAAATACTGAATGTGCCTTAAAGCATGCTTCACTGTTGTCAATACTAGCCTGCTGTAATTTTATGTTCCCTAGACCTACATGAGTCAAACACCCTGCATGTCACTGCACTCTGGGTGGTAAGCTCCTTGGCACGATGACGAGCTGAATTGCAAGAGGCGTCATTTTATCTAGTAGCATTTTTAAGTTCTGACCCAATATTCAGTTGTGAATGTCCAGAGCTACACAAGAAAAAAAACATTGAGGTCATCACACATCATCTTCAAGATACAGATGATGTGATCATCTCAGGATATCTTGCAATTGGAGACCTTGTTAACCAACCTATTATTAGCCAGGTGTTGTTAAACATAATAATAAATTAAATTACACTTTTATGCACCTAATAAAAATAAATGGTTGCATCATGTTTTTAGTATTATTTCTCCAAACACTCTTAGACTTATTTTCGCATGGATTTCCATTAGTTATAATATAATCACTTCATAAATCTTAATGTGTAAGTATGACAAAAGAAGAAGTGAACAGGGCCATTTCTTCCCTGCACTTGGGATATGTTCTAGTGGCACAGCTTGCGCTTTGCTGTAAAATGGCTCCTAGGTCTCCTGATGCACATTGCATTATATTAGCTGCACCTGGGTCCTATGCACGTAACACAAACACGCACATAAACACCCCAAGCTCAGGGCTCCAGTGTTTAAGAAGATGTCTCAAGCTGTTGTTTGTGATGTTAGTCTCTATCAGCAGTGGTGCACAGACAATGTTATGTCTATATGTATGCGTGTGTGTGTGTGTGTGTGCACCTATGATTAAGCCATTACCACTGGCCCCGATCCTCCTTATGTCCTATTCAAAACAATTATGTAACTTCATAAACCGCATTTCCTATTTGCCTTTCAAATATGCTTTTACTTTATGAGCTGTGGTTTACAATATAAACTCCTTTCACAAACCAGGCTTATAAGAGCCATTTGCAGATCATTAGGCTTGATGGGAATGTCAGAGTAATGAGAGCAAAGACAGTGTCAGAGTGCCTTTCTTCATTAGCGACTTCCGTATATCTATCTGCATTTTCTGGCAACAGTGACAACATGAGCACCAAAAAATGGAAACAGCCTCATTTTTAATGCTATTAAGATGTTCGATTGATTTGTATTATTCCATTGTTCCGGTCAAGTGTAATTTTAATAGCTGTCTGCACAATATGTTTCAGTTAAAATGATATGGGCTCAAGAAAATTTTATAGTAGATCTGGTGCATTAGATGGCCTGCAGGGCTTACTATTGATTTACCGCATGCTACCAGAGAAGCGGTGTCTTTTCCTTAGCTAAAAGCAGGCTGAATCAAAGAAGCCATCTGGGACACCTTGTTCATAAGTACAGCTGTCAGTGCAGCTACTATATACTACACAGACTTGCACTAAGCAGTGTGTGTGTGTGTGTGTGTGTGTGTGTGTGCATGCTTGTGTGAAAAAACTGTGTTTATAATGATTACATCATAAATGGCTAGAAATGACTCAGAAGATGAATGAGTTCTCTGTGCTGTCTCTTGATAGAGGCCCATGAACGATATGGTCCATTACCACTATCTCTCTCTCACACACACACATTGATGTTTCCTAAATATCACATCTGTGATTTGTATGTATTCAACACTTACTATTACACAACAGCTATTCCTTATGCCATTATTTACCTTAAATGCTTTAAAAGCAGTAGGCGAGTCATGATTTTATAACATTTTCTTTTATATAATAGAAGTAGTTGGGCTTGTTGTTAATTGTGCGCTCACTTAAAGCCTTTCAGAAATCCAGAGTTTCTGTTAGATACCACAGGGTACTAAACAGTATGCAAAATTGATGGTAACTATGGTAACTGAGGATTGTGTACTGTTCTAAACAACTATTTGTTTAAATTAATTATATAAACTACAGAAACAGTGTCTTATGGTATCTTACTGCATTTTACTAAGATTATAGAATTAAAGCAATGTCTCTACACTATGATACCATATATACCAGAGTAAAAAGGGACGCTTTTGTATTTTTACAGCCACTCTAAAAAAGATACAGCATGTTACTGTTTTAGGTAATACAGTCGAAAATGTATACAGTAAAGGTGTACACAGTATGTTGTCTTAATGAAGAGCTTGATGTAGATTCGTATTACAAATTTAAAGCCCTGTAACAATTCCAAGGATCTTTGACTGTGGGCATATGAGCATAATGATTATCATTATTATGGACCTAGTAATTTTTAAATTGATAAAAACCGACAAGGCACAAATATTTTTTATAAGGACCTTTATTTAGAGTGTATGTTACATTTCTGTATCTAGTATACAGGGGGTTTTGTAAAAAGTAGCATATGCTGAAAAGTTGATCATATCCTGATCATATGTACTATGTACATTAACCAAATAGCCTACGTGTGATCTATGTACATGTATTTATATATGTACCAAATACACAATACATTTACATTAATATTTGCACATACCTGAGCATAACTCGACACCGGTTCCACTGAATTAGGAATCCTGGTTATTAGGGAGGCTATATCGACATTGTAGCAATAAAACTTTGATTTAAAATATTTTTCTCTTACTATTTTTAAGGCCTGGTCAAAAAAAAACATCAGTTTTCTACAGAAACTGAGGTGCTGTTAATTATTTTTCAAATGAAATAACATTGACAGGCTAAATGGTTTAGAATCTAAGCAGAAAAAGGACACCTGGGCAGCAGGATGTGATTGCCAATCAGTCTTGAATCAGTCTGGTATCCATCAAGCAAGTGCCAAGTAACCTACAAAGAATGATTATGGTTTGGATGGAAATGTCTTAGCTGTGCATTAGTATTATCTGGTTGGTGTCCATACACCAGGTGTAGAATACTTCTCATCTTTACATCAATCCTCTGTGTACCAAACCAAGAATGATGCTAGGTCCTACTCCGCAATAAAGTGTATATGCCAAAATTGTACTGCTTTAACACACCATTTTTGGGGGAAGCATACGTTTTGTTAGTGTGAGCTTAAGCCAGTCTATGTCCACGATTTTCCTATTTATTGCGCTCTTTTCGAGAGCGCGCAGATTTGTCCGGTACAGACTCGCGCTTCTCCCTTCTTGCATCACTTGTACCTGAAACGCTTCCCGAATTTTGATCGTAGTTGTACTGTCCCAGTGTGAGCTTTCTTTGATCGCTGTCAGGTGTGTAATCAATAGCGGTTGAGTAGGATCGCGCTCTTCCTGCAATGTCTGCATCCGCGCTCTTGTTTTCTGCGCCAGTCTCGTTAAAGCCCAAGTCTATTTGCGTAACATTTGCGCTCGTACCGTTGTCCGCTTGCGTGAAATTAGCACTAGAGCCGTTAACGCTGATAGAGACATTAGTGCTGTTGATTACTGGCCACTCTCCTGGTACTCCGAATCCCGTCCCGTGGCTTGTGGGTTTCCATATAAGGCTGTAATAAATAGCCAGTATGATCGCCGCCAGGGACACGGACAGAACGTAGGCGAACACAGTGGCCAGTCTTACCCATTTTTTGCTGGTTTTAGCGGCCATCTTGGCTTTTTTGTCCCCCGTGTAGGTGGCCGGTTTACCCCTCTCCATGTTGGGCATTAAGTCCCTCTCCCGCATGTTGCCCCGGTTCTTGCCTCGGTGCTCCACCACTCTGTCCGTCTTGAAGGCTTTTTGCAGGGTCTATGAATCGAAGAAAATGTTTTAATATTTAAAATCCAGACGTACGCAAAACGTACCGGAGATGCGCACCGGACGTTTTGGGGCCTCCTTGATGCTCTGCGGCTTAGAGCAATTTATTTTCGTCCATTTTCGCTCATCGCAGCCCTCTCAGAAATCCATGATGGCATATTTCGTCTCCTCCTCATTAACACCAACGGGGTTTTTAATTGTAGCATCCAGCTGTTCGTTTGTAGCGCGCGCTAAAATCAGATCACAGAACAAGAGCGCGAATGAATTATTGAATAAAACTGCACATTTATGCTTGCTCATTCACAGCACACACGCCACTGCTGGTCCTCTTCAGCATCTGTAAGAGCATTGCTCAGCTAAAAAACCAGCAGAGGGGGCGGGTGAGGACTCTTAAAGAGACGGATATGAACTGAGGAGAGCATAGGGGTGATGATGCTCAGGTGCTTTAAAAGCATGTGAGCTAGATGCTTTAAATATGTCTTCGAGTGCGAATTGCACTTACTGTAGATTCCCAAGGAATCAGGAACCACAACATAAAAAATATAAAGTAAATGCAAAATGAACGGATTAATGCATATTTAACCCAGATTTTTACCTGTTAATTAAGTACTGTACACTGAACAGGCACCAGATTAGAGGAGTTGGTCCACATCTTTGATTTCACAAGCACATGTGGTGATTTCCATCATATGCACTGTGCAGTTCGCTTAGCTAGTTCCTTGCTTGCCGCTTGGATAAACACATAGGTCACATGTAAAACCGCTGTGTGACCTATGGCTGGATGTTTGTTGATGGTTGTTGCACTTGCGGTCCACCTGTGACACCATGGTATGGGAACAGCTCACAAGTGCATCACAGGCACAGGCTCCAACTAACTGTCTGTTGTCAAAAGTCTCCCAGTTTACTCAAAGTTGCTTTGGACAGATCAACACCTTATATGAGAGCCAAGTATGACCTAAACAGCGAGGACATTTTATCAGTGATTGTAAAGTTTAAAGTACTCATATAGCCTGGTGAGAAACTTTGGGGATTCTGTCCACAAGGTAGGTAAGGTGAGCCCCTAGCGAACAAGCCTCTCAGCTACTCAACTTTTCTCAGCAGGCTGCTTTATCACAATAATTCAGTATCTTGGCTAGCAAAAAAATCTTTATGTTATTAAGAATATTTATTAGTAACCATATGAAAACTATTAGAATAATTTGGCTTTCATTATCAGATTTTTAATCAATATCAATTAACACAATATCTCAAATATTGGAAGGTATAAAATATATGTACTGGGAAACAAGTTGTATTTAAGTACCTTATTGTATAATATTGTCTCTATAAACTCTTCTGTATCAACGTTGCCTTGATAATTCATTGGGTAAAGCTTACTGCCAGAAAAAAAAATTCCAGAAGCATTAGTACCTTGGATTGAATCCCTAGATGTTGCATTGTTTGGTGCATAATAAACTCTCTCAAAATTGGTGGGTTGTATCAAGAAGCTCATTAAATGATCCAGTGTCGCGAGCACTAATCAGTAACAGCCAAAAGGAGCTTTCATATATCTGGATCATGTACAGTTTGCTGTAGAAGCTGATTTAGCTGTAGTTACATCTGTGATGATTTTTGATACTGCTTATTATATAAAAACAAGAAAATCAGACATATTTAGTATTTGGACCTAACCACCAACATAATGTAAAATAAAGCATGATTCATCAAAGCAGGCTATTTACTTCCATTGCTTACCAGTGACTTGAGTAAAATTGACTGTCTTGTTACAGTGGTATCTGTTCAAAGAGTGAGATTTTTCAGCAGCAAGTGAAAATTCAGTTATTAAAGCTTATGTGTGGGAAATTTCACTGGATATGTGAATATCAGATCGGGATGGAAGATAGAAAATAATAAAAAATGTGGCATGGTATGATAATACATAATGTGCCACTTACCTGGGGGCAAAAATGGCACCAGGATACCCTCTGATATGAGGTATGTGTATGCTGTGTCTCCAAACGAGATTATTTTCATTCCTTTATTTTCTATACCCGCTTAATCCTAGTTTTGTGGTCTAGACAGGGCGTCAATCCATCATAGGGCACACACAATCACACACTAACAATCACTCACTAACTTTGATAGTGAGAAGCTATTCTTCTTCTTCTGAGTTTAGTGGTAGTTACATTGTTGCTTTGCTTGTAAACCTTTTTTCCCCCATTACCTCCAACCTCCGGAATACTTTTCTAAGATATATTTTTTAATCTTGATTTTTTAAATGTCTGTAAATGTTTTCTTCCTTTCACTATTTTATTTCTTACATGATATACAGTATGCATATTCTAAACCCTCTCGGTCATCTGACACTGTAATTTTGGTGCACTGTTGAGTTTAGTATGATCAGTTCCTAATATTGTCATGAACTTGTCCTCCCGAGTCCAAACTTTTCTACTGAGCAAGGATCTAAAATTGATGACAAGTATTTCCTCTTTCCTTAATGCGGGTGTTTTAGGCAAAGGGCCACTGGATTAAATTCTTACTGCAGATAATTTCTAGTCCATAAACACTCCCTGTGGCTCAGTGATGTAGGCTAAGTATGTCACTTGGTGCACATAAAACCTGGACTTCCATTGTTGACATGTAAATGAACCTTCAGCAGGAAAGCAGCGGTCTGATGTGCTTAATATTTGAAATTGTCTGGGGAAATAATACGTATGTACTGTAATTTATTGAGTGAACTCCCCAGGAGTCCCATATGTAACATAATAGTATTGCTCAGTGGTGGTGCTAATGGTTTCCTGGAAATGTTCTGTGGCAGATGACAAAAACACACATTAGGATAAGTCCTTTGTAATCATCACATAGCTACAGATGAAGACCCAGATGAAGACCTGTTTGAGGGCATTCTCCACATAGTCCTCCATAGCACTCATCTTACAGTGATGATTACCGTGATGTTACATGCAGTTATTCTATCAGTACTGGGCTGGGGGATCTCATGAAGTAGGAATTTGCTACTGAGCTAATGTAATAAAGATACAGTTTATTGTGGGGTTATCTCTTCCTCTGCAGGCTTCTAACTCTGATTTGTCTCAGCTTCATGAGTTCAAAGACAGCCCATCTATGTACAGAGAATTGTGCAAATATGGATTAAAGTAACTGGAAAGATAGGGCCTAGCATGAAGTTCAAATATGGATGGACATATCCATGAGTGAAATAGGGAAAAATTGTCTCTGTAGCATGCTACAGTTCAACACTTATTCCTGTGCAGAATGCTGCATTCAGATGAGCCAATTAAGAGAGCAAGGGTCAGCCCGTCAACAGCATGTACTGGCTAATCCAGGAATCTAAAATAAAAGCAGTGATGAGAAAGGCAAGATATTGATTCTACAAACACAAGACCCTGGTAATAAACATATGAAACACTGAGCTTATTCTCGGTTATGATACATTAAAATATAATCTATATATAAACTATAGTCTTTATATATAAAGAAGCTCTTTTTCTTATTATTTGTTCGAGTTTAGAGTAGTTACATTGTTGAATTTCTAGTATTCTGTTGTCTTTCAACAATAAAAAAGACATGTCTACCCTCTTCCCTTGTTCGCACAACTTTTCTCCAGAACCACTGGTTTTTGTTGGTACTTTTTGTTGGAGCACAAACACTCGAAGAAGTTTCAGAATGCTATTGTGATATTTAACCATTATTTGATTCACATTCAAATCAATATATATATTATACATTTATATTGTTTAATATAATATATTAAATATGTAAAAGCCAGTAAACATTATGTCATATTCAAATGGAAATTCTTTCTAAAAGTAAATGATTTGAAATAATAGTTCTAAGTAAGGAATGACAGCAGCTTTGTGAATGATGATGTAGAAGAGGTTGTCCCATGCTGACACCTGCCTATGATTTACATGTGTTATTGTTGGGCTCTCTGACATTTGACTATTACACAAACTACTCTGTAGAAAGATGATTTAGCCATTTGTTCTTGCTTTTTTTCATGTCATATTTATTATATTATTTGATTCCTATAAGAGACTTGGTTTTACACGGAAACACATAATTCGTCCATTATTCGAAATGGACATGTCGAGAAACACTATTATGATTTTCCTGATGCTATGTACAGTGGTGCTTGAAATTTGGTGAACCCAAATTTGGTGATTTTTTTATATTTCTGCATAAATACTGTATGATCTAAAACATCATCGGATTTTCACATAAGTCCTAAAAGTAGATAAAGAAAGGACAGTTAAATAAATCAAATATTGATTAAATATTTCATATTTGTGAGTGGCAAAAGTATGTGAATCTTTGCTTTCAGCATCTGGTGTGACCCTCATTTTAAAATAACTGCAACTAAATGATTAACTTTATTCTTCTTTAAACATTCTTTAGTAGAATGAAGTGTGATTAGGGTCGGTGTATTGCTGCATGACCACCTTCTCTTGACATTCTGTTCATGGACAGATGTCCTGAAATTTTCTTTAGGAACTCTCTGATATAATTCAGAATTAATTGTTCCATCAATAAGCCATCAAAGTCCCAAACCATGTTGCTACCACCACCATGTTTCACAAATAGGATAAGGTTCTTATGCTGCAGTACAGTGTTTCACTTTCATCAAATATAACACTTTTTATTTAAACCAAAAAATGCTATCTTGTTCTCATCCATTCACAAAATTCTTCTAATCACATTCTGCGTGTCTATGTGATTTTTAGCAAACTGCAGATGAGAAGAAATGTTCTTTTTGAATACCAGTGGGTTTCTCCTTGGAATCCTGCCATGCACATCATTGATGCTGGACTCATAATTATTATCATTAGGCAATATGAGAGAGGTCTTAAGTTGCTCAGAAGTTACACTGGGGTCCTTAGTTACCTCCAACTATTACACTCATTGGTCTTGGAATAATCTTTGTTGGTCGACCATCTGGGGGTTGGGGCGGTAACAATGGTCTTAAAACATTCTCCATTTGTACACAATCTGTCTGACTGTGGATTATTGGAGTCCAAGCATTTTAAAACCTTTTCTAGCCAGATGAGCATCAACAATTTTTTTCGGAGGTCTCTTTTGTATGTTTAATAATACACTTCCGCAAATAGCGTTGTGAAGAACAGACTTTGATAAATCCCTGTTCTTTAATTAAAACAGTGCCCACTAAAACTTGACATCCCATTGATAAGGAAAATACTTGACTACTTTCATCTTTGAATTGACTTCTAATCATAGAGGTACATATACATTTGCCACTCACAAATATGTAATATTGAACAATTTTGCTTAATAAATAAATGACCTAGTATAATATTTCTGTGTTATTTGTTTATTAGGGTTCTCTTCATCTACTTTTAGGACTTATGTGTGAAAATCTAATGATGTTTTATGTGATATTTCTGCATAAATATAGAAATTTCATTAGGGTTCAGAAACTTTCATACATCATCTTTACTAGGAATGCTACATATGGCACATTCTACAGAGGAGTCATCGAGAGCATCCTGAGCAGCGCCATCACTGTCTGGTTTGGGAACTGCACTGTATCAG
>JAOUQT010000002.1:4762719-4775224 GCA_025769995.1 Xyliphius kryptos | reverse complement strand
TCAACACGGAAATTTCCCAGTTGTCTGACCTGGGGATCAAACACATGTCCGTCTTGCTGTAAGGGGCTGGCGCTACCCACTGCGCTACCCTGCCACCAGAGCTAGCGCATTGGTTATGTAATTTCTTTAAATTAAGTTATTTCTGAATTGTACAGTATATGCTTTAAGAAAATGTTCTTTATCAAACTTTTAGAAATAAATCTGAAAACTACAAACTAATCTGAAAGCATTGTACTAATTAATTATCAACTTAAAATATATAGTATTAAGTAAAAGTATAAAAAAAGATTGTGACGCTTATTGCACTTAGTAATTTAATTTGAATGCTTTTTCCTTTTTTTGCATATGTTAGGGTACAGCTGGACAGGAAGTAAAAGCTTTCGAGGCGATGTCTTCAA
The DNA here is from genome assembly GCA_025769995.1 of Xyliphius kryptos. NCBI lineage: Eukaryota > Metazoa > Chordata > Actinopteri > Siluriformes > Aspredinidae > Xyliphius > Xyliphius kryptos. The sequence continues at coordinate 4,774,826 of JAOUQT010000002.1, read as the reverse complement.
TTGTCAACTATATTCAGCCGCACAAGTTTGTCTCCTTTGAAATTTCTAGGCGTGAGTCACTGGTTAATTTACTTACTTTTCTTTATTATTCATACAAATAAATAATGCAGAAAATATACAGTAATACATTGTTCTATATGTGGGAAAAATATCCCGACTGGTCATTTATGTTGTGTGATGCTTACAAACGCAGAAAAGAACAAAAGCTATGCCATCTCTTCATTTGTGGAAACTAAAGGAGAGAGCTTGATCTCTAAGAGTGCTGTGGAGTTTGTCGAGTATCCTTTACATTTTTTATCCAATATCAAGTGTTAAAACTGCATACATTCAATGGTACATGCTACACATTTCTCTTGGCAAGTTAATTGGTGTAGATGCTCTGTATATTTAATAATTTAATTCAAGCTATACTGGTTGTTCAAGCTATACTAGTTGGTCAAGCTATACTGGTTGTTCATGCTATACTAGTTGTTCAAGCTATACTAGTTGTTCAAGCTATACTGGTTGTTTAAGCTATACTGGTTGTTCAAGCTATACTGGTTGTTCAAGCTATATTAGTTGTTCAAGCTATACTGGTTGTTCAAGCTATACTAGTTGTTCAAGCTATACGGGTTGTTCAAGATATATTTTTATTCAAGCTATACTGGTTATTCAAGCTATAATGGTTATTTAAGCTATACGTGATTATCAATCTATACTGGTTGTTTTGGCTATACTGGTTGTTCAAGCTATACTGGTCATTCAAGCTATAATGTATAATATTGCATTTTAACTTTTTTGGCCTCAGTGATGCATGAGGTGGTCCTACTATGTCAGTATTGCCCTTGTTGCAAATCTGAATAAAAAATGTAAGAAATATCTCCATCTTTCTTTCAGCCTTTCTCTTGCTCTCTATCACTATATCTCTCTCTCACTCTCTCTAAACTAAGAATTCAGAAAATTAGGCGTTAATTCCTTTACTGCATACTTCAGGTACAACAAGAGACAGATGAGTCGCATCTACCCTAAAGGAACACGTATGGACTCTTCTAACTATAGTCCTCAGCCTTTCTGGAATGTAGGCTGTCAGATGGTGGCACTCAACTACCAGACCATGGGTAACAACCTGTTTATTACATCAGTGTACAGTATGTTAATATAATTTATTTTCAGTAAGTCATATACAAACTGACTAACTAAGAGAAAATGAGCATTCTGTACTTTATGCAAGGTGATTTTATATACACTGTCATTAAATGAGGTTTGGGTGTAAGCGATTTGTAAGTGTCTGTAAGTTTTCAGAGTTAGCATGACAAAAACACAGTACTTTAATAGTCAGCACGGAAAGTCATCAGTCTGACATAATATAATTATGCACAGAGCATGGATGGACTATAACATCTGAGAAACTAATATTACAGCATGATCGTTGATAATTAGGTCTGATACATGCTAAAATATCCCTAAGGAGCAAAATTCCACCGTCATCAGTCAGTTCAGGAGCATTGCCTTGCTAAATGTGAAAGGGAAAATCCTCTTTACAGTCTTGGCAAAACGGATAGCTCGCTTCCTCAGTTGACACAAGTTGCTAAAAGACTGGGTTCCCAGGCTTTGCAGGTTATATTAAGCATGCATCTATGATCTGGGACAACATATAAAAAGCAAAGAGGGCGAAGAGTGAACTTTACGTGGTATGGTTCGACATGGCAAAGGCATACGGCTCTGTGCCACACAAGCTGGGTCAGACACTATTTTATGCAAAACATACAAAACATAAAGAGGGCAGAATGACAGCTAATGAACCATAGCCTTATACATGCTAAGCTCATGTGAAAAACATCCAGTAATGCAACTTTGCCATTACAATTAATCAGTGATGTCAGACACAGAATAGCCCGTCCTCCAGTTATAGAGAGCCTCTTAATATATAGAAATAGTCTGAATCTATGTGCAGTTGAATTAAATTAATTATTTTAATGTTGACCGATATACATTTTGAAATTTTTGAATTATTACCTGTATTTTTATAGACAATAATGTTTTAAACAAACAATGACCACTTTCATATACAAGGTCAGTTGGCAAAGTGAAATTGACTATCAACTGATCTGCTTGTGTTTTGGCATGTAGATTTTCCCATGCAACTGAACATGGCACTGTTCGAGTATAACGGGAGGACAGGGTATCTCTTAAAACATGATGTGATGCGGAGGAATGACAAGACGTTTGATCCTTTCACCGACAAGATTGACACCAATGTGCCCAACACACTCTCAATCAAGGCAAGTCAGCTTAATATATTCGTCAAATATTACATACAGCAGGTCTTGAGTATCTAGACAGACATGTATACTGATGTAGATGATCACACCGTCCACTGGTTAAGTGTGTGCGTGGTGTTTATACACTCACCTGCTACATTATGCGTAATATATCATTGATTCTATGGTCAATTTGTTGTAGTAGAAAGATATGGGATTATCTCATTTACTCACTCACAGTTTAGCAGCTGGAAATTCTCCACAAGAGGGTACTGTTGTGCTTCGCATCCAATCATGTGCACATTCTAATCGAAAGAATGCCTTCATATAGTGTTTTTGCATATAAGTGGTGTGCCATACTTAAGGATTTAATAATTAAGTTCGATGCATCATCAAATTGCTGAGTCTAAAAGAATTTTCACAATGTTTAATTGTTAGAGTGATTTTTTTACATTGGTTTATAAATTAATTAAAACCCAGCACAAAATTTGGGTAAAGTTTATATTTAAATAGTAAATATTTTATTAACAGAATAAAAAAATTCCACCAGATACACTAGAACAACAACACAAAAGAAAAATTTCCATTCAATCAAATTAAAGCCATATGAGCCATATTATATGCAGTGTATTTCTTTCAGTTCCAATACATTTATTCATTTAAATTATACATTTCAGTGGGATAAATGCATTATATCAAGGTCACTTGGCACAATTGATACTTTTTCAGTAAAGTAACGTACGTTATGACCAGTTACATACTGTATGTCCAGAGAAATCTCACACTGATATTGATCAATATCCAGACCAATGTTAGTATTTATATTTGGATCTATATTACAAATTTTGTAAGGTATATTGATGCAATTTTATTTATTTATTTACATATAAGGTATATATCCAGTCCTTCTCATTATGTATTTTCTTATAGATCTACTCAGGTCAGTTCCTATCTGATAAGAGTGTGAAAACAGCAGTGGAGGTAGAAATTATTGGCTTGCCTGGAGACCCCAAACGCAAATTCCGTACCAAATACACTGCTACACCAAATGCAATCAACCCTGTTTGGAGTGAAGAGCCCTTTGTGTTCGAGAAGGTAAAAGTTGTATAAATGTCATTTAACCATTCAATCATTTCTGATAGTGTTAGTGGACTGCTAAGGTGGGCCCAATAGTTTGAACCGGAGAACTTAGATTATTTAAAAAAAAATAATAATAAATACCTTCACCCAGGATTGGATTTAAACAAGCAATGGTGGAAGCACTAATCACAGATTGTTAGCTTACTAGACTATGAGAGTGCTAAGATGTGTGCAAGCAGCTCACCTTTAAAAGCAAAAGCAAATTTAGAAAATAATAATATTAAAAAGGCCAATAAAAAGAAGTATTTTATTCATTTTCTATACCCGGTTGATCCTAGCTTCGGGTCACAGTTTAGGGCAACTGTGCACAAGGGCAGGAACAACCCTAGACATGGCACCAGCAGTGCACACACATAATCAAACACTAACAGGCAGTTTAGAGTCACCAATTAACTTATAATTCATGTCTTTCAAATGCAAAAGTATACCGGAAAATGCAGAAAAATCCTGCGTGAACATGGAGAGAACATGCAAACTCCTCACAAACATTTCCCGAGTTGAACCACCCAGGACTTGAACCTGCAATCTTCTTGCTGTAAAGCCACAGCACTATCCATTGCGCCACTGAGCTGCTCAAAGAGGTGTTTATAAATATGCTAAATATAAAAAAACTCAAAAACGAGAAAGAAAGCCACGTTTATAAAACGTGTCTAAATTGGAATTATAAAACAAATGAGAAAAGAAAGGTGACCTGAGTGGGGGTCAAACACCGCAGTTAAACTGCACTAATAAGAATCCTGCGCCTTAACAGATTACGTCACTGCGGCGGGAGGCAGTATGGCAGAAAATAAACTAAAGAAAATAGAAATTAAATAAAAAAATGACAAAATAAATAAAGAGAGAGGGCCGGGAGACTGAAGGACGTATATTTACACTGTGGTTTACAGCAAATATTAGAGTTCTCAGACCAGCCATCTACCAAAGAGCAGTGCTCCGATAACAATCTAAAGCCCTAAAAATAAAGCATGGAAATGGGAGGAGGAAAAGTGAAGAGACAGAAAGAAAAAAGCTCTGTCACACCAAATTCTACCACTTTTCATGCCTAACAATTTAGCATCTCTAATTTACCTAGCATGAATGTTTGAAGAATACATATTTTGTCTGTTTCTGAATAGATTCTACTGACAGAATTGGCATCAGTCAGGATAGCAGCATATGAGGAAGGCGGGAAATTCATTGGGCATAGAATTATTCCCATAGATGCCATCCAATCAGGTAAGGGAATTTACTGTATCTGTTAATAAAATTATTAACTTAAAATTCAGTCACTTGGCGATTGCACTAGTTTACCTGACATAGATGAACCATGTAAAGTGCCCACCTCTTTTAAGCTTGCTGTTTACACCCTCCTTGACCGTCTGTGCTGTTATGAGCCATCTTTTCCTAGGTCTCACATAGCGGTGATCATGTCCAAAATTTCCATTATCTTATCTTTGATCTAGTCAAACTAAAGTCAAACTTTACATTACATAGCTTAGAGAAATCTCCTTTAAATCCACATCCTGATAACATTCAGACAAATGAGATCTAAACCATGAGAGGGCTGATCCCTTAACTCCAACATCATTCTCCAGTCTATGAAGGAGAAAAGTTTGATCTATGGTATCAATCACTTCACTAAGTTCAAGCAACTTAAGCAAGGATACACAATCCTGATCAGATGCCACTAAGAGTTTATGAACTACTTTAACCAATGTTGTCTTTGTGCTCTGATAAGGCCTAAAACCTGACTGATATAGTTCATAGATGTTGTTCGTGTGCAGGTATGAACATAACTGCAGTGCTACAACATTTTAAGTACCTTACTAATAAAAGGAAGGTTTGGGACTAGCCTATAGTTATAAAGTTGTCTGGGGTCAAGATCAGGTTTATTAATTAGATGTTTCATCTCTGCTAATGTATGGGATTAAGTAATAACTAGTGCTAACTAAAAAGTTGTTTATTGTTAGTAGAGGCTCAATTGTTCCTGGTAAAATTTGTCTTAAGATATACTGTATGTGAGCAGTGACAGTCCCAAGCCCGGGTAAATGGTGAGGGTTGCGTTAATAAGGGCATCCGGTGTAAAATATTTGCCAAATCAATGATGCGAGTTCTTCAGTGATGATTGATTTGCTGTGGCGACCCCTGATAAAGGAAGAGACAAATAAGAAGTATTGTCATTATACCAGGGACCTAGTTTTTTCTTTCTCATTAGATTTCTTTATCTAGAATGCTGCAGAAGGTTGAATCTAAGCATTCAGGTTCCTTGAAGAGTTCCAAATTTAAATCAGGTTATTTACAGAATGATATGCAGTCTCTGATGTAAGTTGTAACATGGCAGAGTGGGTATATTATGATTTACTCATTTTTTAAATGTGATTATTTATTGTCTTAGATTCACAGAGAGGGAGTATAACTATATTTTCAATATCTAATCCAAATATAAATATTAAATGTGTGACCACCATAATGAGTTGGTCCTGTAATATTCGTATGGACTCCTACTGAATCTAAAATAGATACAAATTCTGTCCTAATAGGGTCAAGTGGATTAATTGAGAATTTATTTATTAAGGATATAAAAATTTCTAGATTTGATATAAAGACTGTAAATTCAACAAGAAATTTGGAATATTCTCCTGGTATTCTGTAAATGATAATTACTGGTATTGAATGAATAAATTAATTTATCTTACACGTTATATTTATGTAAAAAGCCTCAAATTTATGTCCTAGCTTTTGTGTGACATTTAACATGTTATAATAAATTACTGTCAAAACCCCTTATCTACCAGTTAGACAAGGTTGACCCTTTTTCAGATGTGATGTTAGCGCATTCTTGTTGATAACCTTGACCCATTGACCTCAAGAGCACAATCTTTACCCAAAAAATGCGGAGATTACTACATGTAATGAAATGTTCCACAGCAGAGATGTCCTACAAAATCTGTTGCTTCTCCACCTGAAAGTAATCAGTTGCTTTCTTATCCCTTTGCATTTAGGGTAATCCAAGAATACGTCATGGTGACTTTATTTTCATTTATTTCTCCAAGTCCAAATCTTCCCATGAATCTTTTACCTTGTCACCCATGCATAAAGTCTGTCATCTTAGTGGTGCATTTTGTTTTATATTATATTACTTTTATTCATCCCCATAGGGAATTTTTTCTCTGCATTTATCCCATCCAGGGGTTAAGTGCTGCCTTCATTGAGGCGCACAGGGAGCAGTTGGGATTGGGCGTGCTCAACAGCACTTTAGCCATTACTTACGTAGAGTGGGGATTGAACCGGCAATGTCTAAAGGGCTGACCCCTAATGCTAGACCAGCTCTTGCTTGCAATAGAACTCTTCCACTTTGTCATCATTGCTGGTATTTGTGGAAGCATATACCTGGGAAATCTTTACAATGGATATTCTTGAAAGATGTAAACCTGAAGTCACCTACTATTCTTGTGCCATTCTCATAACCCAGCATAATGATCTCACTCCCAGTTCTGTCCTGTGGCATGTTTCACATTTCCTGACACAGCACACTTTAAATTTTTCCATTAGATAATTAATGCCGGTCCGCCTTACCAAAGAGCTGCGGAAAACATGGCAAGATTAGACCTTTTCCTTGGTGGCTGCTTTACATCTGAGTTTATTAGCAACCTCTTGTCACTCGAATTATGCCCATGGCCATGGAGTGGACCACTTGATGCGCAGGTTACTGAAGCCCTTTTCTGCTCTTCTGCACACTGTGCTATTTTCCGAATTCTAAAATATAATTTATATACTTTATATACCTCTGATAAGGAAGGTTATTCATAGGGCTTGAACCTTAATAGCATGGCTAGAGCTCACCAGGATGTACTTCTTCCCCGATACTATATTGTATTCTCCAGTTTCACTGTTGCACTTCTTTGAAGTACCGAAGGATGATTTCATTTATGTGTGTGTCTGTATTTTTGTCTGTCCCCAGGATTCCATCATCTCTGCCTGCGTAGTGAGAGTAACATGCCTCTGATGCTCCCTGCTCTGTTTGTGTACATTGAGGTGAAGGATTATATCCCTGCTGCCTTTGCTGGTATGCACAATCACAAAAAAGAGGAATATTTCCTTAGAAAATCTAAAATAGAGTTGGTGTTTTTTATATGTTTTTCTTAGTGTTGTTATTTTGTATGTTTACAGATTTCACAGATGCGCTCTTTAATCCAGTGAAAACTACAAAGCCTGCAAAACAGGAGGCAAGTTTTAAACACAGTATGCAGTTATTACACTTTAAAAATATGCCTGTATTAACAATACAATTAATTAAGCAATGAAAGTCTTTCACATATTGTGTTAGGAATCATTTACCTAAACAGTCATGATCTTCTTTCAGAGTGCTACCTATGTAAGCAAATATGAGCTGCCTGGTGCTGCAGCTGTTCCAGCTGCAGGTATGAAATCTTAGCAGAGAAGAACTTAGCATAATATTGACTAATGTATAGTCTTTATTGAAACTTCATGGTCATGCTGCATTTATATCCTTTAATGTCTAATGACTCTTACTGTAACCATATATTTGCAGTGCCCGAGGGTGATGAGACTCCAGCAGAGGGTGATGCTAAACCTTCAGAAACACCTGCATCAGATGACCAGCCAGCACTGGCTGAACAAGAGCTACAAGCTGAGCCAAAGCCTGAGGAGCCTGCACCCTCTGAAGAGGCTCCTCCAGCTGAAGAACCTCAACCGTCTGAAGAAGCTCCTCCCTCTGAAGAACCTCCACCAACAGAAGAACCTCCTCCTGCTGAGGAAACTGCTTCGTCAGAAGAGGTTCCACCTTCGGAAGAGGCTCCACCTTCGGAAGAGGCTCCACCTTCGGAAGAGGCTCCACCTTCGGAAGAGGCTCCACCTACTGAGGCACCCCAAGAACTTCCTCTAACATCTGAATCCCCCGAGGCAGGGAATCCCAGTGATTCAAATGGTGAGCCCACTGAGAAAGTGGAGCCAGAAACAAAAGATAATTCAGAGCCTGACTCTAACCCCAGTTCAGAGCAGGATTCTCCTGTAGTTGACTCTGCAGCTCCTGCAGATTCTGCTGCTGGTAATAGTGCAGAAACCCCCCCGGCAGCACCTGAGGGCTCAGGGCTTTGTGGAGCCCTTGGTAGGCTGTGTAAGATGTGATTCAGAGCAAAATGAGTTATAGTCCAATGGTAATGGCTTAACAAGGCGCACAAGTAGATGTCTAAAACAAAACACACTATACATGTATATTTTCTGTCAAATAGAGCATATGTATAAAATTATTTTAAAAAATGTAATTGCATGCTTGAACTTGTATTGCTTGAATATACCTAAAACAATTAAAATATCTCACTGTCTCTCACTCACCGTATTTGTCTCTCTGCTGTCTTTCACACAACAACATTCACACACACAACCTCACTTACAAACATGCACACACACAGAGCTGGCCTCTGTGACCTGCGATGAACTGCAGCAGCATAAGAACTACCTGAAGGTCACCAAGAAGCAGGAGAAAGAGTTGAAAGAGCTGGAAAAGAAGTTCCAGAAGAAGGAGGACGAGCTAACTCAGAAATATGGGGACCTCTTCAAATCCATCAAGAAGAAGACCACGCCAAAGAAGAATGAGTAAACAGAGACCTAGCAATCCTTTCATTTATTCAGTCCTGTTGTGAATATCTGTCTCTTTGAATTGGCAATCTTGAGGGCAGAGATGTTTTTCTGTGCCTTTGTGAATGTCATGATGTTGTGCTGTGATGATCTGTGCTGTGTGATCTTGTGATTTTGATTTCTTTGTGAAACTTGTCTTTATGTAAATTTGTATTTAACCCCATAAACACCGAAGAAATGAGTAAGCAAGATCTAGTAGTCAATGAAAAATATACTTTAGCTATAATCTGTTGGTTTAAGGGGTTAAAGCGTCAACTTGACAATCATGCCTAGAGTAAACTTACTAAATACAGGAATTGTCAAAATGTAAAATCCACAGGTGAGCTACATTGAGTAACCAACAAATTTATTTTTAAAAAATTACATGGTTTTATGGCTAGTAACGATAAGTCAAAATACATACATCTACTACTAGGCATGGTTAAATCTACATATAACCGGTCACTATTTTGTTTACTGCATTGGAGTTAAAGCAATTCAATCTACATGATCACTTGTTTGCATGTAAGTCTGTTTTCTCCCAACTATTCCTATCATTAAAAACCAAACTGATTGGTTCCAGGGGAACTTGTAATGATTGACTTGTTTGCTGTTTAGGGCCACGACTGAGGCGACAAAAGCAGAACAAATCAATGAGCTAAAAACAAACCAGCAGACGGAGCTCCGATCACTGTGGGTGGAGAAATATGCTCAGATGAAGAAGAAGAAAGAGCAGCATGCTTCTGAGGTACTTATTAGCTTTCAGTTTTATTTTTTCTATAAAACAAAGCCTTTTAAAACACTTTAAGAAGGCATATGTGTATACAGCATTTGGCAGATGGTTTTATACAGAGCAATTTACACTGATCCCATTTATACAATTGAGCAGCTGAAGGATACAACAGTGTCAGCTTGGCAGTGGTAGGATGTTAACTCATATCGCTTGGGACAGTAGTACAACAACTAGTCCAACATCCCTCTAGCTGGGTATTTTCCTGGATGGGTTAAATGCATAGAAGAATTGCCGTATGAGTTGGCATTTTGGCACACAGTGGGTAGTGCACTAGCAGAAAGATCCCGGGTTTGAGCCCCGGGTGGGGCGACTGGGGAAATTTCTGCATGTTCTTCCATTGTTCGTGTGGGTTTCCAGAGACATGCATGACAGGTTCATTTGTGTCTTTAAACTGCCTGTTAATATGTATGTGATTGACTGTGCACCCTATGATGAGTTGGCGCCCTGTCTAGGTTTGTTCCTGCCCTCATGCCCAGAGTTGACAAGTGGGCACTGGCTTTCCCATGACCCTAAAAGTAGAATTAAGTGGGAATAGAAAATGAATGAATTAAATTCTATATGGTATCAGTTATTATTGTCATACCCATTGGTCTTTTTTTTTTATTTGATCTACAAAATATTCTGTAACATATGTTGCTTTCTTTACAGTAACATTTTAATTATATGTTGAAAATGTCATTTTATCAAAATTTTATTAGATATCAAATCATTTTGAACTGATTTGGAATAGAAGCATAAAAAAAGAAAAAAAAGCATAAAATGAACATCCATAACAAAGTTGTAACAAATTTAGAGACTGAGCTCCTTCTGCTAAAAACCCTGAGGCAGCGAATTCAGCGAATCATATGGTGAGAAAGTGGAGCCAGATCCAAAAGATAATTCAGACCCTGACTCTAACCCTAGTAGTTAACTCTGCAGCTCCTACAGATGTTGCTACTACTGGTAATAGTGCATAAACCACCTCAGCAGCACCTGAGTGTTCAGGGCTTCGTGGAGCTTTACTGTCATCTGTCATGTTTACACCCGGAAATGCACATGAAACACATAATTATGTGAATAACGGAAGAAATTTAATTTATTTACTAAATAAACACTAAAAAATAAAACTTAGAGCTTGAACATGAACCTGAACATGGAACTCACAAATAGAAATGGAGTCTTACCCTGTTTGATGTTCATATTAACTTGTTAACTCTTCGCAAAGCAATAAAGACGCAAACAGAACTTAAAAACATGGCACTATAAGCTGTCAATGGGAAACATTTGCAAGTCTTTAATGACACTTACAGTTTGTGCATTTCCACATTCACGGCACAAGAAAGTGAATAAGTGACATGACTGGGTAACACAGTGCCCACCATGTGTCTAAATCTTTCAGGATGTGAGGCCAAGCGGAGTACTCACATTATCAAGCTAAAGGAAACTTTATTAATAATTAATATTTACATTGTAAATCACAAATTGATACAGTAATTCATGACTTTATTTTCTTCTGTTATATACAGTAGTTTATGGTTTGTACAGTATGTGGCATTAAGGACATAATCACTTTTTTATACTTTTTTATTCATTCATTTATTCATTCATTCATCTTTTACATCTGCTTAATTACTAGTCATAGCCATGGGAAAGCCAATGGCCAGTTTGTTTTCTAAATTTAATCCATCCGGTGTTAACATCCGGAGCAGTGTGCTGCCCCATTGAGGCACAAGGGGAGCAATTACGGGTTGGGTGCCTTGCTCAAAGGTACTTCATGACTTGCCTAGAGTGGGGATCAAACCAGCTATCTCTTCGCCCTTAGCCCTCTACCCTATCCATTTAGCCACTGCTGACCCATCCATTTTCTATCCCAGCAATTTCTATTTTAAACTCTGAAATGAAGACAATATCAGTGCATAACTGACAAACACACGTTTTACATTAATGTGGTAAGAGCATAAAAGTCATCATTCATACAATTCACTGTGGCAGCATCCAGACCAGACAGTTGGTGTGTGTCCTGTGGGTGTAAGTGCAACTTCCTGTGTTCTTTCTATGTTCTGTGTTAAAGTGTTTGACCAAGCTGCTGGAGTTGGCTACAGAGAAACACGCTCAAGAACTTAAGGCTATCAACAGGTTTGTATAAGTGTATCTGTGTGTAGGCGTGTGTGTGCATCTGTTGTATGTACTGGGTGTGTATATACACTTGACCATTTACAAAAACAAAACCACAAAAATGAGTGATTAACCTTGTGTTGCAAGCTACAGGGGTTAGACAATGAAACTGAAACACCTGGTTTAAGACCACAATAATTTATTAGTATGGTGTAGAGCCTCCT
>JAOUQT010000002.1:4423665-4434753 GCA_025769995.1 Xyliphius kryptos | reverse complement strand
AATTGCAATTTGGTAAAAAAAAAATGGTTATACATCTGAAAAAGAAAGAAAAAAACACAAATATTAGTATGGTTACATAAGACTGACATTAACAATTTTGATTTACTGCTACAGTAAAAATTCTTACCTCTGCATTCATATTTGAGGTCTGAAAAGTACACCATTTCTTGTGAAAATACAAAGAGGCCAAGTCTTCCACCAGCATATGTCTTGTCATGTATATTTCCAGAATCGGCCATGACTTTTTTGCCTTCATACATGACAACTCTAAAACAATTAACCAGAAGAAACCATTGAAGACAAACAAACCTTTGGCTATTAAATTGCAAATGAATATTTTGACACTCATTCTTACCTAATAAGCCCAGTTTTAGGTCTGTGAATCAGCTGCCATCTGTAGGCAGTGTAATCTTTCCAGCCAATTTTCTTGGGGTCATGCCACAATGTACGCACCTGAAATTGAACACAGTTTAAATAAATGAGAAATACATTTGTGCCATTCAACTGTAACTGACACTTGGATCCTTTATGCGCCAGTTTACAATGATTCTGCTCCATAGAGTGTCATGAAGGATTTTATGATGTAGGTCAGCAAGTGTTTTTTTAAGCATAGTTCTCTATGCTTGTGGCATTAAGTACAATAAGTATTAAGTAGCATGTTCGCCACTAAGCCGATTACCGGTTCGAATCCCGATCTGGGTGAAGTTTCCATGTCCTCCCCGTGTCTGCCTGGGTTTACTCTGGTTTCTTCCCACATCCCAAAAACATGGATGCAAGGTAAATTTAGTGCTCTAAATTGCCCTGTATAGTGTGTGTATGAATGTGTGCCCAGGCGCACATGTCCTGGGTGTATCTGCCGAGATACATGCCGAGTTCTCCCCTGGATGGGCATGGGGAACCCCGCCCGCGACCCTCATAAAGGAATAAGCGGAGATAATTAATGAATGAACTGATGAACCCAGAGAAAACGCACTCATGCACAGAAAGGACATACAGATTCCATATACATTCCATATATTTCTTATTTTGAAAAATAATGTTAAAAAAGAAAATATTAACCTGTCCTGGTGTGTCTCCTGTATGCCACAAAGCATTCCTTAGGTACTCCCCAGGACCTGTGGTAGAGTTGACCACTTTGATGGACAGTCCAGAGTAGCCTTGAGCTTTTGTGGGTGTTTGAGACCAGTATGTCTGTGTGATTTGTTTCCACATCACAACGTAGAAACGGGAGCTGGACTGATAGCCAAACACAAAACCGGCATAATCGTCATCCCTGTCCGTATTGATGAAGAAGGTTCCACTAAAGTCCACGGCATTAAACTCATCATAGCCTGAAATTTAACAAAATATTAGGATTAAGAATTAAGAACAAAAAGATGTTATAAAAATGATTATTTTATTATTAGAAATAATGTAATATTTTACAACATACCAACAGCAATTCCAGGATCACAGTTGACTGTTTGAAGAAGCTCTTTTCCCTGGTGTCGCACCACCCAGTTGGGGTCAATTTGTGAAGTTCCTGTAGGGTCCAAAGGAACCATCTGAAACCTACGGAAATCAGTTTCACTGATGGCAAAGTTCTCTGGGCAGACATCCAGAATGTCAGGAACATTGTCTTGATCAAAGTCATCTTTGCAAACATCACCACGGCCATCACCTAAGAGATAGTGTTTTGTTTTGTTAACTCAGACGTTCATTGTCACTGTACCTGCTTAAACAGCATACTATTTAAATTTTTACCATCAGAATCCAATTGATCAGGGTTGGCAGCTAGTCTACAGTTGTCCTTTTCATCAGGGATGCCATCATTGTCATCATCGTGATCACATGCATCACCCTTTCCGTCCTTGTCATGATCAGCCTGGTTAGCATTTGAGATGTATGGACAGTTGTCCAAATTATTCTGATGGCCGTCTTCGTCAATGTCTTGATTGTTGTCACACTCGTCGCCCACATTGTCTGAATCAGAGTCAACCTGTAGGAGGAAAGTCATGAAAAGAAACTTGTGTCTAGAAAGAGTTTGACAATGTTGTAATTATTAAAAAACATTTGAACTTATTCCCAGTTATGCTAATGTATTTTTAATTCATGATTTCATGACGTCTGATTGACGTTAATTTCTGTCATATTCTTATTAATTCAAATGTAAGTTTTATAAAGCTTATGCAATATGCAAAAGAAATGCTGGAAGACAAACCTGATCAGGATTATGCTGCAATGGACAGTTGTCACAGTGGTTTCCAACACCATCAAAGTCAGTGTCCCTTTGGTCTACGTTATACACGTATGGGCAGTTATCCTTTTCGTTCAGAATACCTGAAAGATGGGTGATTCATTAACCATGGAACTATTGCATTATTTTATTTATTGTAACTGTAAAAATTGATATTTATTGATTATATTTGTAGGTTATGTAACCTATATGTAGGTTTTCTTACCATCACCATCTATATCAATTGCACACGCATCCCCTTCTCCATTTTTATCTGTGTCAGCTTGGTCTGGATTACTGTTGTATGGGCAGTTATCACAACGATCCCCAACTTCATCTTGGTCTTGATCATACTGCTCTGGGTTGAAGACAAACTGGCAGTTGTCCTTTGAAGAGAAAAACGATAAAAAAATAAGACTACTTTTGTATTTTTCTGCAGACAAATCCACTGGTACACAGATGCATTACATAAACCAACAAAATCCATTTTTTTTTAATGTACATCAGACCAAAAACTACACCAGTGACTAGAGTTGTATTCCACAGACGAAAGGCTTCAGGAATCCTGTGCTGTTATGCAAGATTTGGCTACAGAAAATTATTTATTTGTCTAGTTAGAAACTTTTCTCTCTGTAGAAATTGTTTTATTATTTTGGTAAAACTTAAAGAAAAGTTAAGAAACTGACATAAAGCCAAAAGCAAAATGTTCTTTATGCCACTGGCTTGATACTTTCTTTACAACATGTGTTACTGCATATTACGTTTTTTAATCTCTCACCCTATCATCAGGGATTCCATCATTGTCATCATCATCATCACAAGCATCCCCTGTTCCATCTTTGTCATAGTCCTCCTGTCCAGAATTAGGAAGGTCAGGGCAGTTGTCCTAAAAAAGGAGACAATACATTCATGATTTAGATCAAAACAGTGCCATTTCAAAGAGCACAAATGATGGTTAGGTGGCTATTTACCTTTTTGCAGTGGTATGTGGCATTGTCTACACAGTGCTGGTTGATGTTGGGCCAACCATCCAGATCAGTGTCCTCACCACAGATGTGACCATTTCCGGCATACCCCGGTTTGCACTCACAGCGGAACATGATGTCAGAGAAAACCCCCAAGTAAATGCAGTTGGCATTTTTGTTGCAGTTGTGGCTGCCATCCTCACATGGGTTTCTTGGTGCACAAACCTGCAGAATACAGAAAAGGATTACACCTAGTACTTCTTGAGTTCAGTTAAATCTTTAGCCAAACGACTCAAAACGCTGCAGAATGACAATACACAAATTGTACATCATGAAGGCACTCTCCTGACAAGAATATCTTCTACCTGTTTGTTGGTCATAGCCTGCTCAATCCCTTTTCCATATGGCTGAGCTCCAGAGTAACGAGCAGGACAGGGAAGACAGTTATAGCCTGGATCGGTGTTTTCACATCGATGGATTCCATTGAATGTGAAACATGCATCAGGAACTGTGTTGCACTGTGAATACATTGAAACCATAATTTAAAAAAAACCCAAAAAACTTTTTTTAATACTAGCCGTCTACTTTAAACAGTCTGTACCTCATCAATATCCTCACAATTAATCCCATCTCCAGTATAACCTGCTGGACACTGGCCACATTTCCATGAGCCATCAGCAAAGCTTGTGCACTTGGCTCCAGCAAAACAAGGGTTGGAAAGGCAGCCATCTATTAAAAAAAAACCAAAAAACAGACTCTGTTAAACTCATTGTCAAAAAACATTAGCGAGTAGGAGTAGGAAAGTAGCAAGCTGTAGGTAAGTTATCCACTTGCTTACCAACAGGACAATCTTGAGAGTTGCATAAGTGGGTGGCTCTGGAATCACCAACACACTCTTTTCCACCATATTTAGGAACAGGGTTGTTACAAAGACGATGCCTGCTCTGCAGTCCTCCACCACAAGTGACAGAGCAAGAGTTCCATGGTGACCATGGCCCCCATCCTCCATTGACTAAATTAGATACATATGTTTAGTACAGACTCAAGTAGAGAAAATGTACAGTCATGCAATTTTAAAATGACATAAAATTTATGCAGGTTTTATTTAATTCATGATGAAAAACTTTTGCAAATGAATAAAACGGTGACCATCACGCTCACATTGTCAATGTCATTTTTCACTATTTTATTTTAAATACAGCCTTAAATCTGTATGCAATAGTTTCTATCAGTGTCTAAAACTTGGATTGCAAAATATTTACTCATTATTATTTGAAGAAATGATTCAGAAAATTCACTTAGTCTTAAGAATGTGTTTTCTAAAATGGAATTCTTTACTGCAAAATAAGTACTTACTTGGACATGGGGCCATTTTGCATACTTCTGTCTGTCTGCCCTCTCCCTGGCAGTTCTTTCCTCCCATTTGTGGCGTTGGTGAGTTGCAAAGGCGAATACGAGTAATAACACCCTCACCACAGGTTACAGAACATGAGGACCAGGGAGACCAGTGGCTCCAGCCTCCATCTTGCTTGACTGTGAAACAATATATCACCAAGATTTGTTTAGTAACATTTAATATTATTAACTAAATGGTATGTACCTATATAGCTTTTTTAAAGAAATGACTGGATGCTACTAATAACTTTTGACTTACAGCGCTTATCACATTCTTGTAGATAACAGTCTCTTGTCTGTACAGAAGTGCCTTCACAATTACTGTTGATGCGATCACAGGAGCGCCCACGCTGTTGAACACCACGGCCACATGTCGCAGAGCAGTGGGTCCATTCAGACCAGGGTGACCAGCCATCTTCTGCATAATCACTCGCTGAGATAAGAAAGAAAATCAAAATTTTTCAAAATGTTCCACAAAAACAATTGTTACAAAAAGTTTAAAGCATTGATTCACTTACGTGTTCCACACCGTGGACAGCATTCACCATCAGGTACAGTGGCATTGGCACAGGGCATGAGTGGGCAGGAAATTTCCCGACAAACTGTGACCGAGTTCTACAAACACACACATTGATTATATATATGTATGTATGTATAATGCCGCAATAATAACACTTGGAACTTTGTGTGAGTGATAGTATAACCTGTATTAGGGTAAACATACCTGACAGGTGCAGTGGGTACAGCTGTCCACTGTCCACTCAACCTTATCTTTGTAGATGGCACCATTGTGCACACAGACACCACTAGAGATTTTAAAGTGTTCCCTTAATTCGTTGCTTTGTGCTGTCTGAAATGACATCAAATAAGAAACACAGTGTTAAAAGCAGCAGGATGCTTGTATTAATTAAAAAAGGACTAAAAATGTAGTTTATTCAAAGTAATAAAGCATCTCTTTAAAACAAGGCTTAATATGTTAATTTAAGGAGTGGTTAAAAGAAGGAGTCAGACCAAGAAGAACTTTAGATTTCATTCTCACCACTCGCCGGAGTTCATTTGACAACTGCTTAACCACCACACCAAGCCCCTTAAGCTCCTTAAACATAGTAGCCAAGTCCTCACACGAGAAGCCACAGACATCCTGGAGGTCTAAATCGTCAAGACAGGCAAAGTTTTTAGACTGAAACATTACAATACAGACTATAATAAGTGACTCAATATAAAGGCTTACCTTTGGTCTTGTGGCCAGTGTAATCTGTACGGATTGCTGGACTGGAGCCATTCACTGGATTGTCTAAGGTTACAACTTCTGGAATGAAGGCAGCTGTGCAGAGAACAAACCAATATTTAACCCTAATCAATAATTTTTCATTTCAATACTATGTGGAAGATTCATGCCTAATTACTTACAGTTTTCACATCCCATGTTACGAAGGATAGTGTCCAGAGTGGTTTTAAAAACAAAGCGCACATTCTGTAGTACCCCCTGTGGAAAAAAAAAGAAATCCCACCTGTTTAACTTACAAAAAAGAAATGGAGATACTTAAAAGAAAACATGCTATAACTGTTACTTAATATCGCCCAAAAGAACTTTCAAGAAGGCAAGCTTTCAGTTAAACTGTCCAACTTGGTCCTTGAGGACCCCTAGGCAGTCCAGATTTTGTGCTACTCTCTTTAGCAGTAAACCATATAATAAAGTTCAGTAATAAACGTCATACTTTTATAATACACATGAGGAAAGAGCTTACCATAAATTTGTTGTTTACGGCCCCTTTTCCTATTCTGAGTGATGCAACATCAGTTATGTCCGGTGTCAGAATCTGGTGGATGGGCACATCTAGTTCACTTGTGTTTATCTCTTCACAGCCAACAAATAGCTGTGCACGGTCCTCTTGTACAAACAGGGTTATATTCATCCAGCTGCCACTGACCAGGTTGGCATCATCAATCGAGATCATTTGTTGTCCATTTGGTGTAGCATAAACTAAGTCTAAAGTATTAGCAATCCCGTTAGAGATGAGCTCAAAAATGGGACCCGAGCCATCTCTCATCTCCACAGTCAGCAGGCTGCCCCTGGTCCTCTTGGCTTGCTTGATGTTGGCCAAAAAGAGGAAACCCTTTTCGTCCTGTACAGAGTAAATAAGGTCCCTAAATGAAATCTCTGGGATGGCAGGGATTAGGTTGGGATGAAGGATTTTATAAGCGGTGCTGTAGGGGTCTGGTCCCTTCACCAGAGTCACTCCATGGTGCCTCTTATTGACTTTGGCGAGCTCGAACAGATCATACACGCTGTTGTCATCTCGGCTCTCTGCCAAAGGAAAGAAAATCACCAACTCTTTTGAGTTTCTTTTCCCCACTTACAAAGTTTGGAAACTTTACTAAACTTTTTGGATGCTTAATTCATTTAAATGCATCTACTTCTCACCTGCCACTCGGCTGCTATCTGAAACCCAGAGCATCAGCAATAAACACAATGCACTCAGCATCCTGCTAGTAGGACCTGCAAGTTATAATTACACACAAGCGTTACAACAGTTATATTAAATCATGTGCGACAGGAAAAAAGTTTTGTTAATGTGATACACTCACCTGAATGATTAATATCCTTAAATAATGTGAAAAAATATATATTTTTGATCCGTTACTCCCCTGCTTCAATTAGGATAATAATCTAAAAAGCGTAAAAAAATACTTTATACATGACGTTATTTCTGAGAAAGCGAAAGACACAGTCGGCGGACTGTCACTTGGCTTGACTGGTATGTTCTCCACCGATCACTGATGCTGTTCACTGCAGACATTTGGGACAAAGCGCTATTTAAATCATTTCCACGCATTCCACAGATACCGTTTCAGCCAATCAAAAGCTCGCATGAGGGAAAAGAGGACGGACGTCGCAATGACGTCACGGTTGGAGCAATAATCCTGAAAAAAGAGCTCAGCTTGTCCCGTCGCCGAGTTTCCATCAGCGCACAAATATTTTGAAGTCTCCTTCTCGCCAAACCCACGCTTCCGGTAAGGGAACCACAATGCCGAAGATTAAATATCACTCTCACTTGTTCTTTTTCCTTTAAGAGTTTTTTTTCCTCTTTTTCTCATGAATGAGGCTTTTATGGTCTTACCCTGTGAAGGCATCAATCATCCTCAATGTTAAAACCACATTGTTGTTTTTACACTGATTTTATCAGCCCCACGTGTCATACAGGTGCACACCTAACATTTACATTACATTTAGTCATTTAGCAGAGGCTTTTATCCAAAAGCGACTTCCAAATGAGATAACACAAGTCAGTAGTTTTGGGGTAGACCAAATAAACTGCAGTGCCATCAACGCAAGTGTCTGGAAGAGGTGTTTTGAGAAGTTTCGTGAAAATGTTGAGTGACAGCCTTACGGATGATGTTGGGAAAGTCGTTCCACCATTTAGCAGTGAATGGAATGGAGTGAGTTGGAATCACCAGGCTACATTCATCACTAGAGCGCAGTGAACAAGTTAGAGTGTGTCTGGTAAAGATGGACCGAAGGTAAGAGGGAGCAGATCCAGGGACCAAAGTAGGCCAGTACTGAATGCAGGCAGCTAGAGGGAGCCAATGAATCGAGATAAGTAATCGAGTGACATGAGTTCACTTTGGTTGGTTGAACACGAGTCGGGCTGTGGAGTTTTGAACCAATTGCAGAGGTCTGATTGTTGAATTTGGGAGACCGGCAAGCAGAACATTACAATAGTCGAGCCGGTATAGGATGAGAGCCTGGACCAGCAGCTGAGTAGCCTGTTCTGATTCTGATGTTCTACAGAATGAATCTGCAGAAACGGGACGTTTTCATGACCTAGTTTTTTTTAGATAGTTTAAGATAATTGTCAGTTGAAAAACCAAGATTACGGACCACAGACATACTATATGGGGCAATTTAGACAGCCAATTCACCTTGAATCCATGTTTTTGGACTGTTCGAGGAAGCCAGAGGACCGGGGAGAAAACCCAGGCAGACACGAAGAACATATGAACTCCATCCAGATCAGGATACAAACGTGGATCCTTAGCGCTGAGAGACGAACGTGCTAACTTCTGGAGCACTGTGACGCCCTTCAAGGAGATCTTAAATATAAAATAAATTTTCAGGCTTCTAAAGAATTTAATGTTTAATGAAATACAGAGTTTAGATTAGAAATGTATCGCTGGGCACACAAGGCAAGTTTATTTATAGAGCACCTTTCATACAGAAGCAATTCAAAGGGCTTTACAGACTAGTTAAAAATAGTAAAAGCCATTAAAATGATTAAACTTGTGCATTAGGAGAAAGAAAAGTATTAATAAAAAAAAATAGTGCAGTAAAAGAAAAGTACATAAGAAGAGTAAAAGAAAATATTATTAAAATATTAAAAAACACACTCTCTAACACAGACTATATGGGGCAATTTAGAGCAGTCAATTTACTTTGAATCCATGATTTTTGGAATGTGGGAGGAAACCGGACAACCCAGAGAACCCGAACCCACGCAGACACGGATAAAACATGGAATCTCCACCCAGAATCCCAAGCGCTGAGAGGCGAATGTGCCAACGTGCCGCGCCTTAAATTAAAAATTGTATTAAACTCAAGACAGTACGTTTAGTGTGATAGTCGATCATTCATTGACCTTTACGTTCCGTACACCAAGAAACATAAATTTGAAACCCACATGTACAACTGAAATCTGAAAGGAAACGGTAATACCTCCAGTTTCGTTGCTGCTTACAAAGTTTTGCTGTTTAAAGCCGAGCTCAGTTCACTCACTTTTAAGAAAATGATGATCAGGCCACAGGCCACATGCCTGGTGTTCTTTTGACAAGTTTCAGATAACATGTCAGACTCTTTCAGTACATCAAGACTGATGCAACCGTGTGACATCGGCCTGGAGTTTACATTTCATTCCGTATTTGATATTGCATCATATCTACTTCACAGTCTTCCTGAAAATACACTCTAGATAATCAATACATTTGTCTGAGCTTATAGTCTCAGGTGGGCGTTCAGATTTGATCTCAGATTTAAGGTTGGGCTTGCATGCTGTGAAGGTTAGCGTTATGGCTCATGACGATGTTCAAAACGCAGTCTGTCTAACAGAAGACCGATCCGATCTTCGTAAACTAATTTGGATGCTGATATTTTATGGCAATCTAAATACAGTACAAAAGTGGGGAATAATTGGGATTGACACAAGTAAACTTATGTAGGACATAACATGAGGGGAAACCGGGGTAGGAAGTGTATGACCAAGTGTATAGTCTCCTAATAATTTGAACAGCATTTCTTACAAATTAATTTGCACTATAAAGAGAACTAGAAATGGAAGTTCTTGAACTAAAAAAAGTCTTAGAAAAGAATAGAAAAATATGGAAAACCCAAAAAAAAACCTCCCCCCCCCAAAAAAAAATTAAAAAAGCAGGGTTAAGTTGTTTGAAATTTAAAAGAAGGGCTGTAAGGCTGATGAAAGGGCTGTGAGGGAGTGGTAGCTTAATGGTTTGGGTGTTGGACAATCAATCAGAAGGTTGAGGGTTCAAATCCCAGGTCCACTGAAGTTACCAATGTGGGTCCTTGAGCAAGACCCTTAACCCTCATTGCTCCAGGGTGCTGTATCAACCCTGTGTTCTGTTAGAAGCTGTGGGATGTGAAACGATTAAAATTTTTGTGTGAGAATAAAAATGAGAAGAAAGAAAAGTTGGTTTTCCACTGACTTCACTGACTCATCACATTTTCTCCCACTTCCCGAGTACCTACATGGCGTGATTCCATATCATGTACTGGCATAAATTAAGTACTTCTCACCTTTTTTACATTTGTTGGATCGTTGATATCGACAGCCCGCCAGGGTCACGTGGGGAGAGTAACTACAGATCGAAAGCTTTTTCTGAATTTGATCGTTCGTTCGCATTCACCATTGAAAGCAACACATCAGATGGATTGGGGTCATCGCAGGCTCCGTAATTCCTTGTCATGTTCTCGTTCATAAATTCATAAATGTGTTTTCAACAAGTAGTTACTGGTGTCCCACAGGGTTCAGTACTCGGACCTCTCCTCTTTTCATTATACATGTCATCTCTGGGCACCCCTCAATCTCAAATCGGATATCCGCCTGCCTCTCCGACATATCTGTTTGGATGAAGGCCCGTCATCTCAAATTAAATCTGGCTAAGACTGAGCTACTTATAATCCCAGCTAAACCCTCAACTCATCATGACCCGAACCTCCAATTTGAGGGTTCCACAATCTCTCCTACTGACTCGCTCCGTAATGTTGGTTTTTCAATTGACAATCATCTTAAACCTTTAGATCAGGTCACGAAAACATCCCGTTCCTGCAGATTCATTCTGTAAAACATTATGAACATCAGAGCTTTCCTAACAGAACAGGCTACTCAGCTGCTGGTCCAGGCCCTCATCCTATTGTAATGCTCTTCTTGCCGGTCTCCCAACTTCAACAATCAGACCTCTGCAATTGGTTCAAAACTCTGCAGCCCGACTCGTGTTCAACCA
>JAOUQT010000002.1:4413344-4423565 GCA_025769995.1 Xyliphius kryptos | reverse complement strand
ATAATGTGCATTAAAAAAAATAAAAGCTTGTTTTTTTCTCTCAAGGTGTCAAGGAATAAAAAACACCTAAAATACGCTGACCAAAGTGACAGAGCATTATCTCTGGGAGGTATTTATTTATGGCATAAAAAGAAGTGTCACGAAAAAGAGGGGAGGGTATGGGCTGACAAATAGCTAGCTATAGCTGTCACGTTAATGAATTAGCATATTGTGGAGATTTTTAGTTCGAAACTAGCGAGGGTAATATGCTTGACATGTTCATGAATCAGAGTGATGGCTGACGTGTCACTGCAGATGAGGGCAGAGGCACAGAGATGGCACTTTCTTCAAGCTAACAGATGGGGGTGATTTAGAGACACCGCTTGGCAGAAGATAGGTTAATTAGACCGATAAACAAAAATGCGCTGGGTTTGGCATGGCGACTCATAAATCTTCTGCTTTCCCTGGAAGAACAGCTGATTTGCTCTCATTACCAAAGCCGACGTGTAACTCTTAGCTTTCCAGTCTTCGTTCTGTTGATTTTTGTGGGGGCAAAGACCTCTGTGACAGCTTATTTAACATCATGAAAGGGCACTGAAAGGGCATCAGACTGCAGCTGTGTGATGTTGAATGCTATAGCCTGGGGCACATTTAGCAAAGGTGTACCGAGTGACTGATCACAGGGAGCAAAATGGGATGTGATCCATCAGTGAGCAGTTTGCTCATTTTTAATGATGACATCAAAATGTAAAATGTGTTTTTATATAGATACTGTACTATGCAAACCCTTAGGCTTCTTATTATTATTCTTACCTTTCCAATAAAAAATGCTGAAGTAAAGAATGCAAAATATTATGTAACACTCTAATGTAATACATGGGTAAAACACCAGGCAAAATGCTAACCTGGTATTTCTTTATTGATAAAATTATCAATTAATTGATTCGTTGACTGATTATGACAAATATGCAAAAAAATGATAATTTGCTCATTAATTTCTTTGAAATAGTATGAATACATGCCCTTAACTCGCCATGTCAAGAGTTCTCACTATCAATTTAATAGAGTAGATATATTAACTTGAACTAGTTAAGTTGTTGATCTGGGATAACACAATCATGGCCATAACTCTGATTAACTCTATTATCATTTAGGCATTATAAACATTGCTTTTCCCTTTTCCTCATTATGTGCCTATTGTCTTAGTGAGGATGTAGTTGATGTTTGCTACAGTTTATTTTTTATATATAGTGCTTATTTAGCCTGTATTCTAGTGGCAAATATTGCTGTCTCAGACGCAAGTTAAAATCAAGTAAATGTGATTAATTTCTTATAATTTATCCTTGTACATATAATCTCGAACTTTTGTTCTCTTTCTTTCATCGTTTTCTCTTGGTTTCACGGCTTTAACAATTGTTTGGTTTCCTTAAAATATTTTTTCCAGTCATATTTCAGCCATCATATGATGCCCGGACCATAGAAATCTGCCTGAATCTTTAACACTCAAAAGTGCAGTAATCTGTAGGTTAAATTTAATAGTAAGGTAACTGTTACTTTAAGAGATCAGATTTTGAGTTGGGCGCACTGGCAGCCATCAATTGGGCTGTTGATTGGGTTTTTACTGTAGTAACATATTTATTTTTGCGTCATGAAAGGCATATTTTATTATAGTGGTATTGCATGAGGAAGTCTGTAGTTACATGAAAGAATGTTTTAGTTGTACAGAATATGTATGACAATAGCATGATGGCAGTGAGGTCTGTTGTTGGAGTCACAAATGAGTACAAGCTGGAGGTTGAACTGCACCAGTGATTGGCTTTGAACCCTACCTGTTTTCTAAGCTGATTGACAGGTTGAATTATAAGGTAAGACAAGAGTCCCCATGGACAACGTAATATGCAGATGATTTAGCTATTTGTATTTAGAGTAGGGAACAGGATAACTATAAAAAGGGAGAGTACACTGGAGATAAGAGAAATAAAAGGGAGTCACAGCAATGCAGAATAATATGTAAGAAAAAGTGTAGTTAGTTGTGTGTTATCAGAGGTTAACAGCAAGAGTGAAAGAAAATGTCTACAAGACAGTTGTGAGTTTATCCCTGCTGTAATGTTTACACACAGTGGCTTTTACTAAAAGACAGGAGAGAGAAAACTGAAAAAAAAGAAATTCAATGCATATAATTTGGCCTACTGATGTACAGTAAATGCACTCAATACTTAGTCCGGGCTCCCTTTGGCATGAATTGCTTCATCAATGTGGCATGGCATGCAGGTGATCTGCCTGTGGCACTGCTGAGGTATTGTGGAAGCCTGAGTTGCTTTAATTTCAGCCTTCCGTTCGTATGCATTGTTGGGTCTGGTGCCTCTCAACTTCCTCTTATAAATATACCACAGATTCTCTATGGGTTTACGTCTGGTGTGTTTGCTAGACAATCAAGCACAGTTATACTGTGGTTATTAAACGAGGTATTGGTACTTTTGTCAGTGTGGACAGGTGCTAAGTCAGGTGCTAAGCAGATGACATGATTCCACAAACCATCACTGATTGTGGAAACTGCACACTAGACCTCAAGCAGCTTGGGTTATGTGCCTCTCCATTCTTCCTTCAGACTCTGGGACCTTGATTTCCAAATGAAATGCAAAATTTATTTTCATCTGAAAACGACACATTGGACCGATTAGCAACAGTCCAGTTCTTTTTCTCCTTGGCCCAGGTAAGACGGTTCTGGCATTTTCTCTTGATCATGAGCGGCTTGATACAAGGAATGCGACAGTTGTAGCCCATGTTCTGCATACGTCTGTGTGTGGTGGCTCTTGAAGCACTTGAAGACTCCAGCAGCAGTCCACTCCTTGTGAATCTCCAACAAATTTTTAATGGTCTTTTCTTGACGATCCTTTCAAGGCTGGGGTTAATCCCGGTTGCTTTTTCTACCACCAATTTTTCCTTGCATTCATCTTTCCATTAGCCAGCTTCTTAAGCAATAACCTCCCTGTAGAGTGTGTCAATGACTGCCAATGTCTTCCCCATGATTGTGTATCCTACTTTTGATGATATTCTAATTTATTGTCTCCTGCTTTTTTAAAAACATTTTTTTCTAATTAGTCATTTTTTATCATTTTTTATATTAACCTTCTGCACTCTCACAAATATTTTACTATAAATGTTATCAGTGAAGCCTTAGGCCACTATATGTACATTGTGCATGCATCTATACTGTGAAGAGAGGGACTACAGTGAAACCATATACAAAGCCCCATTTCAGAAGCACTGACTTTGGACAAATATTCAGGTGTTCATAAATCAGATATACGGATGGAGTTGACACTCTACAGGCCTAAAGAAAAATAGTGCAGAACTTTATCTAAACACCTCTCACCTGTTTGTTGGCCACAGCTTGCTCAGTGCTCCTGCCAAAAGGCTGAGTTCCAGAATAGCGAGGAGGACATGGTAGGCAGTTATAGCCCGGATTTGTGTTCTCACAACGATGGAGTCCATTAAGTGTGAAGCAAGCATCAGGTACCATTTTGCACTGAAGGAACAAAGTTCATACTTAACAAGATACATTATTATTTAAGACATACCTGTATGAATTGCATTTTACTGCAAAATGTTTATACCTCATCAATATCTTCACAATGGATACCATCTCCAGTGTACCCAACTGGACAATCCCCACACTTCCAAGAGCCATCAGGAAAGCTGGTGCACTTAACACCAGCAAAGCAAGGGTTGGAAAGACAGCCATCTTCAGAAAAAAAGAGTATGATCAATTGCTTGCTAGACTATTTAAGAAAATAAGACAATCTACTAAGTGTCTGTAACTGGCTTACCAATAGGACAGTCTTGTGAATTGCATATGCGGGCGCCTTTGGAATCCCCTATACACTCTTTTCCGCCATATTTGGGCACAGGATTGTTACAGAGACGGTGTCTACTCTGCAGGCCACCACCACAAGTAACAGAACAAGTGTCCCAAAGTGACCATGGCCCCCAGCCTCCATTGACTATAGGGAAGGAAACAAAGATCAGGTCTTCCGTATCAAATTATTTGTATGAGATCATCTTTTGTTATCATTTGTTACCTTTTTTAAAATGTTGTTATCTTTATATCTATTTCATTACCATTTAATTATTCAACGATAAATTCTTAAATACATTTTAATGATACTTAATTACATTTACACTGTTTTACAATGCTATCAATAATAACAACAATTACTTGTGCTTAAATGTTAAAAATGCCTTACTTGGACACAGGGACATATTGCATGCCTCTGTCTGTCTGCCTTCTCCTTGACAGTCCCTGCCTCCCATTTGTGGAGTGGGTGAGTTACAGAGGCGGATGCGAGTGATAACACCCGTGCCACAGGTCACTGAACATGAGGACCAGGGAGACCAGTGGCTCCAGCCTCCGTCTTGCTTAACTGTAATACAAAATGTTATCCTTAGCCAAATTTGTATATTGTTATATTAAATGTGTTTGGTGTGTAAGGAAATACATACTGTTTTATACACAATTACAGTGTAACGGTTGCTTCACAGTAATTAGATACATATTTGGTCAGAACTTTAATTTCTCACTTACAGCGTTTGTCACATTCCTGCAGGTAGCAGTCTCTGGTCTGCACTGAGGTACCCTCACAGTTGCTGTTAATGCGATCACATGAGCGTCCTCGCTGCTGGATGCCACGACCACAGGTCACTGAGCAGTGGGTCCACTCAGACCAAGGAGACCAGCCATCATCAGCATAGTCATTCACTGTAGGGGTATGATTTGTGGGGAAACAGTAAATTATATTAGAGATTAGTTGTTTTAAATAATAATAGTTTAATATAAACAAAAAATGTCCAGATGCAGTGACAATAATTGTATTGTTGTACTTAAAAAAAATTAGCTTACAAGTTCCACAACGCGGGCAGCATTCACCGTCAGGAACAGTGGCATTGGTACAAGGCATGAGAGGGCAGGAGATTTCCCGGCAAATAGTGGCAGATTTCTATAGAACAGAATACTGCATTTATTACAAAGAAATATGATTTACCTAGTATAACAGATATATCTATAGATATAACACTCCCTAGAAATGTTGCTATATAAATAATCAATACTTAAGCATTCTTTATTAATGACAGACTGACTGATGTGCTAATGTTCTGTGGAATAACTTGACAATGCGTTTAATTGGGATAATCTGCTATTACTTCATTTAGATCTAGATGTAGGCTTACCTGGCAGGTACAGTGGGTGCAGCTGTCCACAGTCCACTCATCCTTGTCTTTGTAGAAAATGCCATTATGCAGGCAAAGCCCACTGTAGTTGTTCATTTGTTTCATTATTAGAGCATTTTGTG
Organism: Xyliphius kryptos; assembly: GCA_025769995.1. Lineage (NCBI taxonomy): Eukaryota > Metazoa > Chordata > Actinopteri > Siluriformes > Aspredinidae > Xyliphius > Xyliphius kryptos. Next base: position 4,418,235 of record JAOUQT010000002.1, on the reverse strand, counting down.
TATTCTAGAAGTGCACAAAATAAAAATTGTGTTTTAGCAGAGCTGCATTGAAGACAAAGCTCAGGTATGGTACAGAGCTGGATAGATCCAATACAATAACTTGGCATTTGAACAAAAAGGAATGATTAAGCTAGAAAGGCAGCTTAAACTGATAATAGATGTACTTAATACCAACCACTTTGTTAAGCTGATTTGACAGTTGTTTGACAACCACACCAAGCCCCTTGAGCTCCTTAAACATGCTCGCCAAATCTTTACAAGAGAACCCGCACATGTCCTGGAAATCTGAATCACAAAGACATAATAACACGAGTTGTCTTGAACCTCTACGTGCAAGAAAAGCAAAATGCACATTATTAAGAATGTAAGTATGTGTGACAGGTTACCTTTGGTTTTGTGTCCAGTGTAATCTGTGCGTATAGCTGGACTGGAGCCATTCATTGAGTTGTCAAGTGTCACAACGTCGATGATAAAGGAGGCTGTCGAGAGACCGAGAAAGCAAACACTGGTGTTGGCACTGTTTAGACTAGCCGTGACCAAAAACTGATTCATTTTAGAACTATGTAGGGTTTCCGTGATTAAAGTAAATACTTACAGCGTTCACATCCCATGTTACGAAGGATTGTCTCCAAAGTTGTCCTAAATACAAAGCGTGCATTCTGGAGCACTCCCTGCAGAGAAAATTTGCAAATTGTAAGCTGGTGGAAATAAAAGTACAGGTTCTTGAAGTGGAAGCTCTTTTAAAATTGCTTTTAATTATATATTTTCACTGCCAATAGGAAGCTGTTATGTCAGTGATTTTACTCAACCTGGGTAGCAGGGCTCTACAGGTAGTCCACATGTTTTCCTTCTCCTAGCTCCTAACATACCTAAAGCTAGCATCTAGGGTGTATTGAGAGCTGGGGGAACTTAAACAATGCTACCAAATAACTATAGGTTATAAGTTAAATTCTGATCTGCTTTTATTATGTAACATGCAATACAAAATAACTTTCTGACACATCCTTTTCGGCTTAGGACTAGAAAATATAGAGTCTCTAATTCACCTAGCATTAATCTTTTATACAACACCAAAAAATAACAAATATACTGCACATATATGGTACACAATTAATCTAGATATGATTTTAGATAGATTTTAGATATTCCTGGGAACTGCCAGTTTACACAAACCAGAGAAGTAAACATTTTCTCCCTGAAACAAATTCATAGCCTATAACTGCAAGGTGCCTGAAGTTCAGGAGCTTACCAAAAATCGGCTTTTCACTGCTCCTTTTCCAATCCTAAGGACAGAGACATCAGCCACGTCCTGGGTCAGAATCTGATGGATAGGGGCATCCAATTCGCTTGTGTTTATCTCTTCACAGCCAATATACAGCTGTGCACGGTCCTCTTGCACAAACAATGTGATGTTCAACCAGCTGCCACTGGCCAGCCGTGCATCCTCAATTGAGATCTCATGGTGCCCACTTTCTGTGGCATAAATCAGATCTAAAGTATTGTTAATCCCATTTGAGATGAGCTCAAAAACCGAACCGGATCCATCTCTCCTCTCCACAGAAAACAGGCTGCCCCTGGTCTTTTTGGCTTGCTTAAGGTTGGCCACAAACAAAAAACCTTTTTCCTCTTGGATGGAGTAAATGAGATCCCTGAAGAAGCGCTCCGGGATGGCAGGGATAAGGCTGGGGTTGAGGATTTTGTAAGCAGGGCTGTAAGGATCGGGTCCCTTCACTAGACTCACTCCGTGGTGTTTTTTATCTACCTTTGCGAGCTCGAATAAATCATACACGCTGTTATCTTCCCGGCTTTCTGTGAAGGCAAAGAGGAAAGCGCAAAGATAAAGACGCGGTCAGTGATCTGCGTGGACAGTGGACCGTTAGCAGCATTAAATTAACATTAAATATGTCTATGTTACATGGAGATATGAAGTTGCACTTCTCACCTACTAATATGCTGCCCTGAGAACTCCACAGCATCAGTAACAAACACAACGCGGTCAACATTATGGTCAGACTTTCACTCAGCTGCTCTGAAAACGGATAACGGACATTCACTAAATAAAACTACACTGATATATTTAGGAATATTTATCAACATTCATACACTATATATTTGACTCACCCGAGGAACAGATGTCTCTATAAAGATGCGTAAATATGTGATGGTTAACTCCTTTTTCTTCTGAATACCCAAATGTTGAAGCCTAAAGTTTAGGACCGTTAATTAATTACACGGCTACTTAAAAGTTGCTAAAACAGACTTTATCCAGTAATCTTGCTAGTTTTTTAATTCATACTGTCGTTTCTTTCACAAGTTCATCTCTCAGTCTTTAATACAGGCTTGAGGACAGCGCGAAAGCATTTTATCCGGTTTCAGGACATTCCTGAAATGCCGTCTCAGCCAATCATAAGCTGTTATGGGAATAGTGGGTCGGGCTTAAAAACTGACGTCATAATAACCGAGGAAAATATGTATTCTGTCGCAGTTTCCATTAGCGGATACATGTTTTAAAGACGCGCTCAGACCAAACCCACATTTCTTGTGAAAGAATGTCACTAGCAAATTTATCAGTGTGCTGGAAGATTATATTGTATTTCTTATTTAATTTAAAATAATAAGTATAACAGTAAGTATAAGAATAAAACAATAGAACATGTTTATACAATATTTTTAATATACTATTTAGGCAAATCCATATAATTGTACTGCTATAATATAATAATGGTTTTAGAAAGGATTCAAATCCAGTAGAGAGATTATTCAGTTTTCTTCTACAAATAAAGATACATTTTAAAACTTTATTAAACCAAAATATGCCACTATTACTTATACATAATAATTTACATTTACCTGCATCTTTCTAAGGTATACGCTGCTAGTAAAATGTTCGACCCCTGTTTTTATTGATTATTTAATGCATATTTTAAACAGAGACGTATTCTGCATTCCTCGGTTGGTTATTTGAGTTACTGTTGGCTTTCCATCATCTTTGTGTTCAGCATTAACCACTTACATTCAAGCTCTTGTTAAACAGTATTCAATACTTAAGTGATCAGTTAAGTTATTCTGATTAACCATATATAAAGTTCATATGTCATTTTATGCCATGTTATATGCCATCATTGCTTCTCCAATGCCTTCTTGTGTTGCTTGTAGCAGTCTAGCCCCTGATAAGTGAATCCACAGTGTGAAATTTCCATAATATTAATACTAGATCTTCTAAGTATTCTGACTCCCTTCACTAGTCCTGTCATTCAGCATGGTCAGTAATTTAACTTAATGGCTTTTGTCTGTTTCAGATACACCTTTTTAATGTTGGCTATTTTGTAGACTTGCTTAATAATTATCATCTACAAGATCTTCAACAATTTCTTACATGTACATTTATTAGTAGAAGGTAGAAACTGGTCTGAGATATAAAAAACCTATAGCAATATCCAATGAGCTGCAGGGATTTCTAACAAGCACAGGCTGTGTACTACATGTGACAATAATTGCTGCACATTTTACAAAAACACTTTTAATGGCAAAAGGTCTGTAACAAATATTACTTTTACTAGCGTGATAGAAATGCTAATGTGTGTAGTAAGAAAGCATCTGTTCATGACTACAAGCATATAACCTCACTGGTCAAGTATGGTGGAAGTAATCTCATGGCTTAGGATTGCATGGATGCATCTGGAACGAGCTCACTACTGTTTATTCATGATGCAACTAATCACGGTAGCAGCAGAGGAGGGAGAAGCCCCCAAAGCAATTGAAAGCTGTGGTAAAAGCATGGAAATGAACCAAACGGTAACAGATAGATGATGTCATTGGGATGCCATATTGATAAAAATCAAGGGATATGGAACAACACTGGGTTTTCTGCCACTAATTTGCAGTGTTTCAAGTTGTCTAACAAATCTGGATGTAAATGCAGTATCAGCCAATAAAAGCTGTGATTAAATTCAGTTTTATTTCTATAGGGCATTTTACAATAGAACATTTTCACAAAGCAGCAATTATAATTACTTTCAGACGGGAATGTGTAAGTGTAAATGGAATATTTAGTAATTGAAATTGTATTTATTGCATAAGACCATTCACAAATTGTCCGAAGGTGAAAGTATTGAAATGTGTGGAAAAGAAAAGCCCTAGTAGTTATTATCCTGAGAAAAACTATTCTCGTGCTTGCTATTAATCTTAACACACTTCTGTATAGCTCTACTGTGTGTGTTTTTTCATTTACTGGGCATTAGCGTCATTGTTTCTGGAAAATCACAGTAAAACGTAAATGCAGGTATGTTCAGACGTGCCCATGACTTCAGCACATACAGAGGGATTGTTGAGCTTAAAAACTTCCCAAATTAGGATAGGAACAGTTTGCTTGCCCTCCCTCAATTTTGGCAACACCGAAAAAACACAATATTACTATGAAGATTTGCTGTAGTCCGGGCTTAATACTTTCCAAAAAATTCAAACACAAGCTACTGGATAATATAAGTAGACCACAGTCTGATTTGTATGCATATTTGGGTAACAAGTGGCAGGACCATATACGTTTTTCTATACATAAAAGATTGGTGGAAAGTTATATTTTGGGTTACAATTTACACAGGAATGCAGCAGTCCATGTGGAAACCCAGGGCACATTTCTGTGTGTAGGGAGCAAAGGCTTGCCTGTCCGGTCTGATTCTACTAATATAGCACAAATTGCTGAAAAATCTAATGTTGGCTATTATTATACAAAAGGTTTAAGAACACAATATCTCACAACTTGCTTTTAAGGGGGGCAGAGATTTACAATTCTAAAATTCTGCAAAAACACTTAAAATAAGCATCCAAATAGGAGTATAAATAAATATAAAAAAAAAAAAAAAAAAAAAAAAAAAACCTTTTTTGTAAAGCT
>JAOUQT010000002.1:4215186-4225640 GCA_025769995.1 Xyliphius kryptos | reverse complement strand
GGGGGGGGATGAATTGAATGAGAAGGTGTGTCCAAACGTTTGGCCTGTACTGTACATTATTACCCCATCTTTTAAATATGAGCCTTGGTAGTCAAAAGGTTTCTCTATTTTAGAATGGAATAAATACCTTGTTGTTTTGGGGTTCTATTTAAAGTCTCCTAAACAATAATCAGAAGCCATCTTCATGTCAACATATTTGTAATACTTGTCAGGCTATAGAATTTCATTCAACCATAAATGTAAGTGCCTAGAGTTTACTATCTAGGGGTGCATTATATGTGACAATCAAGTTTAGTGTTGGGTATGATGTAGGGTATGTGTTCCATTTTTAGGGTACAAGTCAACAAGAACATTACCAGGATTTTTTAAATGTAATTTGTTCTGATTTTTTAAACCAGTCAAAATCTAAAGCTTTTGTTCAGACCAACTGTAAAATTGTTTACCAAGCACAAGCCCAACATCCCAGTCCCAGGTAGAAACCCTAAAAAAATATAAAAATGGGTGCTCAAACAATGACCTATGATTCTGGATTATATGGATGGATTTCTGTAGATATTTTAGAAAGGATGTTATAAAAAGTATTAAATAAAAATAGCAAAATGCAATGTTTCTGAAAATCTTTCATTATTTTTACTTTTTTTATAGTAATGTTGGTTTTCCTAAATTTACTTTACTTATTGGTTTCATGTATGTGTGTGCTTGGGCTCATTCACAAAAATGTAATTTTTTCATGACCTCAACTTTTTTAAGCTGCAAACAAGTGTGGTATTTTAATGTTAGTAGTATAAATTATATCATATCCGTATTGTTTATATTTATTACTCTTTGCAGAGACTTCTGGAGAGTGACAGCATTAAAGATGTGATAGGCCTTGTTCTAGCCTTCGGGAACTATATGAATGGTGGAAACCGGACCAGAGGGCAGGCTGATGGCTTTGGCCTGGAAATTCTTCCCAAACTGAAAGATGTCAAGAGCAGGGTATTTGTATACCACTTTATTCAGAAAAGATGGCTAAAGTAATTCATTAAAAATATGCTGGTGGTATAAAAGGAAATATGTATGTTCAAGTTTCAGGTTTCAAAAACTTATGAACGGACAAAAATCACTTGATTTGAGTTTATTTAAACATTTTTCTTGACAAATCTCAGTCATATTAATGTATGTGCACTGAGTCCACAAGTAAGTAAATATAGATATATTTTTTGAATGGCTTATTTATACCGTTCATCAGCGACAGAACCCAATATGCTATCGGGTAATAACAGTTGACAGCAGAGGTGGCAGAAGTATATGAGTTCCTTACTTTAGTAAAAGTACTAGTAATCTCGTAAAAAACTACTCAAGTAAAAGTTGAAGTATGACTAACATTTTTAACTCAAGTAAAAGTATAAAAGTTCATGCTCTCAAATGTTTAGATTTCAGAAATACAATAGCCTATCAATATTACAGTAATGCTTTATTTGCAGAGGGTGAGGTAGCTCAGTGGTTTGAGTGTTGGACTAGCCAACCCAAAGGTTGTGGGTTAAAATCCGAGGACCACTGAAATTACCAATGGGGGTCCTTGAGCAAGACCCTTAAACCTCATTGCTCCAGGGATTCTGTATGTACCCCTGTGTTCTGACCCCAAATATTAAGAAGGATACTTGTAAGTCGCCTTGGATAAAAAGTATCCGCTAAATGTCCAAATGTAATTTAGATGGTCCACTGATCAAAAACTAATCTAATGAGAGGCCAGAATGTCTCTAACCGCAATAGTAGCTGGTTCTCAAAGTTCTTTGAATCCAAGTGTGCTCTTTTGGGACTAAAAATCAGTCCTGCTGTGCTAAAAAGTCTCTCACGTGCTGCTGAGGCAGGCAGTGGAACATACCACAAAATTGCCTGATTAAAAATACATAAATGAGGAGATTGTTAAAACTAAAGTAATGAGTCTGTTTTAAAAAATATGTAGTGAGTAAAAAGTACAGATTTTTCTTTTGAAATGTAGTGAGTAAAAGTAAAAAATATTAAGTGACAGAAATACTCAAGTAAAGTACAGATACAAAAAAAAAGTACTTAAGTACAGTAACAAAGTACTTGTACTTTGTTACTTACCACCTCTGGTTGACAGTAATAAAGTAATGATTACTTTAAACAAAAAACTATATATTTTAAATATGAACACAAATGAGATAAATGATGGTGGCTTAGTGGTTAGCCCCTTCGCCTCTCAGTGCTCGGGATAAAGGTTTAAATCCTGAGTTTCCATGTTCTTCTCATATCTGTGTGGGCTTCCGTTTGGTTCCCTGGTTTCCTCCCACGGTCTAAAAACATGGATTTAAGGTAAATTGGCAGCTCTAAATTCCGCCTATAAGGTATGTGTGTGTGTCTGTGTGTGTGAGTAAGTATGCTAAGTGATTGATTGCATGATCAAAATCCACTTTCTCACGGCACCTTAGAGGGGTCAGTTTATTCATTCATTAATTATTGTCCACTTAATCCTCTACTTGAGTCGCGGAGTAGTTCCTCATGTCCATCCAGGAAAGAACGTTTTGGGTGCTGGGCAAATAGACCAAGGACAGGGTGCCAATCTATTGCTGGGCTCACACTCACTCACACAAACATGCACGCACAGACACAGACTATATGGGGCAATTTAGAGCAGTCAATTAACCCCAAATCCAGGTTTTTGGACTTTGGGAGAAAACCAGAGAACCCAGAAGAAACTCAGGCAAAGAACATGGAAATTTGACCCAGATTTGCGATTCAAACTGGGAATCCCCAGCACTGAGAGGCGAATGTGCTAACCACTAAGCCACTATGCCACCAGGGGGGTCAATTGTTCTCCCTAAATCCATTAGGGTGCACCAAGAAGGACGGCTATCTGCATCTGTGTATTGATTAACGCGGCCTCAACGCCGTCATTATCAATGATTGCTAACCCTGTTGCTGATGTCACCGGCTTTAAAGCTTTCACCAAACTGGACCATCCCAGCACCTATAACCTAATCTGTATCTGGCAGGGTCATGAGTGGAAGATGGCATTTCTCATACCCACATGTAATTTTGAATACTAGGCAATGTCGGGTTAATGGACTCCCATTTCAGTGATTCATAAATAAGGTGTTGAGGGAAACACTTTATTGGTACACCTACGTCTACGTTGACGATACTAGAATTAATAGCTGGTGGTGTTAGAAAGCATATCGGCACATCTGCCAGGTTACTGCCACATACTGTATGTGACTTGGTAAAGAAATTTTTATTTCGAGGCAACTGGCTAACAGCTTTTTTAGTTCTACAACTCCTTGAACCGGAAGGGCTCTTTATTATTGTGAAAAGTTGCCTTGGACAAAGGTATCTGGGCGTTACACTTCCAACGCATTGAGATTTCTCAATTCTCCCAAATTTCATCCATGTGGCTTTTTTGTCCATTGGCGCTCTGCTGGTGAAATTGGCGCTGGATGAGTGCATGGTTGGCGGGAACACCCCTTTCTGGTGTGGATGGACCAAAAAACTTATATCTTGCAAGCAAAGCTTCTCAATGCCTGTCAGGCATAGTGGTTACTATTTTTTTCTCTTAGCTTTTATGCTGTTGTGTAAACCAGGGTCCAAAAACCCAAATACAGATGCTTTCTAAAAGCAGTGGTCCCGAGCCGGGACCTCAATCAACCCTAACCCAGACCTGCAAGCTTTGGTGGCCAGGAATAAAAAGGGCAGTTCAGGAGTTTGTGGTTAACACGTGGTCCACATCAATGGGATACCTCAAAACATAGTTTCCGATCGTGGCCCCTAATTTGCCAGTCAGAGGTGGTGCTAAAAAATACTTATGGTGCAGTGTTTTTTAAGGATGCCATAATATTTTTCATATATTTATTTTACTTTATATTTAAATCATGACTGAATGCAACAATTTATTTTTTTATTTTTTTTCTATTGCGAGGACATCATGTCTATTGGACCCAATGCCTACAACTATGCTTAAAGGCTTATTCCCAAATAAATATAATAAATAGTTTGTGTCACATAAAAACTTTTTTTTTTATAATCCTAAATTTGTTAGAATGTATATGGTTGTATTATTATATTTGTTCGATATAAAATTAAACCTTTTAAAATTTTATATCACCCTTGTGATTCTTTTATACGGGTGGGTCCGGCATGCCACACATGGTTCCTCTACTATGTTTTCTTTTATCAAATACATGGTTTTGCTTATAGGGAAGTTTTGCTGAAACAAAGTTTCCCCTTGAAGGATAACCTAATAGTGCAATTCACAAGCTAATCAATAATTAGGATAATTATTTCTTGTCATTTCCTGACTATAAAACATAACAAACTGTTATTTGTTATAATAGCACTATATAAATAAAGATCATTACTATTATTTTTGTTGTTGAATAATGACTGTATTAATAATGATGTATTGTAAAGTTGATGGATGTTATTCACATTTCTTTTTTATTTCTGCAACAATAGCTATCAAACTAAGTCCAGCATTGCAGAAAATGTAATTCTGTTTTTATCTTTCAAGTCTTAACTGCTTATGCATTGATGCTTACAGGACAATCGCATCAGTCTGGTGGATTATGTGGCAACGTACTACCTACGAAATTTTGATAAGGTAGTTTAACAGACAAATGCGTTCTTGTTAACAAAAAGTTAGCTTTAGCTTTAATATGAGTGTATTCCATTTTTCAGGATGCAGGGACAGACAAGAGCATTTTCCCCTTACCTGAACCTCAGGATTTATTCCTTGCTGCTCAGGTCAAGTTTGAAGATCTCTTTAAGGATATGCTGAAGCTAAAAAAGGATCTCACAGGTATGACTTTGTGGTGTTGGATGAGTGCTATGTTTTACATAATGTCTATAGCTGGAAAGAATTTATGTTTAGGCAAAGTTTGGACAAATGAATGCCATGTATATGCTTTGACCTGCAATTTATTTGTTTTACCCCATCCTTTAAAGTAAGAGACTTTAATTAGGCCAGCAAGTCAGTGTATTTTAAAATCTGTCTGTCCATGACCTCGCTTTGCTTTAAAACATATTGATAAGACCCCGAGAAGTAAAGTCTAGTTTCAGTGTTAAACGGGAGACTTTTAACCCTATGCCATCTAGCCAGCAGCTCTTTAAGCTGCCAGGAGGTTGAGGGTCATGCTCCCAAGCAGCCCTCAATGTCTGTAATTATTTAAATCAACCAATAATGCAACATATGAAACCAATTAGCTCTGTTCACTTTTTTCCCTCCTCAATTCAAAATCACAGTTTAAAAACGCTGATCCTTACTAGCCTAGGAGGATAATAAAAAAGCCTTTCACAATAAATTTGCAATTATTTATCAGAATCAGGAATACTTTAAAAAATATATACAAATATAAATGATAATAACAGATAATAAGTATCTAAGTTTAACAGCTAAAAAAATAAACACTTTTAATGTCTCACCTTGCGTTACTGGCGCCAAATTGTTAGGTTTAAATTACAAAGCTTTGAAAAAGAGAACCCTCAACATATTTATTTTTATCCCCACATTGAAATGACTGAAATAAATATTTATATGGTGCTATCATGAACCGCGTTAAACAGAGCAAATGGTCTTAATTAACTCAGTAAAAATGCGCGTCTCAATTTTTGGCACTGAAAAAGCTTTGGTTCACTATATGCATATGTGGAATTAGGCTCTGTTCCATGTTGCCTCCTCTGAGGCCAGTGGTGTTTTAACACAGTGTGATTGTATATTTATGTTTGCTTTTGAAATGGCATCATGGGTTAATCAAAGAGTTCACAGAAGTCCATGTCTCTTAGTATGGGGAGAAAGGGGTGCATTGTACAGAAACATTGCTAAGTATAAAAATAATATTGAAGTATAAGACTAATTGCAAAATGTTATGCAAATCAGTTTTCTTATAAAATATATATATAGAGAGAAAAATATCAAGAAAAATATTACTACTGGCTTGCTTCCATTGTAAAGCCCCTGTGCAGCAATAACTGAAATAATTTTGGTACGTGATAAGTGATAGCATTTATATCCTGGACTATATTCTTTCCTAATTATTCTTGGGATCAATGGCTGGTGTGATCAGTGATGGTCAGAAGCACCCCTACATTTAACAAAGTTCTTAGTTTCACTAAATTTCCCTGTAGCTTGGCTGTTATCATCACTGATTTCTGATTTACCTTCTTTTTCTTTTTTTTATCCAGTAGCAATGTAGCATCTACAAAACCTACTATGTCCAGTATGATTTAAAAAGTCAGACAAAAATTAAAATCTGCTTGCATTGCCTATAAACAAAGTAGCTATTGGCTGTCTTAAAAATGTAAAAAGTTGATGTCATTTTGCATACAAAATTGGAGGGGAGGGGTTCCCTTTGCCCATCCATGGGAAAACGTCTTGGGTGCTGGGCAAATACACCCAAAACAGCGCACCAATCTATCGCTGGGAACACACTCACTCACACACATACACACACACACACACACACACACACAGTCTATAAGGACAATTTAGAGCAGACAAATTACCTTGAATTCATGTTTTTGGACTGTGGGAGGAAACCCGTAGAGCCTGGAGAAAACCCACGCCGACAGGGAGAACATGGAAACTCCACCCAAGTTGGGATTCGAACCACGAAGCCACCGTGCCGCCCTACCTTTATTTGAAGGCAGTACTGTATATAAAGGCAAACAAAGGCATATGAACCAATGACATATGAAGGTGATGCATATTGACATAAGGTGGTGGGAAAATTTTAAACTTAAAAAAAAAAATCTTAGAACACACCATCATGCATGCTTCTTAAATATTGCTTTGCTGCATTATCTTGTTTTGCATGAGTTTCCATTTACTGAAGTGCAAATGTACTGCAAATATTCCTTTAGAGTTTACTGGTAAACTTTAGAAGTTTGTGTTTGTGGAAAATCTGTTTTTTATATATTATTGGTTCAAATAAAAAAGGGGCGATTGTTTTTGCCATAATCTTATTGTCAGCTCACTAAAAGCCCAGCTCCTCTTTCTATATAAATTCACCTGTCAATAACTATTTTATGGCTATTAAATCATCTTACTATGCAGAAATGCTGTATAAAGAGCAGTTGCATTGCAGATAGATAACTCGTTGTGATGTGGACTTTGATTAGAGATAATAACACACCCCACTGTACAGTATGTGTGCACCCTGTAAAAGTTAAAGAAAACCATGAGGGCACAGCAGATCCCATCGGTCAAAATGTATGTTTTAATCAATTTTAAAATAATGTTTAAATAAAGCCTGTTCCTGAGTTTCCGGACCACATTCGTACCCACCCCATTACTCTTGTATAGCCACACATTAAAATCACCAACAATTACCTAAAAATTTGCAAAATTATTTGGGAAAATAGCATTTACCATAAATTCTGATTAAAATCTTGATAAGGTATACACTACATCCATCTTTTTTTTTCTTAAAAACTGTTTAATTGGTTCCATTGAAAAGTAATTTTCTATTGCCATTGAATCTAATGCTGAAAGTCGAGTCACATTTCTGGCATAAGTTTTAATTTGCTGAAAATGTCTAATCATCAAAAGGGCCTGAATACGTTGACATAACCAAGCTTGCTAGAAGGCCTTGGTGTCACCAACTCAAAATCTGATTGGCTGAAGCAACAGGTTGACTGGCTGCACAATCCATTCTTGAAAGCTTTGGGCAAATGATTCAACCAATGGTAACCAATGAAGCTGAAATGTGATTGGTTAAACACCTTAATAAGTAATTGATATAAAGGTTATGAAAGGATGCAGACTAATCATGTATAAATATGTAATTTGTATTAATATTAGCATGTGATTCAAATATTTTTAGGCCTTCAAAGAAGGCTACGATGTAAGAATCTTCCATCAAATAACTAAATTTAATAAATATTAATAAAGGTAATTAATTACTAATAATCTAAAAAATGTTGTCACATAGTTTCTAAGAAACTTGTATAGAATATGAATACTAACGATATGAAGGCTAGCTGATGCAATAGTTTTGCTAAAGTATAATATTTTTTTAAAAATTCTGTATTTTGTATTCATTAATAACAACAGAATCAAAACTGCTTAATTATAAATCGTCATAGGTCGAAGCAACAAAAGTGGAAAGAAAAATGGAAATTGCTTCATCTTAAACTCTTGACATTATTCTTTAGAGAACTTAACTCTACAATCTGCAGTGTAAAGCAATAATTATTTTCATATTTGTTACTGTTTTTTATACACATCAGAATGCTGGTTAAACTTACTTAGTAATTATTGTTTTTATTTGATCATATTTTGGATAGTATTATTGCTAAAACACATTGGCCCTGGAGTCTGAAAAGTTATAAGGAAGATTCTGGGTGCGTCATGTCTGGTTTAGGAGTTTTATTGTGTTTTTTCAGTGCCCATGGTTTAGAACATGTCCTTGTGCAGGGTCAGGTCACAAGGTTAGCATTAGGGTCACCAAACATGCATGTGTTCCCAGACACCCTGACTGGGCTGATCTGCTTTTTACTACAGCAAAAATCTGGACTTCATTTTATTTTACTATTATTGCAAGTTTTTATCCTGGATGTGTTTAAACTTTCAAATCACATCAAAATATACTGTATATACAATGTACACAGTATATAAACTATATAGCTGAAAAGTGAGCACAATAACTTATAAACATACAATTTATAAAACTTTGTTCAAGAGATTATGTAGTGCTGTTCCAAATAATGTAATTGCACAAATCTGTACAAACAAAAAAACATCATTTTCTATATTGGACTTTATTGATGTGCACTACAATGCACACTCCACCTTTAATATATATGTGCACAACGTACAGTAAATTGTAAATTCTAATGTTACAAGAGAGTTACCAGCTATCCGTAACAAAATTCCTTGTGGGTAACGTACTTGTTCAAATATATCTGTTTAGAACTCAAGCTTCAATTGTGTCTCTATACATACAATTTTAAGTTAAAACATGTTATGGAACTAATGTTATGGATAAGTGTGAACAGTGTTTTAAGTCCTAAGATGGTACAGTCTGGCCAGGCACAATTATGGCACAACTGACTGTGTCTGATGGATGGGAAATATAATATTGTTTAAATCTACACAAGCCAAGACACCAGCACTGAGGACAGTGAGAATGGCAAGTCTGCTAAATTCTTGGGTGAATTATGCAAATTCAATTTTTTTTTTTACAGAATTCTGACAGGGCCTGTAAAATTTGTAGTTTTCACATCAGTGCAGAAGCATGATAAGTGCAGCTCTACTTAAATATTTGTTGTTTCTCTGCCTTTTTCCTTTGACAATTCTCATGTGTCAATCTTCCATCTTTGGGAAAAAAAATCTCTTAATCTACAACTGCATAAACAACTTTGTAACGTATGTCTATATCGATCTGGGTTACTAAATAAGATACAAGTGAAATGTCTGAAAAGGCTGAGATGTAGCAGCTGTGTTTCTAGAGGAAAATATGTACACATGATTAATGGTTTATCAGCAAGGGATTATGGTCTTGGACTTGGGAGGGTAGTTTGTTTCCAGTTGGAATTATTTGTGGTGATGTTTCTATGAAACTGAAACAATTCATGCAGATCATAACACACAGATTTCCATTTGTATTCCTGTGACATGTTCACATATTCTCTCCATGTTTTTGTATTCATCACAACAGAAAATTTAGCATGCCTTCTAGCTAACCCAGTGACTCAGTGTAATGAGTTAGTATAGCAGTTAGCATGTGGCTACATAAATAGGTTAAAAAAATAGAGGCAATTGAAGACCAGCCAATTCACTTTCACTTTTTTGAACAGTTATTTTAAACAAGAGAAAATGTGAACATCCAGATCGGGAATTAAAAATAGGTTCCCTTTAGCCCATCATTCTAATCCTAAAAGAAGATAAAGGCAACTAAATAAAAAAAAATAATAAAAAAACAGGAATCGCAGTCAAGTGTATTCAGCCAAACGTGGTGGTGTGGTGAGCATTTTTACAGGCACGCTTCATTGAAGTCACTCACAAATTTGCTCATTTGGCAAGATAACTTTCTTTAATTTTGTCTTCATTACAGTTTTCAGAAAGAAAAGTAGTGCTTTGGGATGGAAACATCTAGTCAGATGTCCTCCTTGCTGTTCACGTGCACGTCGTAGCATTCCTTACAGCATTAGCTTCATGTTAGCTTTATCATCTCTTACCCTTCACTCTACCCATGTGCCAATCACTATACGCCAAGCGCCTCACATCCTCCTCTCCTCTGTACCCATATGGCAGTTACCATAGAGATGACATGCAACAAGCGCCTCACACACCAAATAAGTAATCAAAATAAAAATAATGTATATAAAAACATGCGTGTGTTGTGAAAATTTGTGACAAAGGCCTCAGAGTCAGGAGTCAGAGTGAGGAACAACATATTTATTGAGAGTGGATTCTCAATTCTGCAGAGTTGACGATCTCTCTCAATAAATATGTT
>JAOUQT010000002.1:4129750-4141652 GCA_025769995.1 Xyliphius kryptos | reverse complement strand
GAACCCAGCTTATCTCAATGAGTCTAAACAAATTATTTTATATTATATGCCTAGTCAAGGACGCAGTTGGCTTTCTGTATGTAGAGTATCATGAGACTGTGTTTAGCTGTGACACTGTGGTAAGCAGGGTGATGGTAAACGGAAGGGGTGCGAGCCCATTTGCTGGGTACACACCTCGCTCTAAATGCTTAGTAGATTGTGAACATTTTATAACAGCTTGAATGCTAATGGTTGATATTAAAATAGTGTTAGTGTAGCATAAGGATGCTTTAGTACATAGAATTGACTTTTAATAGACAGGTTCTTGTTGTTATTTCTCTTTCAGTATCGGATTCCGCTAGAACACTCTAGACGTCCACGTTTTCAGTTTACTGTGTCTACTGAGTCTGTCCAGAAGGACCCCATCCTACTTCACATCCCAACCTCTCTTCCTCCACCATGAGCACCCATGGGAGCATCAAGACCAATGGGAACCTGCCGCAGACCAAAATCTGCCAGTTCAAACTAGTGCTGCTGGGAGACATGGCAGTTGGCAAGTCCAGTTTGGTCCTGCGCTTTGTCAAGGGCTTGTTCGATGAGTTCCAGGAGACGACTATTGGAGGTGGGGAACAAGCAGAAACCAGATACAAAACTAATAGAAGCATTGAGCAAAAAAGCAAAAATTATGAGCCAAAATATTGAATATCGAAAAGCCACCAGATGCAAGCTAACACTAAGAAATAACCCTTTCAATAACAGCATTCATTCGCAGTTAAATCACCAAATACGGTTTATTGATTAATTTACTAATATGAATAAATGACTTATATGACTAATATTGTTCAACATTTAACATCTTCCAATAGGAAAGGGTTGATATATGGCTAATCCACTCTGAGGCAATAGACTTCTGATTATGATGAGCAGATTAAGAATGATCAGGAGTATCTCAAGGGAACCGGCTTTATTTATCCACCATCATGCTGTCCAGAGGGAGGAAAGGGTCCAGATTTGTCGAAGCCAGAATTAAAAACAACTAAATCAAAACACTGCATATAAGAAGCTTCATTAGATCATGCAAATGATTTGAGCTATTTTTCCTCGTGGTGTTAAACATTTCATACCAAACCTTTTGAAATGTGTAGTCTCTGATTCAGAAGAGGCGGCACGGTGGCGCAATGGATAGTGCTGTGGCCTCACAGCAAGAGGACCCGGGTTTGATCCCCGGGTAGGTCGACCTGGGAATTTCTGTGTCAAGTTTGCATGTTCTCCCCGTGATCGCATGGGTTTTGTCCGGGGGCTCCGGTTTCCTCCCACAGGCCAAAGACATTCATGTTAGGTAAATTGGAAATGCTAAATTGTCATTCTAGGTGAATTGGAAAAGTTAAATTGTCCAGTCCTAAGCCAGAAAGGGTGATGGTTGCATCAGGAAGGGCATCTGGCGTAAAACGTGCCAAATTCTAATGTGAGGAACTCGCTGTGGCGACCCTGATGGGAGAAAAAGATGGGGGAAAAAAAGTCTCTGAATTAGAAGAACAGTCAGAAAGAGGCAGAAAGCTAGAACATTAAGCATTGTCCACAAACATTAGCCCTAGTGTTATCTAAATATTTCTGATAAGTAGTAGTCAATACCAGACATTACAGGTTATTCTCTCTGAGTAAAATACATTACACACTACATGAATCAAGGCTGGACCTTTATTGCCATTTTAGACTTTCCTCTCTCCATGTCACTTTATCTAGAATTAGGCAATAAACAAATAGTGTTTCACATACAGGGAGGATTTGTAATTGATTTCATCAGTAATTACAGTTAGTAATGTAACTTCTTCCTTCCTCTTTGTGATCTGTCCTCTTAGCTGCTTTCTTGGCTCAGTCGCTTTGCCTAGATGACACCACAATGAAGTTTGAAATTTGGGACACAGCCGGGCAGGAACGTTACCACAGCCTGGCTCCAATGTACTACCGTGGAGCCCAAGCAGCAATTGTAGTGTTTGATATTACAAAACCGGTGTGTTGCAAAGTTGTATTTATTTGTCTATTTGATTATTATAATACACTATCAACCAGTAAATATGTCATATGTCAAGACATACAGTACATGTTAACCTTGGTAGTACAAACCCAATTCCCAAAAAAGTTGAGACAAAGTACAAGTTGTAAATATAAATAAAATGCAATGATAGGGAAGTTTGAAAATTCCATATTTTATTCTGAATCAAACACAGAAAACATGTTTAAACTGAGAAAATGTGTCATTTAAAGAGAAAAAATAGGTGAATTTAAATTTTGTGACAACAACACAACTCAAAAAATTTGGGACAAGGCCATGTTTACCACTGTGAGACATCGTATTTTCTCTTTTCAACAGTCTGTAAACATCTGGGGACTGAGGAGACAAGTGGCTCAAGTTGAGGCATAAGACTGTTAACCCATTCTTGTCTAAAGTAGGATTCTAGTTGCTCAATTGTCTTAGGTATTTTTTTGTTGTATCTCCCGTTTTATGATGCGCCAAGTGTTTTCAATGGGTGAAAGATCTGGACTGCAGACTGACCAGTTAAGTACCCGGACCCTTCTTTTACGCAGCCGTAATGCTGTAATTGATGCAGTATTCGGTTTGGCATTGTCATGTTGGAAAATGCAAGGTCTTCCCTGACAGAGACATCGTCTTGATGAGAGCATATGTTTCTCTGGAACCTGGATATACCTTTTAGCATTGATGGTGTGCTTCCAGATGTAAAAATCAATACCGAACCATTCCTTGTTAGTAACTGTCACTTTTGTTTGCTTGTCTAATGCTAATTATTCGCCACGTGGCTTGCGTCTTTACTGAGATATACAAGCTGCTTAGGAATGTACGTATCTGCTGTCGAAGCTTTCCTAAATTCACTTTATTGCCTTCAGTAAATCACTTGCTTGAAGATGTTAGATTCTTCGAATTTTACCAATCCACCTTAAATTCTGCTGCATCAACAAGGTTCAGCTTCTGGCTGAGGATGTGATTTTTAAGCGCTTTGAAGTTAATGTCTTTAAGGTGGAACTTTGGAATAAGAATCTGGCTTCAGTATAACAGGGGCTGGTTATAATGTGAACATAAAACTTAAAGCTTAATACTTTGGTGGCTGTAGAAACGTGGAATTAGTTGCCCAGATGAGTAGTTCTACAGAAACTCAAAAATTCAGGCAGTAAATAAATCAAGTTGAAAGCATAGATAAATGCTTACTGCATATGAAGGTTGTTTGCTTCTTAAGAAGAAACGAACGATGCCTAGTTTTGCAGTAAAACTGATGATGGAAGCAGAGTTGCTGTATTTATACAATATTTATTCAATAACATTAAAGCCATACACTGTAAACCACATGTAAAGTATCATACTGGTGTAAACATGGTAAATAATGTGGCTTTAAACGTCAACATTAGCAAGAGAAAAGGTGGAGAGGTATTATAAGCAAGGTATTATAAGCAAGCAAGACACTTCATGGATGAAATCATGCACACACACACAATTGTCATTGTTTTTTGACTTGTCCTATTTTTTAAAACCCATATTCGTTCAATTTTGATGCAGATTTACTGAAAATGCCCTGAAAATTGGTGCCTGGAACCTGTAATTGCAATTTGCATTTCCCCTGCGTCTGTTTCTTGTCTATATATAGGAGACGTTTGAGAGAGCAAAAGCCTGGGTAAAGGAACTCCAGAGGCAAGCAAGTCCCAACATCGTCATTGCGCTGGCAGGAAACAAGTCTGACCTCGCTGACAAGAGACTGGTGGAGTATGAGGTGCTGCTCCACAATACACTGCCACTGTGTTTACAGAGGTTTGATTAGCGAACAACATCTGACTGGTCACTGACTGTTTCTGTGATGATAAGGCTGTTTGCTAATTAGAACAGGAAAACATTATGGGGACGTAATGATTATTCCGGGATATGAGTTTATTAAAGTATTGAAATGCCACACTGGATTTAAAGTGGCTATGCCCCTTAAATTTCCTAAGCAAGTCGTAGCTAAGGAATGGATATGAAGTTATGATTCTGAATAATGTACATATGCAATAAAACTCTGTAGTTTGTGTCCTTTATGACTTTACAGCAGGGTGGATGATATTATTAGTAAAAGACCTGGCATGAAGCTGATACTTGCTCATTATCTTTCAGTTCCACCATTTAAACAGTTGATATTGACCTTCAGTCAGCTGTGAAGTGGAGGGCTTGAAGAAAAGACTTGCGGGTTGCATGGTGGCATAATAATTGCTACTACTGCCGCTTCACAGCAAAATAATCCTTGGTTTGATTCCCGGGTGGAGCATTCTGGGTCCTTTCTGAATGTAGTTTGCCTGTTCTCCACGTGTTCATGTGGGTTTACTCCAGGTGCTCCGGTAAGGCTCATTGGTCTCTCTACTGAATTGCCTTTAGAGTGTGAGTGTGTGTGTGCGCGTTTGTTTTTTTGTTTGTGTGTCCTGCAAATGAGTGGTGTCTAGGTTTGATCTTGCCTTGCGCCACTTTACAAATATGGTTCTTCTAAATGTTTTTCATCGTAGTGATGGTCTCCTATTTTGGACCACATATGAAGAGGTTCTGTAAACAATTACCAAATGCAAGTCTAGCACTTGCAGAGATTTTCATGTCCTTTATCTGTTATGTACTACGCCCGGGATAACTAGCTTTGCATGGAAGAGATGCTTGAGTGTTTCTATGAGTCTGAGAGTGATACCATTTTAAGATATGCTCCTAGCGTGGTCAGAGGAAGTTCCAGACAAAGCACAACTATAACCACTCTCCTAGGGACCAGAACTGTGGGCTGCAGCATGGTTCTTAAATCCATAGTTTTCCATGATGCCAGGTTTAGCCTAGCACAACGTTGAGTCGACTGCAGGGCTGACCAGAGACTGGGATACTCAGTATATTTATCCCTCAAATCACCCTTTCAGCCAAACATTGCATATTTTATGTAATAATTAGAAAACAGGTAAGATTGGACCATAAACAGTTTCACAGTCAGTTGTCCAATTGTATTTGAGCCTCTGAAAACATGGGGGTGGTCTGTAAATTACTTGCAAATATAGAGTATAGCCAGTTTAACTAGCCATGGCTGTGGCAAGCCAACCTGCACACATATATTTATTATAGTGGGTTAATGTGATTTCTTTTTATTTTTTTGACGATTAGAGAATGTTACTGAAACGAAATGTTCATGGTCTTGTTACAGGAGGCTCAAACGTATGCTGAGGAAGCAGGTTTGTTATTCATGGAGACCTCTGCCAAGACTGCTATGAACGTGAATGAGTTGTTCCTGGCTATCGGTGAGCCTCCACAGTGTCTTCGCATTCATTTTAATTTGAATGAATAAATCCATGTTTTAATAACAATCATCAATTAAAATAAAAGTCTGTTTGAAATATGACTACTCTTGAATTAAAACTATCATCTGCCATTTACAGCGAAAAAGATGCCGAGAACAGACACCCAGAATCGACACAGGGGAGTCAACCTGCAGGACCCTGACGCCCGGTCTAGTCGAAGCTGCTGTGGGAATTGAACAGCTCTCTGTCCACCATTTACATCAAAAAGGGAGACCACTGACACTCTTTCCCCTCATTCCCCACCCTATACACCCTTTCACATCAAGGACTGACATGGAGAAAGTGAGTGTGTGTGTGTGTGTGTGTGAGAGTGAGATGGAAAGTGAGAGATAGAGAGAGTGAGTGACCGAATGGCTAAAAAACGAACAGAGGTTTGGATCCTTCACTGATACTGGAATGAGATGTATAATACGTGGTGTGGTATGAAGATTGGTGAAAACATTTGTAATGTAGACACCAGGACACTATAAAGACACTCTATGTGGCACTTAATGGTGGTTCCTTTTAATTTTGCTGACATTTGCAGACAAAGTGATTTGTGAATGGCAGACCTTGGAGGAGAGTTAGAAAGAGAATACAACTATCCTCTAATGGCTTCTCAGCACTAAGAAGAAACACAGCACCTTAATCTTACCCCAGTTCACCCTACAGCAGCAAAGCACCCCAACGAAATTGGATATTTATAATAATAATAAATATATATTATTATTTATTATTATAATATATACACAATGTAAAACACTGGTCCTTCCTGCTCTCTTCCCTCTTCTAATGCTCTCTGCTGGAAACTACTGAGTGAATCACTTGTAATGTACAAGTGTATAAATATAGAGTGTATATATGATTGGTAGCAATCCTTTGTGAAATATCATAGCATCCAGTTTTGCACCTATACATTGCTGAATAATAACATAGAACCTGTCCTTTTGTGCTGTATGTCTTGAAGACACGGGGAATATCCACCTAAAGTCAATGGCTTTTAATGTGCGAACAAAAAAAAATCTCTGAGGATACATAAAGCAAAATGATGGCTACGTTTATTCAACTTCAGTGTGGAGACAAAAAAAACAGAAGTGCCTACTTTCCGTGTTCTTTGTTTTGGTCTCTGCAGCAGATGCTTTAAGTTGGCAGATGTACGAACCTTGAATCCTTGACGTCTTCAAACCAGTCTGTTTATCCTCTAGTTCTTAATGTACCCAATGCACCGAAACAGTGTTTTAAACTCTCTGGCCTGGATATCATCCGAAACCTGCACCCCAGTTCTGTTTGTATGAAGATGATTATTTTTATTGTCATGTTTTATGGATGCTGTTGTTTGTTGGCATTTGTATACAGAAAGTTCTAACTTATTTAAAATAAGATGTGTGTGTGTGTAATTTTATTGGTGGTTAAACCAGTTT
This sequence comes from Xyliphius kryptos, assembly GCA_025769995.1. Lineage (NCBI taxonomy): Eukaryota > Metazoa > Chordata > Actinopteri > Siluriformes > Aspredinidae > Xyliphius > Xyliphius kryptos. The sequence goes on along the minus strand of JAOUQT010000002.1, from coordinate 4,134,912 downwards.
TCTTTTTTAAAGACCGATGAAGCATTTACATGAACTGAAGTCATTTGTCAAGTCTCATACAATTCAGATTGTTTTGTGTGTGATAGGATTGTCCTCCTGTTAACACTTATGCGAATTGGAAAGTCGAATAAATGTGGGCTTTCTGTGATTTAAAAAGATCACATGCAGTCGATTTCATTGTTTTTGTTTGAGTGAATGGTAATAACATGTCCCATCAATAGCACGCAGCATTCTTTGATTTGTTTCCCCATATGTTTAATGTAGATTAGTGTATGATTAGAGATTAATTTATTTTCTATAACCGTTTAAACCTGCTAGCAGCACAGGAACAACCCTAGACAGGGTGCAGATCCATCATAGGACACTCAGACGCTAAAGACAAACCCAATTAGCTAATCTAAAAAAAATCCCTTCATTACTGCTGCATCACTGAGCGAATTTTAGGTGAGTTCTGTTTCTGCTGATGTATCTTACAGTACAGGAATAATCAAGTGATGTGACTTTAGGTGTTGTCTTCATTGGCCAATCAGTGTTTCCTTGTGTGGGTTTAAAAGGTGTCGTTATGTATGTTTCGTCCTTATGAGAGCAGCGTGGTGACATGTATGCGACCATTTTCTAACACTCATTAGATATTGTAGTGTTGTGGTGATGAATTAATTCCTTGATATTAGAAAATTTTAAATTCAACACATATATATATATATAAGAAATGGTTAAACAGTTATATGTTTGTGTTCTCTATGGCGCATGTCAGTTATGTTTTATGTGACGTTAAAGTTTATACAGTTATGAAATTCAAACACAGAAGAAAAAATGGAAACAAATTAGAAATGAAATCTATCGATTCTATCTAAAGTTAACACATTACTAATATCCAAGTTAATACACGGGTTATAGGTAAATATGTATATCATAGGCATAACATTTTTAAACATACCAAATAACAGAATAGTCTATAAAAGAACACTAGTTTACAGGTGCTGGTCATAAAATTAGAATATCATGAAAAAGTTGATTTATTTCCATAATTCCATTCAAAACATGAAACTTGTATATTATACACATACCTTACACAAAGACTGATATATTACTAGTGTTTATTTCTTTTGATTTAAAATTAGAATATTACTTTAGACCAATACAATAAAAGGATGTTTATAAATGCTGACCAACTGAAAAGTATGAACATGAAAAGTATCAGCATGTACAGCATTCAATACTTAGTTGGGGCTCCTTTTGCCCGAATTACTGCAGCAGTGAAACGTGGCATGGAGTTGATCAGTTGCTCCGATAGAGCTGCAATGCATTGTTGGGTCTGATGATTGATTTCGAAGATGACGTTAATAAACCAATAAAACAAGCAAACAATATACTCTTTACTCTTGTTGTCAGATATTGATGTCGATTTTGCATCAACGGTTATCCCACGAAGTCACCTTCTTAGCACTCCTTTCACTACAATGGTCCAGAAACAGTTCTCCCGTTACTTCAGTGAGTTCGAGGAGCTCCAACTGCTGGGGAAAGGTGCTTTTGGAGCAGTCATAAAGGTGAGGAATTAATATATGTTAATCATTGCTTTTTTTTTTTCTTTCTTGTGTCATGGAATCTTTCTTTCTATATTCATTCATCTGTTCATGGCCTTTCTTGCCGCTGTGTGACTGTAGGTCCAGAACAAGTTAGACGGCTGCTACTACGCTGTCAAACGTATCCAGGTGAACCCGACCAGCAAGCAGTTTCGACGTATTAAAGGAGAGGTGACCCTGCTCTCACGTCTGAACCATGAGAACATTGTGCGCTACTATAATGCATGGATTGAGAGACATGAGGCTCCGTCCATAGGAGCGGAGAACAGTGACACCTCAGAGCCAGCTAGCACCCCCGAGAGACCTTCTCGTCCTGCTGGTCCGCCCCACCACAATGAGCTCGGTCTCCTCGACAACGTGGAGGATGATGCACCCCCTCCAGCATTGGCCAGTTCGGTGGAATGGAGTACATCTCTGGAGAGGTCATCCAGCGCCAAGTGCAATGCCACCGACTCCAGTGACGAAGATTATGAAGATGAAGCTGATGTGTTCTGTCCGTCTTTCCTGTAAGTTCCAGAGTCATGAATTAGATGTACAAGTGGCTGAGCTGCCTCAAAGATCTTTTTATGATTTGCATATTCCAAAGCTTGTCATCATTATTCACATATTGATAGTTTTTATAATTTTTTAGATTTTTACAAACTACATCTCTGTCAAAAAATGATTGTTACCTAACGGACTACTTAGACAGAAACATAATTCAAGTTTGCTAGCTTTTTATACAAAATAAAAAACACCCAAGAAAGAGTCTCCAGAAGAATGGTGTCAGACTTTTCAAGCGTATTACTGTACAGTCCTGGGATAGTTTATTTGGTAGAATGAGATGTTGGAAAAGCCAGGAGCATTAGTAACTGTGGTTCAAATACCCGGGATGCCCAGTAAGCATGTCTGTCCCTAGGCACACAGAGCACATCTATGCAGCCAATAATCGCAAAGCAATGATGGCTTATGACATGACATAATATGACTAAAAATTCTTAGGCACATGCAACAATGATGTAAATCAAAAATACCTTCAATTATAATTGATAATAAAGAAATAAATAAACTTCTCCTTGCATCACAGCCTTGGCATGGTTGTGAAGTTTGAGTGGGTTCAATAAGTCTGAGGGTGATACCATCTAGAGCTATGCTCCTAGTAGAGTCACCCTTGACAGTTATGTGGAAAATGATTCTCCAGAGAAAATAAATCACAAACCCACTTATGGGGATTAGAACTATGGGCTGCACCATGGTTCTTAAAGCTGTTATCATTTTCCACAATGAGCACAATATGCCGGGTTCAGACTAGCACACCTTCAATTTGACTGCAGAGGTGACCAGAGATTGGTGACCAGACACTCGGTCAGTCTATTTATCCTACTTATCCATGCAGCCAACCTTGACGTGATGAAGGCTTAAGACATGATATTACATGACATACATAAAAGAAATACTTTAGACTCCAGTAAACAGTAATATATAAAAGGTTGATAAAATTATCCGTATACAGGATTACAAAGATTCCTCCGATACAAGGTCACTTCTTAATGAACGCTTTACTGAAGAAACTGCTCTTTTATATAAATATGTAACTGCAATTCAAAGAAAATAATATAACATTAAAATATTGATTATTACTAACTCTAAAATGCTTTAAATGTATTTAAACTATATTTCTAATTACAAAGATGAATATTTCTTGGATTGAACAGAATTTAGAGTGTGAATGAGGTCTCTTCTCTTTTCTTCTACAATTAATACACTGTTGTTATTGAAATCTGTGAACTGCCTGGATACTTACATGCCACAGTCCCACATGAAGTAATATATTTCTTTAAAATATCACAATAATTGACATTAATAGATATGTAGTTTGTGGAAATATTAAGTCTTTGTATTGACTCGATAATTCATCCCCAGTGAAAATGACTACTGTATGCATCACATAGGCTGCATTATATTTTGGCACACTACTGCATTGCTACGAAAATGTATGCTCTTAAGGGTTTGTGACATCAGGGTGTATCAACAAGTAGTCAAAGCAATCAATAATCACAATCCTGAGATTCTGATGATGAAGATGAGGTTCAAAAGGAAATAAGTGAAGAAGCCAATTAAACCGAATTTCAGAAAGCTTGCAACTGACCAGTTCAAGCAGCAATACCAAGTGGAGGTTGTCAACAGATTTGAATGATTGGAGATACTTGCGGAAGCGCACACAAGATGAAATATAGGATGATATGCTTAAAGCTTTTAAAGGAAACAATATTTCAGCAAACACAAGAACTGTGTTCCACTGAAACCTTTAAGTGAATAAAAACAAGGCAAAAACAAACTCTCCAGTGATCACAGAAGCAACACCGTTCTGAAGGAAAAAGAGTCCAATTGTTTACTAGCAAGGTGTACCTAATAAAGTGAGCAGTGTATTTTATTGATAAAATGTTATTTTAACTATAATTACTAGTAAATATAATCTATCTTTTAGCATGTAAACTTTATTGACATTTTGTAAAGCAATTTAAATGATCAGTTCATTAGGAACGATGAGTTTTTGTCAATGTGAGATTATCTTCAAGCTGAACTCATGCAACTATTTGCTGAAGCATGTATTTATTTAATAACCATATTTTATTAATTTTAACAAGTCCAACACAAACAGTGCCAAGCTCCACTTTTCTCTCTGTACCGGGATATTCCTGTTTGCACTACAGAAGGACATCGTCACTGTGCTCTCCTCTTCTGTCTCCTGATATCAATAGTTTACTTACTTTCTACTGTTTTCCTGTTGAGGATATACATGAACTCAAATGACTGAAGTAACAAACGTATCGCTGTTTTAATTGGACAGTTGGTTTTACAGCATAAACATCTGGTATGGAAACTATATTTTAGTATCAATCCGCACATCACTCCCGCTTTTGTCTTCTCTCGTTACCTTTTTAATCGTGTACCTTCTTAATCACTGGAGTAATAGTTAAGTTGTGTCCCATCCCGCAGAAATCTCGTGACTCGTGGGATTACCGAAAAAATGTCAGCCTCTAATGCAGATCAGGCTTGAAGGAGAGATTGCCCAAGAAAATGTGGATTCCTGGAGAAAGATAGAGAAATGAAAGGCATTGTATTTTTGTTTCTTTGATTTGACAAAGGCTTTCAACATGGTACAACATGAACATCTGTGGATAACCATGCTTAAGATGGGTTTTCTTTCACACCTGGTCCAACTGCTCAGAAATCTCTATAGTCAACAGTGTGCAGCAGTAAGAATGGCCAATCACACATCAACATGGTTCAGCATCAGAAAACAAATCTGACAAGGATCTAACCATGTCTATTCAACATCATAGCGGAACAACTGATGAGGAAAGCGCTACAAGGATTTATGGAAGGATTCAGGTGGAAGAACCATTAACAATCTCTAATATGCTGATTACATCGACTTATTGGCCACTTCACAAGAAGAACTACAGGCCCTGGTGTCTCATACTGAGATAGCTGCAACCGAATATTACATGCTGATCAATGCAGGTAAAATGAAACTAATGGTCTACACGGAAGACAATATGCATATCATGTTTGGATCAAAACATCAAGCTACGT
>JAOUQT010000002.1:4009489-4022262 GCA_025769995.1 Xyliphius kryptos | reverse complement strand
AATTAACTGCTGTAGCATGTCACTGACAACTCCAATAAATTATTTACAGCTCGTCTTAAGGTTTACGTTTTGTGACCTACTTTCATAGGCATTCGATTCCGTTGGTCAGCAGTAGGGATGAGACGATTCATTACTTTTGCAATGAATCGCGATTTGAAAAGCTTACCGTAAAAAAAAAAAACATGTAGACGTTCATAAGAAAAAAATATTTTCCGCATTACGCCGGGCGTCGGGACTGTAGACCAAGTGGTGCAACTTCAGTGGAAATTGTTTTTAAAACTGACCCACTGACATCAGTGCAGAGATTTTTCTCATTATTGCAGAAGAAAGTGTAAACCAGGGCAAGGCAGCTGATGCCACTCTGCCATCCTGAATCACGTCACAGGGCAGGTTAGTTGTTTTAAAATCTTCTGTTCTCTGCGAGGAAACGTGTGCGGCCATCATTTCTTGTCAAAAGGGCTTCACAAGCTGCCCTTCTGACTAATTAGCCGTCAGTAGATCAAGAACCTACAGGAGGAAAGTTCATAAAATTGGAATATCATGGAAAAGTTGATTTATTTCTGTAAACCTGTTTAAAAAGTGAAACTTGTAGATCATGTTCATTCATTACACGCAGACTGATTTACTGCAAATGTGTATTTATTTGTTCAACCAGATTGGGATTCGAACCAGGAATCCCCAGTGCTGAGAGGAGAACGTGTTCATCACTTAGGCCAACTGATGGTGGCCTTCAGCTCTTCTAAATTGTTGGCTTTGGTGGATCGCTGCTTACGCTTCACAATTCCTCAGAGATTTTCTGTGACAGGCGGGTTTGCTGCCAATTTGGAACCGGGACCCCACGGCCCCTAAAGCAGGTTCTGGTAGCTTTGGAACTGTGTGCAGGAGGCACATCCTGTTAGAAAATGAAATCTGCATCTCCATAACGTTGGTCAGCAGCAGGGAGCATGAAGTGCTCTACAACTTACTGGTAGACGGCTGCATTGACCTCGGACCTCAGTGGATTCCGTGCCTCCCTGCTCTTCTGGGACTCTGATTAAAGTACATTTTGCATGTTCTTTGGACATCAAGCTCCCAGAGAACAGAACTTTAGAGCACTCAGCAGCAGTCCAGTCCTTTTTGTCTTTAGATGCTTCTAACGCCGTCTCTTGTTCAGGAGTGGTTTGAAGTGTGGAATGCGCAGCCCTGACTCCAGCTGCAGTCCACTCTTTGTGAATCTCCCCCGCACTTTTAAATGCCTTCACAATCCTCTCCGGGGGGGCTCTTATCCCTATTGCTTGTACCTTTTTTTTCCCCGACCACACCTTTTCCTTTCCTTTACCCTCTCTATGAATGTGCTTGGACAGAGAGCTCTCTTTAGCAATGACCTTTTGTGTCTCACCCTCCTCATGCAAGGTTTCAATGGTTGTCTTTTGGACAGCTGCTGAGTCGGTGGTCTTCCCCGGAATAGTGTAACCTGCAGAACTCGACTGAGAGTTGAGTTTGGAGTCTGGGATTTTCATTAGTTGTCAGATATCATCATCATCAAAGTGAAAAATACACATTTGAAACAGATCAGTGTGTGTGTGCACGATGAATGAATATAATTTACAGGTTTGTCGTCTTTTTTGTCGAATGATATTACTAACAAATCAATTTTTTTCGTGATGTTCTGATTTTATGATCAGCTCGTGTATATTGCTGTTTAGAAGGCCGCAGGGCATTTGGATCTGCCCTGAAAGTGCCAGGATACTCGACTACACGAACAGATCACCACTCTGGAATGGCATCAGTGAGCCAAAGGAGGACAAGACTTTTGGAGGATGACCTGGTGGAAAGAGGTGGAATTGACCGTGATGGATGATGAGATGTAATGAATGCATCTGTTTAAGGTTCCGCTCCTGATTGGTCTGCAGCCTTTATGACTCGGCAGAACCGTACGCCGGCGGTGCGACTGGACGAAAAACGGCGTGTTGACATTTCATCAGTATTTATTTATCCTTTAATCGTCTTGGTTCCTCATTGTGCCCCATCATTTTCATGTGACCTGGGTCTTGGTGCATGTAGTGATAAAACAGAACACAACCCAGCACTGACCCCTGTGGATCTCCGGTGGAGAGCCGTCATTTTACAGGTACAAACCTTTTATTTTTTTTTCTTTAAAAAGCCTTAAAGCGACATTTCCGGTTTAAAAGGTAAATAATGGAGGTGTGTTATTTTTCAGTGCGAGGTTTCTCCATACGGACCAAAACGGTGCGTGTGTCTCCGTAGCGACAGGATCATGAACTACAGAACCGTAAAGTGCACGTCCAGCACTGAGGTGTTTGAAGGTAACGCAATGTAACACAAGGTCATGATTCGACAGTTTATTTAAAACCCATTTATTTACAAAGTGTAAGGATTTTAGTTTGTGAGGGCGGGACTTTATATCAAACAAACGTTTGTTGACAGTTAACACTTGTTTGTTAAATGGACACAATCTGTATCTTGGTGTTCTTGAGTGCGTCGTGGCCTCTCAGCTACTTAACTATCTTCACAATAATAGCATTTTTTAAAACCTTAGTCTGGCGTTGGCCCTCAGCACCAAAACGGCACTTCTTTATGTTCTTAATGTTGTGCGCTGTGCATCAGTTTTGGTTCTTCTGCCATCTGCTTTTGATCCTGATCACAACATTCTTATTTTATGACTTTCAGACGTGGTATTAACCAGGTTTAAATCTAATCTGACGAATCTATCGTCTAGAAAATACTACATCTGAGACTGCTGCACGGTGTGTCCCACAAGGCTCTGTTCTTGGACCTCTTTTATTCATCTCCTTCATGCTTCCAATTGGCTCTCTTATGACAACTAACTTTAAACCCGCCTCTCCATTTTCTTCTTCTCCTCTCACTGATTGCATTTCTATTATTGGTTACGTGCAAATTCACAAAACGGCGTTTAGATTTGTCTGCACTAAATCTGTGCTTTCCTCGGTTTCTACAACCTCTCTCTATAACGGACGTATCTGTTCACCGATCGCCTGCTGTCTGTAATCTTGCCGTTCTTTTTGATCCAACTCTCATTTCTTTCTCACATTAGATCTATTTCATCAGTGCAAAATTCCTTGTGCGTCCATTCCTCTCTTCTGACGCTGCAGAGATTCTGGTGCATGCTTTTGTTTCCTCACGTCTTGGTTACTTTAATTCTCTGCTCACATCGCACTGGTTCATAATTTTATTACTAACTTTTAAATCCCTCCCTCACGAGACTCTACCCTGGTTGCTGCGTTCCATTGGATCTAATCTTCTTGCTGTTCCCAGGTTCAGGCTTCCCCCCCCCCCCCCTCTGAAACTCTTCCTGTAATTATTAGATCTACTTCAAATCTTTAAGAATTAAAATTTCTTCTTTAAACTTTATTTTCTTTTCAGCTTTGGTTTAGTTTGCTGAGTTCGTTTTGTCTTGTATTGAAATGTAACTCTTTGTTCTATTGGATGTATAGCTGCCTTGGAGTTTAGAAAGGCGCTATATGAATTATCATTACACTGTATGCTGCCCAAGGAGCTGAGCCTCGGTTGGTCCTCACAAGCTTTTTTGTCCTCTTAACAGCAGGTAGCGTTACTTGTTCTTTTAAACACTGTACTTTTGCTGAAAGTGTAATATTCATTTGTAAATGTTCATTTAAAAGTAAGAAGAAGGTCAGCTGCTTTTCTTTAAGACTTTTTTTATTGATAAATAGTACAAATAATTTAGGAAATAAATTAACAATGTGTAATCTATCAATACATTAAAGAACCTGCTTTATACATTAACTTAATATTAGGACACATCACCTTCTTGCTCCATTTTCTCCACCATGTAGCAGGATGGTGTAGTTTTACAATTACAGATTGTCGTCCAGCTGTGCTCTTGTTCTTGGTGGTCAGGGGCATCACAGAGCAGGTAGAACTCCTGACCGTTAGAACAGACTACACTGTATGTACTATAGTCCCCAAACTGATGGACTACAGTCTGTAAGTGTAGAACGGCAAAGTCCATGTCCCAGGTTTACGGTAAGTGGAGCAAAAGGAGGCCAAATGTATGACAGTCTCGTATATAAATAAATAAATATATACATTTCCATTTCCAAGTCTGGTGGAGGATGTTCACTTTTGTTGATACATAATCTGGGCACATTTTTTAATTTCCTTCAGAAAGTCCTGAATTTGAACTTGACTTTGGTTGCTGTGATTCGGACACACGCGGTGCTGCGGAGAGACAGAGATCGGTCAGAACGAAACGGCTCCCTCATCGGGACGGAAAACGAACCGAAGCGTTTACTTACATCTGTATAGGAGGCTAACTGTCTGTGCAGTAAATTCCAGGCCAAGTGGTTGTAATCCGGCGGCAGCTGCTGCTCCTTCAGAATCTTACCCGCTTCGCAGAGTGTTTGGTTCTAAAGGACAGAAGTAAGAAGTGCATGGGTTTGCAGAAGGTCACATCCACATCAAAGCATCATATTTGTAGTCTGTCTGCAACTTACACTGCATCTTTTATCCTTGAAAACATCTGACACCCACAGGTTCAAAATCTGAAACAAGAAATGCAACAAGTTTGCTGCTCTGTTGCTATAGAAACTAAAGAGGGGGAACAAAAAAAAAACAACATCAAAGAGGATCAGTCTTACTTTAGCGGGCAGCGAAGTGCTCAGGTTACGCGCAGAAGCGATGATTTGTTTTAAGAGAACTTTATTGATATCGCCGTTCCTCGTTGCGTCTTCAGTAAGTCGACTGTGACGTTGGTCTGAAGTCAGTGCAGCAGGACGACTCTGTACGGCAGAAACCACGATGGTGGTGAGAAACAAGAGCACGTAGGTTCTCATCTTCAGTCCAGACTGCAGCTCAGTCAGCCGTTTGATGGGAGCTGACGGTCTGGCTCTTCTTATACCGATGAGAAGGTGACTTCACAGATTTGTCACTGGAAGTCGTTTTGATATTCTGATAAAGTAGATAGCATCGCCTTACACCATGTGTAACAACTTTCCTCAGAGGGGAGGAGGAGGAGGAGGGGGGTGCACTTAAACATAGTCTATACATTGTGATCTGGGTACAGATTTCTGAGAATTTAACTCTGCACATACATTTACATACATTTAGAAGATACCAATTTATGATTTCATATTTCTGATGTCACAGAAGACGGACTTTAGGTTTCCACACATCACTTCTCCAGTAAAGCACGTCATTTTGGTGGCTTTTCGTTGTTTTTCCTCATCGTTACGTATTTAGAATGAGAAGCTTCTTTACTTTCAGTGCAGCAAATTCAGTCCAGAAGTTCAGTGAGGATCTCTGAAGGACTCAATGTTGATCAATAGAATCCATGTGTGATCGTCTCAGAGTTCTGTTTAAAGCACAGAGAGCATTATGAAGACCAAGGAACACACCAGGCAGGTCCCAGATCCGTTGGGGAGAAGTTTAAAGCCGGATTTGGATGCAAAAAGATTTGCCGAGCTGTAACCATCTGAAGGAGCTCTGTGCAAACCATCAGACTGAAGTGGAAGGAGTATCAGAGCACTACAGATGTACCGCGACCCGGTCATCTCGCTAAACTTTTAGCTCTAACAAGGAGAAGACTGATCAGAGATGCAGCCAAGAGGCCCATGATCCCTCTGAATGAAGTGCAGAGATCTACAGCTGAGGTGGGAGACTCTGTCCATAGGACAACAGTCAGTCGTACACTGCACACATCTGACCTTTATGGAAGAGTGGCAAGATCAAAGCCATTCATCAAAGATATCCGTTGAAAGTTTGCCACCTGGGAGACACACCAAACGTGGAAGAAGGTGCTCTGGTCAGAAGAAACCAAAATGGAACTTTGGCTACAATGCAAAACATTATGTTTGGCGTAAAAGAACACACCATCCCAACTGTCAAACATGGTGGTGGCAGCATCATGGTTTGGGCCTGTTTTTCTTTAGTAGGAACGGGGAAGATGGTTAAAATTGATGGAGAGATGGATGGAGCCAAATACAGGAGCATTCTGTAGGAAAACCCATTGAGGTGCAAAAGACCGCAGACTGGGACAGAGATTTATCTTCCAACAAGACAATGATACCAAACATAAAGCAACATCTACAACGGAATGGTTCACAAATAAATGTATCCAGGTGTTAGAACGACCAAGTCAAAGTCCAGACCTGAATCCAATGAGAATCTGTGGAAAGATCTGAGAACTGCTGTTCACAAACGCTCTCCATCAAACCTCACTGAGCTCCAGCTCTTTTGCAAACATTTCAGTCTCTCGATGTGCAGAACTGAAAGCCTCAGGATCCTTCAAAACCTCAACATCCTTCAAAACCTTAAGATCCTTTAAAGCCTCAGAATCCTTCAAAACCTTAACATCCTTCAAAACCTCAGGATCCCTCCCCCCCAAAGCCTCAAGATCCTTCAAAACCTTAACATCCTTCAAAACCTCAAGATCCTTCAAAACCTTAACATCCTTCAAAACCTCAAGATCCTTCAAAACCTTAACATCCCCCAAAACCCAAGATCCCCAAAAAACTTAAGATCCTTCAAAATAAGAGCCACACAGTTACCACACGCACACATCACTTTGATCAGGAATGATGTTGCATCTCAGTTTCATGAGGCCGGTTCTACACGAACGAACGGACCGGATCTCCTGCGTGAAAAAGTGCAGAGAATACAACAGAACAACCTCGGACTCCTTCTTACATGAGTAATGGTTTCGTGGTAACGGGGTCGTATCTGAGAACCTGTGACGTCGTTATGTAATCAGTACAGATGATCTGATTGGTGTGACGTGAAAATTTCCAGACATTTGAAACGATCACACGGCTATTTTTACTCCTTCTGGTTTTGAGTTCATGTTTTGTTGAACTCGTCCCATGAGTCTTTAATGGGATTCTATTTAGTAAAAAAAAATATGAGGTTAAGGACAAAACATTTAAATTCCGGCACCAAAACAACCCAGAATGCATCATTTTCATCATGACCAGCGCAATTCTACAGTTTTTTAATAGATTTGGTACAAACTATTTTTTTCCACTTAAAAATCGTCTCAATCATGACCTCTGGTGATTGAACACGTGCAGATGCTTGTTCCTAAAGTTAAGCTTCACTTTTTTATCTTTTTAAACGTTTGTTTTTAGTCTTAAAGAAAAATGAGAAGCCACACACTGATCTGACCTCCTGCGCTGCTCTGCTTCAGCCTGTTTGTAATAATGTGATTACAATACAACAATGAGGCACTAGAGGGCGTGCTTTATTATGAATAAACTACGGGAAAGAGGTGCTACGCACAAACAGAGTACTGTTACACCTCTTCCTGTGGTTTATTCACAATAACTCACAACCTCAAGCGCTTTTAACAACTTACTACGATAAAAAAAAAAAAAAACTTTAATTCATAAAAACGTGACCAAAAGCAAAATCGCTAATAAACTCGCCTTTCACGATGAACCCTGACGCAAGTAAAAACTTTCCAGTTTCTTTAACAACCAAATACTGCCATCTAGTGGCCAAATTACAGAATGCAGTTTTATGAAAGATACTGTATTTTATGTCACAGCCAGCCAATCAGATTTAAGGACTGGAACGACCAGTTTTATACAAAACCTTTAAAACAACCTCAAAATTTGGTAGAACCAGGAGACAGAACCAAATGTAATGAATGAATATCAGAAAACCTGATGGAGGGGATTTTAAGCAAACCTTATTTTTGTTATTAAAACCCCGTTTTATGTAAAACCTGGACGTAATGATGAGTACAGAACGACGTGACTGTGGTGCGGCGTGAAGGATAATTGGGTACTAGCCATTTGGTCCTGCTCTGCCGATGTGGACGTTAATTTGATGTGTTATTGGTAGCACTGCGCCTCTAAAAGAACAACCTGCCACAGTCTGACCACAACACACAGACCACAAGGAACACGCTGATTGGTCTTTGCTAGCGCAACAATGTGTTGTGAAACATGCAAACACACTGACGCCCGAAATCAAGCGTGTTTTTTTTGTTTTTTGGCTGCAATCTTTCCGTGTAGGAGGCCTGATGCCCCCACCGCCGCGTAGGGGCTGCTGTTAAATATCACACACAGTTAGAAAGCAGATTGTGACACTGGCTGCTGCATGTTTAGGAACTTGTTGGGGAGGGGAAGGGGGTGGAGCTTTCCCGCATTGGCTCTCCACTGTACTCACCCGCCAAGTGCCCCGCGTCACCCCCACCCTGTCACCCCCACGCTCTAATCTCCATAGACCAAACACCTATATATATATATATGAAGTATATTAGTGTTACAAAAGCGTCCGACTTTTTAAAATCCTTAAAAGCTGTTAAATCAAGCTACAACAAATACGTTCACATCATTTACAGATGTTTTAGAAATGAGACTGTGATTGTAGATCACAAATTACATTTATCTCCCGTTCAGACTGTGTCGTTGTGTTTACATTCATCAGTTTTCAGTGTTTTATGAAGAACGTGTTCCTAAAGGAACTTCACATCCTGTACGTGATCTTTAAATCACAGAATCCATAATACAATGCGGCGACGTTCCAATATTAACGGCTTCTATAGAATTGATTAACGCAGCACTCGTTAAAGTTCTAAACTGATTCAAATCATTAACTGACCGAAGAATTTCCTACAGCGAGACTTATTACTGAGAGATGACTTTCAGTAATAAATCACACGTTAGACGTTTGGAGTGGTGTATTTTGTCTGATTCCAGCACCTCGGTCAGCGTTCTGTAAATGTTCAGTCAGATGAGGAGCCACCGGGTCCCACTGTCAGATTTATACTAACAAATCTTAAACGTCTTACATCTACAGCTCTGAAGTCTAAATGGCTCTAAATGCCAGTTTTATTGAAGAGTCAGGTTTTATTGATGTATAGTGTTTGATCTGATGCTTGGTGTGACCGTCTCTTACTCTGCTGTGGGACAGGACCTTGGGTTTCGTTCAGGTTCAACATCTTCACGTGGAGGTCTGCACAGTTTGGACGTCCCCTGCTCTGCAGAAGCACTACAGAAATACAAATGTTTACATTGATTTATGAATCTTCATGAATTGTAATAAATATAAAGTAGATCAGCGTTTCTCCTACAGCGCAGCGTTCAGCGGTCATCAATGTCCGAATGAAAACCTGGACAAAAAGAAGATCATTAAACAGTTATATTTATGCATATATACATATTTATATATAGACAGATTAGTGTTTAGATGAATGTCTTACCTCTGGGGTTCTCACTGTCATCAGATTTCTCTCTATTTTCTGGATGTTGAGCTGCAGGAGCCGCCGCAGCGTTCAGAAGAAACGGCAGAAGGATCTTCATGATGTCGGCTGCTGAGCTCTGAAGTGTGCAGTGAAGAGTGAACAGTGTTTGCAGGAGTGCTGCTGTTCTCTGAGCCCCCTGCTGGTAGGATGTGACGTCAAAATTAAAGTCACATGTGAAGCTACACCACAAATCTGCTGACATCAAGCACAAGTTTGTCTCTGTGTGCAGTACAAGTGTGTGTGTGTGTGTGTGTACGCCAACAGTTTAGCTAAATAGATAAAACGTGAGTACACAATACACAGCAACGAAACACACATCTACTAGAATGCAAATAGACACGCCCACTTTTTAATTACCTTAAACATGGACTTTGCAGTTCTACAGTCTGTAGTCCATCTGTTTGTGGACTACAGTACATCCTATGTACTCTATTCTAACGGTCAGGACCCCAATAGTACCCCCCAAAGAGCAGGTATTATTTTCTCAGTGCATTATTCCTATCCCAGCAGTGTCACTGAGGTGTTTAAATGAAACTCCAGCAGCAGCATCAGTGTCACTGCAGAACTGACCGACAATCCACCCAAATTCTACCTGCTCTGTGATGCTCCTGACCAACAGGAGACTTACAAAAACAAGGACACAGCTGGACTACAGTCTATCACTGTAAAACTACAAAGTCCAGCTATATGGTAAGTGGAGGAAATGGTTCCAGTCAAAACTTAGGACACGCCCCCTTCTTACTCAATTCTCTTGTGTAAGATTATATATAGATTAAAAAAGGGTCAAATAAAAGACCATAATGGATAATATTTAAAAGAGCATTATATATACAGTATATATATAAGTATAATATTGTTCTGCATTGTATTTGCATGGCATGTTTATAAAACGGCCGAGTTTCCATTTTTGATTCGGAGCATCAGCGTTGAAACTAAAATCTAGATTTCCATCAAAACTTCATTTAACAGACAAACGGAAGGTTTTCAGTATTTGATACATTTTTGGAACCTAGAAATTGACGCTGAACTCACTTTTAAATGTTTCTGACAAAGAAAGATTGTCATGTTGTTTATTAAAAACATTCAAGTTTGATGTGCATGAACAAAAAATTCAAATGAAGTTTTTGTGTTATTAAGAATAGACACAGGAGCTGAAACCTACGTGTCTACGTAATGAGTTTGGTTACCGTCGAAGGTCTACGGTTGCTAATCAAGATGATTTTTTTTTCTCATGCCAGCAGCAGTTTTATCTGGAACTTATCTGATTTGTGGCAGCTTCGCTTAAGTAGCAACCAACACGCAACGAGGGTTTATTTCCGGTGAAAGTGCTGAGTAAAGGATTTTTTAAATTGCATTTGAACTTGTTATCAACAGAATAAACTAAACCCACGACTTTGTAGCGTTTTCACGTTTTGAGAGCATCATTACAACGCTGTGTGTTCTGAATTTCAGACCCCTGCGGCAAACGTTTCTTTAATTTCAGGACAAGCAAATGAACCCAGCTGCCCTTCTGACTCAAAAAACAACATCAAAAGTTTGGACATGCCTTCTATTTGCTTCATTCTATTTGTAGTTCTATTATTCCGTTCTGTAGTCCATCTGTACATCCTGTGTACTCTGTTCTGATGGTCAGGACCCCAATAGTACCCTAGGTAATACTTGCTGGGTGCATTATATCCTATCCCAGCAGTGTCACTGAGGGGTTTCAATGAAACTAAAACCCCCTCGGCGCATCAGTGTCACTGCAGAACTGACAACCCACAATCCACCACCCAAATTCTACCTGCTCTATGATGCTCCTGACCAACAGGAGACTTACAAAAAGCAAGAACACAGATGGACTACAGTCTATAACTGTAAAACTACAAAGTCCAGCTATATGGTAAAGGAAGGAAGGTGACTGATACTGTAGTTCCTACCATAAGGTACGAGTGTAAGATGTTCTTAAACCTTCACTGAGAAACTAAATAATAAAATAATAAGCAGTACCATCACACGCACTCCTCACTGTCTCATAAAATCATGTTCTCAGCATTTATTAAACGTTACTGCAGAGTTATTGCACTTTTACTATCATCACCTGATCAGGCCGTCCGTCTGAACGCTGCGGGAAGGCGGCGGTTTCATTTCGTGCATGACTCATGCATGCGGCTATCTTATCTGAGCTGCAGCTTTTATAAAAAAGCAACACTTGGATTTCACCTTGACGTGGGTCACAGAACTCGTGACCAACAAGTGAGCCGGCCGCAGTGAGACGCCCAGCTCAGTGAGGGAGCTGCCCCAGTCTACACGGCGTTATCGCATGTGGCGAGGAGTAAAACCAACGTTTACACGAAGGCAGTTCCCGTATTTCATTCGCATGCTGCTTTTTTTCTCTCTCTTTCAGTGATTACAAAGATAAATCAGTTTGATTCTCTCATTCAGGTCGTAGAACAACCACGGCGCCTCAGTGTTCAGGATTGTGTATGCAGGTGTCCAAAAGTGTGTTAAATGAACATTTTGCAACTCGATGGTCTTCATGCCGGTTACAGGAGAATGAAACAGCTTTGAAAAATATTTCTTAACAACTGAATACACCAAAAGTATTAGGACACATGGCTTAATCACTGAATTTGGGTGGTTCCACTGGCACAGGTGTGTAAAATCCAGCCCCCATTCATGCATACAGACTTAATGATGTGTGTTTCTAATAATATAAGAACAGTTTGGGAACGGCACAAACGATGCGGCATTGTGTGGAAGAATTCAACCTGCCCACACAGAACCCCAACCGGAACCAACACACACTTCTGGGATGAACTACAACCTAATCCATGAGCCAGGACCGCTAATCCACCATCACTGCACAACCACTGTGGCAAACAAACTGTTTATTCCATAATAATAAATAATAAATGTTTTTTTTTGAGGGGTCACAAGTTCTTCATCTATGGAACGACGATAACTGGATGGAACCTGGACTTCTGTTGGACTGAGGACGTTGCAGTCCTGAAGGATGGACTCACTGGACTTATATAGCACTCTCTCACTCACTTAAGGTGGTGGATGAGTTCCCATTGAGCCTTGATCTCCAAAGTTTCTTCCTAAAAAAACATCATGGAGTTCTTTCTTGCCACTTGGTTCGGCTTGCTCTTTGGGATTCATAACTGCGTTGTAACAATGCACGGTTGTAAAAAGCATTATATAAATAAATTAGCCGCTAGCCATTCTACACCCGGGTGGTGGACATTTTTACAGCACGTTTCATTGAAGTCACGCACTGATGTGGCAAGATAACTTTCTTCAAAGTTTTTGGGAAGCAAAGCGGCGCTGCGGGATCTACATTTAGTCAGTAGCATCTCGTAGCATGCCCTACAGCATTAGCTTTGTGTTAGCTGGCCCACGTCTTCCATTCCTGCCTGGCGCCTCTCTGCTCTACTCGTGTACCAATTGCTATAGAGGTGACACACCAAGCATCTTATGACCGATTACCTCGTACTGTAAATGCATACTTCATTTTTTTTTTTTTTTTTTTTTTTTGCTTGGATCGTCTGTATATCTTTCCCAT
>JAOUQT010000002.1:3932893-3951404 GCA_025769995.1 Xyliphius kryptos | reverse complement strand
CAACTTCTGTTTCTCTAAACATGGGAACCAATCGAATCTGCTTACTAATATCAAAATCTCTAGGGCTTTTTACTGAAAGTAACCTAGGTGAGGAAACCTCTGATGCCACTACAGAGGTTGACACATGTGGGGACAAGACAACACCAGGTATAGGAGACACAACACTAGCTCTACGTATTTCTCTACTCTCCAGTTCATACTGCCTAACGCGCAAGAGCTGAGTATCATGCTCCTGGCGTTTAACCTAAAGATCAAGTTCTTTCAACTTAATAGCTAACTTAAGATCTTCAGTACTAACACTAACCAGAGGATGTAAGATAGGACCTATATCAGAAGTATCTAAGCCAATCTTTGGATCAGCAACTTCACTAGATAAAATACCGGAATCTCCTAACCCCTTCTGAAGCACCTCCCTAATTATCTGTTTCGTAGCTGACTTGGGCACAGAAATTTCATAAAAATCTGCAATTTACAAAAAATCAGCTTTACAACAACTCCTCAAAGCTTGTACAGAAGGATTTTGTCGAAATGACTCAATACTAAACTCCATCTTACAATAATATCATACCTTACCCCTACACTAAAAGATTAATCTGCCAATTGGAAAATATCAAAGTTTACTTTTCAGCAAATAGGTTTCCAAATCACAAAAGGAAATTAAAGGATGGACGAGCCCCCATTTTATTACTTCCTCTAGGAGTAAGACGCAATAAATAAACAATGCGAATGCCTGCTCAGCCTCTGACTAAACAAAATTCACACCAAAGAGCAAAATTAAGCATTTTCGAATATATGGATCAAAAGCTCTGCTGTCTGAGGCGAAATCATGGGGCGGAGATGAGAAATGTTACCGAGGTGGAAATAAGCTGATTTTGTAATAGAGCGGGTGTAGGGCTGAAAAGTTAGGAGAGGGTCAAATGTAACGCCAAGATTTCGAGCAGTAGCAACAGGAGAAACAGAGGTATTCCCAATGTAAGGTACAGGACAGGAGAAGGAGGACACAGAAGCTTTGAGTAGGACAAAGAGGGAGGTAGCAAAGGCCATGCAGAAGGCATATGATGAGTTGTACGAGAGGTTAGACAGTAAAGAACAGGGGATATATTGGTAGGAGGATGTTAGAAATAGAGCTGCCAGGCAGGAGACAGAGAAGAAGACCAAACAGGAGATATATGGATGCGGTCAATGTAGACATGCAGGTAGTTTGGCATGAAATGCAGAGAACAGAGTGAGGTGGAAAAGACTGATTCGCTGTGGCGACCCCTGAATAAGGAAGAGGCCGAAAGAAGAAGAAGATTCATGTGTGGTGAAGAAATTAGCTGTATTCATCATATCAGACAACAGGTCTAAGACTACAAGGGAAGTGTAGCTTACTCTAAAATGCTATGAAAAATATGTTGTATATAAAATTGTTAGTACATACAGCAAATGTTACATTTATATTGCTTCAGAGTGTTTAAGTTCACATCTGGTTCATTTAGAATTCAGATAATTTTTTTTGAAAACCCCATTCAAGAGAAGTTTCAATAAAGTGGTTCAGAATCACGTCGCCTTTCATACTGCAGAGCAAGACGCTTGTTGGACAAATGCTTAAATAATTTCAATTCCAATATCCATATAATGAATAAAATTTATGAAACTGAAATTCTGTTTAAAATTTTAAATAGATTTCAACAGTCTTTGTCAGTCAGTTTATTTGACCTTTGACTTGTAATTCTAACTTTCATCTTTACCCTGCTTTCTCTATCCACTTTACTCATTGTCTCATTGCCAATAAGAAATGGGCAAAGGTCAAATATCAGGAGTAATGAAATTTAAATAGTGAATTATTGTACATTTTATCTCCCTAATATTTTAACTGTAAATGTTTTATTTATTTAACATTTTCAGCCCTCCTGCCATTTCTATTAATTCTGTATTTCTTGCAATTGTGTGACAATATAGAGTTACTGTGGCTGACTGTTTTTAATCTACTAATGTATTTTGTATTTAATGTAATGTACAGTTTACTCCGAGTCTAGATGTCTAGATAACTGACAAGACCGCTTTAACAAGAACAAAGAATTAAGACAGTCGGTTTGGTTGATTTAATACAGCCATTTTACTGGCTTGATGAATGTGTGTTTCAATGTGTTTCACTTCACCAAAGAATATCAAAAAGAACAAAATGTTCTCTAAGACACCCAGTGCCCTGGGAGAAAGATGAATGGACACTTTTACTTCTAAATATTTCAATAATGTATCTCAATCTCTATTATTCAGTAATGCTGTCTCGAGGGGACAGGCAGCCTGTAAAGAAGCTGGGCACAAAGAAATAACTGTTTTAAAATCCTCTGGATAATATAAATATCATAAATAAACATGAAGAGATTTTTGCTACAATAATAAATGAACTATAACTTATCTTTGTTCTCCACTATGGCTCTTTGTATAGCCTCATGTGAATTTTGCATTACCCTTTAATACCTTTAATAGCCTGCCTAAAGGATATTGACTGGAGGTCTAATTTATCATTAGGAAGGATGCTAACGTGCATTAACCTAGGTGAAAAATAATCGTTTATATCCTGAGGGTTTTGACCCACTGCACTGTCAAACTGATTGGGTGATAAAGTAACTTAATCCAGATATGGTATAATGATCTTTAAGACAAGAGAGAGGTTATCTGTTAAATAGCTAATTCCCGGTGATAAGTCAACTTTGTAGTGTATCTTAGCTACAGTTTAAAACCTATAATAAAAGTGAAAAAAAAAATTATTAACAGCAATTTACTGGTGTTTGGAAATTAATCTTATATATTATGTATTGTGTAAGAAAAAAAGCACATGATTCTTTACAAAGCCTGCAATATTTGATAGACCGTTTGACATCATCTGACATATACTGTACCTAACACACAACATTCTAGACCTTGATGGATGAAACAGTGGCAAATATTAAAGAATAAAACCACTAACAGCCTTTAGCTTTTACCTTTTAGCAATAATGTATGATGGCCTTCCCGTCTAACTGTCCAAGTGAGTAGGAATGTGCCCTTCTGACAATAGAAAACCAGGCAAGGAAGCATCGATCAAACAGGAAGCAAATGTAATTGACAATATACAGTTGTAGTTACTAGCATTTGAAAAATAACATATCCCACAAAATACCAATTTTCTACTGCATTTATTACACTACTGCATCTTTTACACACATCTTAAAAAGATACCAAAATGCTTGCCACTCTGGTGGTATCCTCAAGTAGACACCCTTTATAGCTTTAGTTAAGAACTTATATGCACAATTTTACCTCAAGGACCTTATTATGGTACATTTATATTGTTAGTACCCTGAGAAACAAAAATGGATATGAACAGTAGTTATTTTCTGACAGTGCACTAAGATGATTTTAACCTTGTCAATCTGAGAATGCACTTCTACTGATACACAAGGTAACAACAGTTAGTCTGGATGTAGTCTTTATTGGAATTCAGTCATTTTTGATTTTTTAGTTTAAACACTGATTTAAGTATATATATCTTCTACTTAGTACACACAGGGTTGCAGGCCAACCAGTGCCTAGGCACAAGGGCAGTATATTTGTAGTTAGGGTACATTTAGGACCAATCTTAGGACACACACAGTTACACACACATTTACACACAAAGGGCCAGTTTGAAGAAAACCTACTAACATGCATGTTTTGGAATGCAGGAGGAAACCAGAATACCTAAAAAATTTGGACAAACAAGAAGCAAAAATGAAAACTCCAGACATAAATTTCCAGAGTGGTCCACCCGGGGGTGGGTTTGGCATGGGTTTAGGAAAGGGGTGTGTCGCTGGGACTGAACAGCTGTTGGCTTGAGACAAAAACTAGGACAAGGCTTGGACAAGAAAACATGGCATGAAAACATATACAGTGGTTAGACAATGAAACTGAAACACCTGTCATTTTAGCGTGGGAGGATTCATGGCTAAATTGGACAAGCCTGGTGGCCAATCTTCATTAATTGCACATTGCACCAGTAAGAGCAGAGTGTGAAGGTTCAATTAGCAGGGTAAGAGCACAGTTTTGCTCAGAATATTGCAATGCACACAACATTATGGTTGACATACCAGAGTTGAAAAGAGGACAAATTGTTGGTGCCTGTCTTGCTGGCGCAGCTGTGACCAAGACAGCAAGTCTTTGTGATGTAGAGCCACTTTGGGGTGTTTTGGCAGAGCAAGTCAGGAACCTCCACCAGCATCACGTAGTCACCTGGCCACTATCCTGCAAGACGAATGGCTTAAAATCCCTCTGACCATTGTGTAAGACTTGTATGTGTCATTCCCAAGACCAATTGACGCTGTATTAGCTGCAAAAGGAGGCCCTACACCATACTAATAAATTATTGTGTTTCAGGTGTTTCAGTTTCATTGTCTAGCCCCTGTACATTGTATGGTCAGTTATAAAATTGGTTTGTTGAAATGGACAAGCATGAAAACCACAGATTAGTGGCAGAATAAATGGCATCCAAATCTGTTTGGTCTGAGATGACCATCTTCTATTGACAGTCTTCACCCACAATCTTCATCTTTCATCTACAACATAAGAATCCGATCTTGACCTCGGCGAAAACCGTTTTCTAGTATGATAAGTTCTTTCTTTTTTTTACCTAGACGGCTCGGTGTGTGTACACTGTGTTCATGTGGAAGTGATGGCACCTGGATTCATTGTGATTATTAATTTGTTTGTATTATTGAGTGGTACAAATGAGATATTCTGTGCTCTTGGTGTAGTTCGCTGAGAGCTGGATGGGCTACAGCGGGCCGGGCTGTGGCATTCTCAGCCTGGTAGTGACTGACCGACACATCTGGTGCCTGGACTTTAAAGGAGGTCTATACTGCAGCAGCCTCAACAATGGCAGCCTGAGCTGGCAGAAATATGAAGAGAATGTCCAGCAGGTCGCTTTGTCTCCTTCTGGTAATCATAGATTTCATCTGACTGGTCTTATTTTATTTTACAATTTGTATAGTCCCTTAAGGGTCTTAAGGTGCTGCAATTAGAAAACATCCATGTAATATCTGTATGGCACATCAGGCAATAAACTTTAATAAAAGCTTCATAAATACAGCGTATTTATATATTTATTATATATAGCGTATTTAGCTTTTTTTGAGAACTGCCTTCTGCCAAATTTTACTTCTTTCTGACACCCCCCTAAAAGATGCTGCCCTGGACAGCTACCCATGTCACCAATATCTAAATATGCCACAGTGTAAATGTGCATTAAAATAATTTTATCTGGAAGTAATGGCACTGTGAATTCAGCTACAAAACATGGCAGTACGTAGTACTAGATTAGGGAAAATACATGTATGTATTCCGTAGGAAAAAAACAATTAGATGGTAAATGCAAGATTTTTGACTCATGTTTGCATTTTAGGCTCATTGTTGTGGAAGGTGGAACAAAAGACCATGACCGCCTATGCCTGTGGTAAAGTGACCATCAAAGGGAAGAGGCACTGGTACAAAGCCCTGGATGAGACTTCCTTTGTGGCATTGAGTGATGACACTGCCTGGATCATTCGAACAAGTGGAGATCTTTATCTACAAACAGGTGAGGAAGTGCATATTGTACTGCTGTGGCATACAGTTCATACAGTGGGTTACCCCTTCTGACCACTCTCTCCACCACCCAGACACCCTCATCCACCCACCCTAATTTAAGTCAGGAGCCAACAAAAACTATGCACAAAGAGCACACTATTTTCCCCTGCAGTGCAGGTGTTAAACAAAGTTGGACTACTCATTTTTTATGCAGAGTGTATACCAGGGCATCCAAAATATTAAGTAAACACTGAACTCACCAGACCGATAGACCTGTATCAGAAATGAAATTACTGATGAATTTGTGACAGCGATTTCTTGTTTTAATTTTGCTGCTTTCATTAAAGATCTCAAACTCTTGAATCTCTTGTGATGCATGGAATCTTACAAATCTGTCCCAGACCCTATATAGGTCTTGTGCAAATTTTGCATTGTGTAAAACATGTCACATTACATCCGATTTGGGTCCTTTACCTTTTGTAAAGCACTGTTTTCTTAATGATTATATTTCGCAACATATGAATATATTTAACTGATTTTTAATGTTTTAAATGCACCTGGTTGTTGTTGCACTTCAAAGCAACACATCTTAAAAAAGGCCTCATTAATAAACTTGTGATTGTTATCAACTCTGTATTTACACACTACTTGAAAAAACTGAGGGCACACTGAAAATAACATATCCGAGATCTCAATGAGTGAAATACTCCAGTGGAAAATCTTTAATCATTATGTATTAAAATGCTTTGAGAACAAAAAAAACATAAAAAATGATAAATGTAAATCAAAATAATCTTATCTCATGGAGGTCTGGATTTGGAATCAAACTCAAAATAAAAGTGGAAAATCACGTGACAGGCTGATCCAACTTCAGCGGAAATTTCTCAAGTCAAGATAAAATGAGTAGTATGTTTGGCTTCCATGTGCCTATATGACCTCCCTACAACTTAAGAGGCAGTGGATGTTCTCTTGAGAGATCTTCCAAGATCTGCAGTAAAGCATCAGTCAACTCCTGGTGCTGTGGTGCCGATGGATGTACATGAGACATGATGTCCCAGATGTGCTTGATTGGATTCAGGTCTGAGGATTGGGCAGGCCTGTCCATAGCATCTATGCTTTTATCATGCAAGAACTGCTGACAAGCAGCATTAAGAAGCATGAGGCCTAGCATTTTCATGCAGGAGAAGGAATCCAGGGTCGAATGTGCATGCATACCATCTCAAAATGTGTCTGAGGATCTCATACTGGTTCCTAATGGAACAGACTAGCATCTGTGCAGCCCGCCAAAGAAATGTCTTCCCACACCATTAATGACAAACTGCCTAACCGGTCATGCTGGAGAATGTTGCAGGCAGCAAAACTTTCTCCACAGTATCTTCAGACTCTATCACATCTGTCACATAGTTTGAACCTGCTTTCATCTGTGAAGAGCACAGTGCACCAATGGTGAATATGCCAATCTTCTTGTTCTCTGGCAAATGCCAGTCACCCTGCACTGTGTTGGGCTGTAAGCACAAGCCCCACTTGTGAATGTTAGGTTCTCATAGCACCCTTATGGGACCCTGAGGGTTTAAGCAGACACATGCATATAAGTGGCCTGCTGGGAGCCATTTTATAGGGCTCTGGTAGTGCTCCTCCTGGTTTTCCTTGCACATAGAAGGTAGTTGTCCCGCTGCTGGTATGTTGCCCTCCACGTCTCCAGGTATACTAGCATGTCTCCTTGTATTTTGTCCGTGCTCTGAACACTGTGCTGACAGACACAGCAAACTTTCTTGTCACAGCTTGCATTGATGTGTAGTCCTAGATGAGGACAACCTAAGCAACATTTGTGGGTTGTAGACTGCTACCTCTAGGGGTGAGAGCACTGACAAAATGCAAAAGTGACCAAAACATCAGCCAGAAAGCATAAGAACAGAGAAATGATCTGTGGTCACCCTGCAGAACAACTTATTTATTGCTTATTTATAGGCTTGTCTTGCTAATCACATGGTACAGATGTTCACACAATAATTTGTTTAACATAACAAAAAAAACATAATAGTCTTTAATTAATTCCTACCTCATGTTTTGTGTGTCTGCATTTTAGGTGGCACACTGTAAACGTAGATGACACGTAGGTGGCACACTGTAATCCCATGTAGATGGTCAGCAGAGGGTTCCATGTAGAATGAATAGGATTTGTGCAAAAATAGATCGGTATTTTTAACTATCCAGGGTACACTATCATTAAAGAAGTGGCTCTATAGCATGATTCTGCCACCACCATGCTTTATTGTGGGTACGATGTTAAAAAGCTGGAATTTTCTTTAAAATTAACATATTCTTATTTAACTCAATAGCTTCTACCTTGTTTAAATCGGACCATGACACACAGAAATGGCTTCTGTCTACTCCCTCTTACCAAGCGCCAAGACATGCAGAAAGTGTTGCAACATAATTATTGCTGTAGGTCTTTTGACAGCCTCGATTTAATCAATTTAATCAATTGTGGCGGAATTTACTGTTTTGTCATGTCACTTGTATGAGACATATTCTACTTTGTTAGGATTGTCTTTATGATGTTTCATATTAATATGTCGAAATTTATCAATAATGTTTAACAATGACTCATATACATGCTTTGTTTTCTCTTTGTGGACATAGCACACATTAGATGAAACTAATATGATGTCAAGAATGTGGCCCAGAAAGTGCTGATATAATTTATATATTGGTGACAGCTGTATAGTACAACCCCAATGGACCCCAGTGGAAATTTCTCAAGTCAAGATAAAATGAGGCTCGATAGTATGTTTGGCTTCTATGTGCCTATATGACCTCCTTGGTGACAGCCATTGGTGACAGCTGTATAGTACAACCCCAATTGCAAATGTTGGGACACTGCACTTAAATCAAAAGTTAGATATATTAGATAAGTGAGATATTTTGCATATATTTTTTGGGATACATAAGCTAATTGTGAAGATGGCTGCAGTGCATCTCAAATAAAATGGACAGGAGCAACTAAATGCTGAAGGATTATGCATAGGTGTAAAAGAGCAGTTCACTTAGGCAGATTCAATTAGAAGCAAAATCATTTTGCACCACATCCAAGCTTTTTTTTGGAATTGGGGTTAAATTATTGTGACCATTCTCCTGTCCATCCTGTGATTAGTCACAAGTGTTCTTTTTCCTCTTTTTTCTGAAGGAATTGTAATTATAATAAGTTTGTTTCATCAGGTTAATGGTGAAAAATGGTCAGACATGATTTATCTTTTGTGCACAACATTGAATTCATAGTGTTTGAACAGTTCACCATTAGATGGCGCAGCAGGACTACTAAAATATTGAATCCACTTAAACATTTTTTGCCACAGATCTAAACCCTTTTGGATGGTAGGGTCTTTGTAACCATGATAATCATGAACTAAAAGTAAGAAGAAAATGACAGTTTTAGATTTCTACACATGCTACTGTTTAGGTGTTGAGTACGAGTGTTGTGTCAGTGTGTTTTACATAACTCTGCAGTGTGTAATCATGCATAACAGCTCTCCACGCGGTCGTGCCAGCTGTCTCGTAGTGTTCTTTCTGGAAATCCCCAGCAGCAGTTTACTGCTCTGGCCTCCAGCTCCAACCACATTGTTTCTGTGAATACTATACACTGACTAGCTGTAGAATGTCATTTGTAGTATTCTGCATTGCTAGAGGATACCTTTATGATTTTACTTGTACAAGAAACACGCCTTGTGTTTTCAATTAGATGGTAATTTCATATAAATGTAAAATCTTATAACCCATTCTGCCATATCCTTTCTCCATATTATTTGAAATATTTGCCCCTACATTCACCTTGTCCTGTCTGTTCTAATTGCAGTACCAAATACCAAACATTGACCAATCATGTTGACTTAAGGTGTAACTATAACAGATGCACCAACTTGTTCAAATCGGAAGTCTCTCTCTTTTTTAGAAGTATATTTTTACCTGCTGACCTCCTCTATTGGTGTAACTTTAACCCACTAAACAGGACATCTTATAATGTTCCATCAAGTTAGTCACTACACAATGAATGGTCATTGGAGTAGGTATACCTGGCAGATAGCGTCATGTCACACCATATGCTTTCATCAATCTGCAAGGTTTGGCTGCACAGATGTGCAGTGTTTCAGTAACAGCTGCACTTGTGGACTGTTCTAGTACCAGGTTATCATGGGTGTAATAAGAGTGGACGAGCCATCATCAAACATCCATCCAAAGGCTACACAGCAGGCAGCCATGTGTGGTTGATCAAAGAGGCATGTGTCAAGCTAACAAGGCAAACTAGCCGAGCAGCTTCATCTGGTCCGAGTCGACTTATGGATGGAGGATGCTCACTACCTTTGGGAGTAATTAATCAACAAGCTTTATCAATTTAGTTATTAGCCAGGGCTTTCTAATCTAACAATCATTCAGTGTATTGTCAATGTTGGAACTACTTTTAAAAAATGTATGTATTATTTTCTGTTGAAGTATGAAACTTATGATTATCTATTAATAAGAATTTATTTATAAGTATTTATGTAATATACGGTTGTTGAATAGTCTAAATCTGTTTAAAGGCTGTGTGTTTGTGTGTGTGTGTGTCAGGGCTGAGCATGGACCGGCCATGTGCACGCTCTGTGAAGGTGGACTGCCCATGTCCCATGGCACAGATAGCAGCCCGAGGCAGTGTGGTGTGGGCACTAAGTGAACAGAGGGTTCTTTTCTACAGAGAGGGACTCAGCAGCTACTGCGCAGAGGGTGAACAGTGGAAATATGACAAAGTCAGGTACCCTCACCCTCACTCCAGACCTTCACCATAAGTTGTTTAATCAGAGCAGCTAATGTAGCTATCAGAATAGGGTTTTGGGTGCAACTAAAATAATCTAGTCTTATTACTATGCTGTGGATGCTGTTTCAGCCTGATGATTATGTTTGTAGAACGGGCATGTTCAGACTGTTTAAACTAGCAGTGCATTATGTATATTTTGCATCTGCAATTTGACTGATTCTTGTGCAGGTCTGGTTATACGGTTCAGAGCATACATAGCTGACGATCTCTTGTAAGTTTCCAAATAATGGCTCACTGAGCTTTGATTGTGTAAATATACTGTAACTTTATAATGTAACTAAAGTAAACCCATAAGGCGTATGGGTTTAGACTAACCATAAATTTGTGCTTATTTACTTGTGCTGTAGTGAGGTCAGGCACTGATGAGAAGCCTGGATCTTTTCCTGTAGTTGTTCCAGTTCATGCCAGATGTGACTTATGCGGTCATCACTTTGCAATAGGTCACCTTTCTCCAATGCCTTCCCTCTCATTCTCACTCTAGCCCCATATAGGCCAGTATTCCTGTAATACCACTTCCTTTAATGCTGTCATGTAACTCCGTTTCTGTTCTGGTCATCTTAAAATCTTGAGTAATAGTCATCGTCCTCGTACATGGGATCTTGTTATGTGTTGATTATGTCTTTCATCAGTGTTCAGGCCTCACATCCATATGTCTATATTTGCCATATTATTTTACTTTACATCCCAAATATATGAGACACCACTTTCTCCAGACTTCTGATTCCACCCTGGTCTTCAGTATGTCTTTAGTGTTGGTCATTAATGTCTTCTTAGCTGCATAGAACAGCAGGTTATATACATTTGCAGCTTACTCGGTATGAGACAGCGGCTACTGTAGACCTTGTGACGTGCCCAGTAAGACAATGGCATATCTAAAATTATTGAACCAAACCTATTGAATTGTGTGCTTTCAACTGTGCTCCAAAGGTTTGTTATGGTCAGGTGCCATCATACTTTTGTTCATATAGTGCATAAAGACAGTTATAGTTGATTTTAAATGAGTATAACATGACGATATTAAAGTTTGTCTTTACAGTGTAAAATTACCATGACATTTAACCTGTAATATATATGTCTGCTGATGTGTTTTGTGCAGTGAGAGTCAGCATCTAGAGCCAATCTGCATTGCCCTTGGTGAGAACAACATAATGTGGGCCCTAGACACTAGTGGAAGCCTGTGGTTCAGAACCGGGATCACGGCTATTAAACCCCAGGGTGAAGATGAGCACTGGTGGCAGGTACAGACATAGAGTATAGCAATGTGTTACTACTAACTTACTATTGATTACTCTTAGCTCTAAGTCTGAATAGAATTAGTTTTAAAGATTGATAGAACCAGTAGAAATTAAGATAGATGTCTGTGCATTACACAGTGTATTGGTGAATAAAGTGTATTTTGATAATCACTTAATGCTTATTCATAAGAAAATATTTTCTGCAGCAAATTAGTATTTGACGCATCTGTTTTTTTAAAATAAGTATTTATTTTTCTTTGAATATCTTTAAGTGAGCTTTCTAATTCTTTGGTACCTGAATTAAAACCTTTAATATTTTCTAGGTAAGCATCACAGATTATGTGGTGTTCGAGCAAGGTGGCCTCTTCCAGACACTGATCCAGGCCACGCAGAATGTCGCTATGGCGACCAAAGCTCCTGTGGAGCGTGTTGCAGAGCGCTTGCGTGTGGCCTTTCTCTGGCAGCAGTCTCAGTGTCACCCAAGCCTCGTCAGTGCCAACCGCAGCGGCGTGTGGATTGCCTCAGGGCGCAACGACTTCCATGTGGCCAAGGGCAGCCTAGTTGGTACAATACTTAGTTTTAATTTTGCACAGTTTAATATTCCAGACTGTCTAATCATTTTCAGTCTCAGGAAAAGAGTGCTAGAATAGGGAAAACACAGGGAAATTCTAGCATTTATTCAAGCACTGACTGATCACTGTATTGAAAACCTGCTTGGTGTGTTCACTGATAAAGTGCCATCAGCTAGTAGTTATATCACAATTAGGTCTCTCGTAAGATGTAACATTTTCCATGTTGCTGCAGCAGGCGTCATTTAACAACTATAGAAAATTAAAAAACTTGATTGACATTCACTGCGGACATATGGTTGTACCCCGGCAATGTGGTGCCAGTGACTAGCCGCAGCTGCACTTGTTGGCTATACCCATAGCACAGTATTACAGGTGTACCAAGAGTAAGAGAACTACCAACAAACATTCAGCCGAAAGTCACAGAGAACCCGGCCACCTTTGATTTATACGAGAGGCTGGTGTCTAATAGCGAGGCTGTAGACTAGTAGAGCTGCTGCAGTGGACACTTGAAGATGAAGGATATTTGCCAGCTTGTGCAGTCTGTACCCTGATGTCTGCATTTGATAGTTAACATAAAGGTAGAACCAATCAAAGTTATAAGGCAGGTGTTCCTAATCCAGGTTATTGTTCAGTATATAAGAAATGAACCTGCATCTTTGGAATTGTGTAGTCATTTTTTTTGGCTACGGTCTTTGTTATACCTACTGTAACTTTTCTGATTTGTTTGTTCTTTAGGGACATATTGGAAAACAGTTGCACCTAGAGGGCTAGCATCCGCGACCAAGTGGGCATTTGTCTTTTCCTCAGCCATTCCTGCCAAAGAGGGTATGTGTATATTTCATTCATTTGTCACTGCAGCTTCTTTATTCAGAGGGTAAACTGTATTTATACACTCAACGGCCACTTCATTAAGTACACCATGCTAGTAAAATTCTGGACTACCTTTGCCTTCAGAAATTCCTTTGTGGCATACTTTCAATAACTTTTATTTGAGTTACTGCTGTCTTTCCATCATCTTGAACCAAACTGCCATTCTCATCTGACCCCTCACATCAACAAGGCATTTTTGTTCACACAGCTGCCACAAACTGTTCTCTTTTTCAGATTCTCTGTAAACCTTAAAGCATTTAGAAATTGTTGTAAAAACTATTACTTATCTCATTTGTCTTCATATATGATTAATTACTGTTCAGAATAATGTGCTCTGTTTTTTTGGTGGGTGGGATGACACTTTTAATTTAGTCCACATATTATGTATGTAATTCAGGTTGGTGTCTTTTGATGGCCGGTCCAATGATTTTGATCATTGACCTCCTGGAAGATTGATCTTCAGAGTATTTCCAATAGATATTGTACAATGCTGTTTAAATGGACATTTTTCATAAAACCTTTGACTTGTGGGAATTTTGATTTAAGGAATTAAAACTACAATTAAATCTGTTCAGTTATTTTAAATATAATCAATTTAATTTGAAGTTAAAATGAAATGTAACATATTACAGAGTAGGCCATTTTTCAGACCAAAAATAAACTGGCTGCTAATAAATAAATTACTGTTTAATTAGAGTTGAGTTTTCATCTTCAACATATTCATCAGATTGTGCATTTTGCTATATATTTTATTTTCGTAGGGAGTTTTCTTTGGCTGGGTCAGAGCAGGAAAGACTTATTCTGCATTTGGGATCAGGCCCTCCTGATGCGTCCTCTCACCGTTCAGCTGCCTGCCGACGTAGAGATTGTGCAGCTGTCAGCCTGCAGAGATGCTCTGTGGGGTCTAGACCAGCATGGCCATGTCCATATTCGCACACTTACAGCCAATTGCCCCACCGGCTTCCACTGGACACTCCTTGACCTTAGCCAGCTTGGTATGTGCACACCCACTCACACACGCCCCCTGTAAAAGTAACGTCAGTGGATCATTTACAGGACAGTTTTAGACTAGCAGAATGCAAAACATGTTTTGACGGGGGTCTTGCAAGGTTTGCTGGTTTATTTATTTATTTATTTTTTTACAAGATGACAGGGTTGATTGTGAAGGTAGCTTGGGACATTGCTTTGAGATCAACAGTAATAACATCACCAAACTAGCCTGTATAAAGTTGCTTGGATTATGTCGCATATGATTTATTTTTAAATGTATTATAGGTATGTACACTTCATAGAATTCTTTTATTCCAAATTTATTCTGCGCTTATAATATTTTCAAAACTTGTTCCTTAATTTTTCCTTTCTATCCAAAACATCTATATACAAATTAAAGACACGTCTAAATGCCTGTAACCTCATGATTTTGCTTTTATTGCATATCAATTGGTGTGTTAATGCTACAAAACAATCTAGGAGTGAACATTTAACACTCACCTTTAACTATCCACAACGTTTTAAGGCGTGTTACTGACGTGCTGGGCAGTTTGACAAGGTGGTTCACGTGGAACATTCCTTTCTGCATAGACCTTCTCTAGTTTCCAACCAGTGTAAGGTCGCGTGTTGACTGCAATGGTTTTTTTTTTTTGGTTTGCGTATTGGTCAGCAGGATTCTGCGTCACTGAAATGCAATTGCACCTGTTGTTGTGAGATGTGTTTCTTTCTATATGAACAGATGGCTTTTTCATAACACTAATACTTCCTGCAGGAAAAGTGTCAGGGTTCAAGACCGAGAAAGAGTACAGCAGTGCTGAGCTGTGAATATTGGATTATATAAACAAGCAGCAAATTAGTTATGTAACAAATAAGAAGGTGTTTCTTAATGACTTGCCTGGATAAAGGTAAAAAATTATGCATTTAGGTTAAGTGTGCATGCATAAGTAAACTAGCCATTAGAGAGCACACGCTAGTGTATTTTTAGTGACGGTCCTAAGATCGGGTAAATAGTGAGGGTTGCGTCAGAAAGGGCAAACAGTTGCCAAATCAATGATGCAAGTTATTCAGTCATGATTGACTCGCTGTGGCGACCCCTGATGAAGGGAGAGGCGGAAAGAAGTTCATGCATAAGTGAATTGTGTCTCTTCATTCCGCTGATGTAATCAGAGCTTACAGCCATTATTAATAAATTAGTAGTAAACACAATCAATGAATGATGCATATACAAAATAATGGATCTGATTCTTTTAAACAATGTACATTTTAAAATACGATTTAAACAGCGACTACCCAAGGTTAGGAACATGCTGCATAACCCGGTGTTTGTGTATGGGCTGTAAAAACCGTTCAGGTTCAAATAGCCAGGTCATGTGACAGAGGCAGCTGTAGCCTTGCCTGTTTAGGATGTGGATGTGCTCGGTGAAAGATGAGCTCAGCACTGCTTGAAAGTGCAGCTTCACTTTTAGAATACTGAAACTGTTATGGTACACAGAGTTCCTTCAGTCTGTACAGGACAATATACGATTCAGTCCACAGATCAGAGACCAAGGGTTGATTTATGTGGTCAAACAATTATGCAGCATAAATAAATTGAATTTATTTAATTATTAACTTTTAGTAGTTTCATTATTCCTTTATTATTTTGTTTCTTGGGCACTGTGTATTTTTATAAGTGGGTATACAACCCCAGTTCCAATGAAACTGGGATGTTGTGTAAAACATACATAAAACAGAATTTCTTAAGGAATTAAACATTAATAAAAAATGTTGCATAACAGACCACTTTTCAAACAAAAACCATAATGAAGGATGCTGGATTTTGCTGCAAAAAAATAAGTGTATGTGACGGTCAAAGTCTCCAGAAGAGCTGTCTCAGATTCTCCAGTATTCTCTGCAAAACTTACTAAATAATTTACTTACTGTATGAAACTACACAAATTCTACTGTAGAGTATTGCAGGGTAAATCACAAACAAATAATGGCTTTCTTTCTGTTCTATTTCTGTTTACTGAACTTTATAATGTTTTCTTTTATATAGAACAATATTCATTATTTTTTGAAGGTATCTTTGCTTAACAGCACATCATGTCGGGGCTTTTCTGCACTGCCACGCGTAAGCTGTTTTAGTTTTGCAGAGTGTTTTCGAGAGTCTGGCACCGTTCTTCTGGAATGTATGACTGTTTCATTTGCATCTTTTTTTGCAGCGAAATCCACTGGCCTTCATTATGTTGTTATATTTGTCTGAAAAGCGGTGTGTTATGTAATAATTTGCTGGGCCGTGTTTGGTGATTGTGGGTAGTGTCGATGGTCTAGCTTTTCAGCAACCCGTGATACATTTCCAGCTTTCAGGTACATTTTTTATCGAGTGCGACTGCATTTTTTCATTTTCCTGCAAAAAATGTACAAATGAACACACACGTGCCACTTGATTAGGTACACCTGTTCAATTGCTTGTTAACACAAATACCTCATCGGCCAATCACATGGCCACAGTCCAAGCATTTAAGCAAGCAGAGGTGTTCAAGACACCTTGCTGAAGTGCAAATTATGCATCAGAATTGGGAGGAAAGGTGATTTAAGTGTTTTTGAACATGGCATGTTTGTTGGTGTCAGAGGGGCAGGTCTAAGTATTTCAGAAACTGCTGGTATACTAGGATCTCTAAGATTATAGAGAAAATATCCAGTGATCAGCAGTTGTGTGGACGAAAATGCCTTGGTTATGTGAGAGGCCAGAGAATAAAGGGCAGTATATACATTTTAAATCACAGTCATCATAATTATGAGTTCATTATGAAGACATAATACACTTGGACTAAAATTCTAAAGGAATTTTAGCCCATTCCCCCCCATCAGCCAAACAGTACTGTGTGTAAGACAAACTTTTAAAGGTCACAATGATATGAAGATTTCTGCTTATTCATGAAGAATTTGTTCCCAAAACCAACTAAACTGCGTTATGGCTATTGATCCCAGTAGATAGTATTTATGTCCAGACTTGCTTTACTTCTCCCAAACATGGTGTAGAGTCTTAAAGAATGAGATCAGAATATATTGGTATTGTAAGTTCAGGGACATTTGCAGCAGTATCTGCTGACTATGAATTAAGCTCGGTTCTTATTATATCTCGACTTGAGACGAGATACTAGATGTGCTATGGACGTATTGACGTAGGTCTACATACTGTATAATCATAGCCCAGTATGACAAGAGTCACTATCTCTTTCTGATTAAGACAAGCCAGCACATTGCACTCCTTATAACTCAACAGTCACACAGATGGGGCCTTGAGATTAGGTCCACATTTAAATCTAGACATGTTTCTGCTCCTGCCACTATCTTTTATTACGAGTGATTCGGTTTTTATGATGTATGTTAGGTCTGGCGTTCTAGGTTATTACACGGAAGGATTAAGAGGCATTGTGTGGCTGCTCCGTACTTTTTTGTTAGTAATCCACCCAATAATAAATAATTACAGTATTTAATAGTAAAGTATTTTAAATGTATTAAAAAGCTGAATCTTAATTTTTTATTTATATAACAATTTAGAGTGAATGTGTAGATTTTAGTCATTCAGGTCACAGTAGTCCTGAAGTTTTTTAGTTGAAATCACCTGGAATTTTTTTTTTAAGTCTCTCTTTTTTATGACTCTTTGAGTCAGTATTTGTCACAGGGGCAAAGGTTTGACCGATTTGTGAGTCCTTTCCACACCCCTTTCACCACGTGAGTCATTCAGTTCACATCGATCAAGGTGACGGTTTAACAGAATAGGAACGTATTTCAAGATAGCTTTCTATGTGGCTGAAACTTGGTGAAAACACCCTCTGTTTAGCCATGGTCATTCTACTTGGACGTACATGGTTTCTTTTAGATAATATTACTAGAACAGCCTTGTTTCATTTCAGAAACATTGCTAAATATATTGACACTCCATGATGCAGGAAAATCAATTGATTGGTTTGTTATATGTAGAATGGATTGTTGTAGTGTCTCGTCATCTCTTTGTTCCAGTAGGTGTGTACACAAGCTACCATCACTTACACCTTTTCATTAGTACACAGAACTTTATTATATTCATCAGGATTTGTTGTGTAAGTAAAAATAATACATATAAATATGAGAAGTTAATCTTTATCCCTAAGGTGCAAACCAGGTCCTAATCCATGTCACTGCTCTGTTTATACAGCAATTACGTTATTACAAATATTTTTTCCATTTTATCCTGTATGTTTTCCAGGACATGTGAGGCTTCTGAGCTTTTCATGTGGCAATCAGAATGTGTGGGCATGTGACGCAAATGGCATGGTGTATTTCCGAGTAGGAACACAACCTCTTAACCCCAGCATGATGCTTCCAGCATGGATCTGCATCGAGCCACCTGATCAGGTAAACAGGCCGGTCTGGGTTTCCATGCTTAGCATATGCTCTTGTTT
>JAOUQT010000002.1:3918304-3929852 GCA_025769995.1 Xyliphius kryptos | reverse complement strand
GTTAACGCTGCATACGCATATTTAAAATAGATTAAAAGGCGCTCTGCAGTTTAAAAGTAGCAGAAGGTTTTAAAGATTTGGGTAGTCCGCAACTACCTGTGCTCCTGCCAGTGCACAGAGACAAGTATGCACAGCTTTTTCCACCTCAATCATAGCACAGTCTCCTCGGTTGTTGCCATGTTTGTTTACATTGTGTAAACCTAGAAGTTCTGCCTAGTGAAAGCTTTCAGTAGCATGCTTGTTGGTTACATCTCAGCCCATTGTCTATGCAAACGAATGACTAAAGAGCGCAAGCACTGACTATCCCTAACCTAGATTTTGTCTTAGTACCAGTCTCGGCTGCCTCAGGTCAGATCTGTTTTAGTCGCACACAGTTAGACATGTGGTTTTAATGATATGGCTGATCAGTATACAGATAATCCATAATAATCTTCTGGGAACGCCGTCCACAAGGTTTAGGAGTTTATGGGAATTTTCGAACAATCTTCCAGAAGCGCATTTCTGAGGTCACACACTGATGTTGGCTAAGAAAGCCTGGCTCTCGGTCTTCACTATAATTCATCCCAAAGATCTTCTATCGGGTTAAGGTCAGGACCATGTTGGAAGAGCTAGGGGCCAGCTCCAAACTGTTCCCAAAAAGTTGGGAGCATGGAATTGTGCAAAATGTCTTGGTGTGCTGAAGCATTCATACCCCTGTGGTTATGGAAGTGATTAGAACACCTGATTCCGATCATTTGGATGGGTGAGCAAATACTTTTGGAAATATAGTGTATTTTGAAGTCCATTCTGATAAATCCTAATAAATAGTTTAGATTATAAAAAAAAATTAATATCAAATAAAAAGTTTAACAACTGTAGACTGTGAGAATTTCTGATACTGTCTTTTATGCCCCATCACTGCATTAGCACAATGAGAACATGCAATAATCTTTCCGACAGAATCTAGGGGGCTCTATGTTGCTAATATTTACAGAATTCCTTACAATGACACACAACTCATCAAGGAATGTGTGTAAAAATGGTTTAAACTGGTGAGCGCTATTACAGAAAGCTTTTACTTTTATTAGTGTTAATTCCATATAGAGTAAGGCATGCTTAACATAGTTACTCACATACCTGCTGTTTCTCCATTCAGAACAACGATTTGCATGAATGACCAGAAGCTGGAAACGGGGGAAAAGTCTTTTTCTATTGCTGTACATTGGTTTACTTGGTTATTAGTAGACTTATTATTTTTACTGGGGCAGTTTACATTTACCTGGAACTCCCATGGACTATTCTGAGTAATCTGTAATTTCTCCTCTTCTGGCAACTTTTCATGTAAATTAATTTAGAGAATGCACCTTTATAATGAATATATAATGGTATCGAATGTATCATAATTTATTAAGAAGAAAATATGACGGTGCTTTGTGTGTTTCTTAACTTGCCTAGTGACTTGTCTGTAATTTTTTTAACCAGAACAATTATGCAAATGTAAAATGGTGAGTATATCGGTACTGCATTTGTGGTTATTTTACTTTTAATCTGTGATCTTTTGACTTTCATCTTGGAGTCATAAGGATCTCTCACATCCTTACATCACATTTCTCCTCTGACCACAAGGCTGGTGGATGAAACGCAATGGGACTACTAGCATTCAATGTAGAGCATGGATATATTGAGTATATTATCATTAATTACATTAACCACAGTTTAACAGCTGCTGTCGATTTATGCTGTCTACATGAACTTCGAAAATTAAACAGATGTTTAGCAAGAAAATGCCTAATTTGCCTTGATTATGGTACAGATTTATTCTTGTGAGGCCATCTTGAAAATGCCCAGATCATATTTAAAAAAAAAAAATACAGTATTTTAATAGTAGTAATGATATAGGGCAACATGGTCGAGTAGTGGGTAGCGCTCCTGCCTCACAGCAAGGGTTTTTTCTATGTGAAATTTACATGCTGTACCCGCATCTGTGTGGGTTTCCTGGGGTGCTCGGTTATCTTATCCCTATCCCATAGAACACATCTAAGATAAGAGCCATTGCAGTGATAACAGCATATGAAATGACACTAATTATATTTTCAAGGTGTGTAAAAAATATCTGATCTGAATCAGAAATCAGGTTTTGACTTAAAGGATGCAAATACATCAGTACACGGTCTCCTGGATCGGTCTATTTGTAGCATAAACCGGCCGATTTCCCAATTAAAAATTGTCAATCTGTTTGGTGTTGCTGATGTGCAGCTCTGGCTAATCCCTGTCTGCGTCTCCCTTGCCCTCTCTCCCTCTTATCTCTGATTAACTCTCACAATAGGCATCACAGAAGTCTAATAGATAAAAAATGTTCCACACTATCCGTAAAAATCACGATGTAAAAGATAATCTCCTTTAAACAAAAATCTATCGAAATGTACCCTAGTATAGTGGACAGAATCGGCCCAATTTAAAAAATATATAATTTAATCGTATAGTACTGTATGTATCAGAACATCATTTTCTTGAAGAGTTGCACACCCTAAATATTTTTCTGGCATAAATTGCATAAAAATTTAAGTACTCTTTAGTGAAGTTTTAGCATAACATTGTGCTATTGTGAGATTCTAAATCATTTCCATGAATACATTTGTAATTCGTGGTATTAGTATGTAGTAGTTGTATGTAGAAATAATAGACCACGCTAGCCCCTAAATAGTAAAATAGATATTAAAGTTAGTAAAATTAGGGAGAGTGTATTTTGATGTCAGTTGGACAGACTTCATAAGAATACTCTTACCCATTACTTCTTCCTCACCTGTAAAATGCACTGTGTTGCACTTCAGGGGTTTAAGAAATGCACTGATTCTTTCCACAAAAATATTTTATAAATACTTTAAAAACAGTTTCCAACCATTGCTTTGAATCATTCACATATTTACAGCTTAATAATTAGTGTAGCAGTCCTGAATACAGTAGTCCATCCGCTAATATAATAAAGAACAGTTTGCGGATATTTAGAAAAACGTTCAAAACTGTGTATATGTATAATTTTAACGGGACCGTGAGGGTTCTGCAAGTGATTAATGACGTCCATTTTAGCTTTAAGACTGGTGTAATCTGAAATCGGGTGGTCGGAGGAAACCAGGCAGTGACTCCAGTTGTTGATGTGGAACGGATCGTGTAACTTTACGCATGCTTTGCACAAACAGTGATGGTGGACATTGACCAGACAGCCATTGGAACGCCTGCTCCCCGATGAGTCGGCTCCATAGAGCTGGGTTTTCCAGAAGATAAGCCTGTGTGCGGAAGCGTAGCGCGGGCATAAAAAGCACTATGTATCCTAGACAGACATGTTTGGCACGCATGTCTATGTTACTCTGGCTGATCTGTTGCAGCAGGCAGTCCAGGGGTGTGTCTCCGGTACGATCTGTGACATACGGGCACGCCCCGTGTCCCAGCAACAGTAGCAAACACTCGGGGCGCGCCAGGTGACAGGCCAGGTGTAGCGCCGTTTTGCCGCCTTCTGTGTGTGCACACCCGCGATGATTAAGGATCATTGTTCTTTCTCCTTCGTCTGCAAAGTCCTTGAGAGTGTCCATCATCATTCTGAGGATGTTAGTGCGGTTATAGCGCACAGCCACGGAGACGTGCGGCGTGGCGGAGTGCGCGCAGCAGCGAAAGCTCGCGCTCGGCATGGCCAGCGCGTGCACGGAGAAGCGCTGGAGCAGGTGGCGCGCGTACTGCTGGTGGTCGTGGACGAGCGCGTAAAGCAACGCTTCGGATGGCGAGAACGCGCATGCGCGACCTTCGTCTTCCCAGTGGAACGCCTCGGTGGCGCGCACGTCTTCCAGCAGCCACACTGGCAGCTGATCCCGCACAGCCTGGTAGAAAGCCAGAGAAGTTCTCTGGCACTGCTTTTCAGATTTGTAATCTGCGCGGCGCTCGAACATCCCCAGATCCAAATGCGTGGTTACTCTCTCCTATACTATTTTTCACTCTGTTGTGATTAAAGATGCTTTGGTGGTGTTGCTGGTTAAAACTGGAGGCCAGTGTGTAACACTGAAACATAGAGCTGTATCCTGCACAGCGTAAGTAGTTTAACTGTCACAGTGTTGGCGCTGAAATGTCAGACAGTTCAGTAACCTCAGTAATCCATATAAGACTTAAACTAATAAAAATAAAACCCTGGTTTTCTATCGTCCGCCGTCAAAGCCGCTTCAAACCCATTCAGCTGTTTATATAGTTCAGTGCATTGACACACCCCTCCCCCGGCCCTCTCAGCACACACCGCGTTCTCGCGCGCGTGTTTTATTGGCCAGGAATGCAGGCATGACGTAGTTTCGTCAGAAAGTCTGAGTGACGCGTACACCTTTCAGATAGTGAAGAGCAGCAGAAAAATAACACTTACATTATACTGTGCACGGAACGACCTGGTTTCATTAAACGTACTTTAAGGGACATTTAAAAATTGGTATACAGACGGCATGTTGTAAGTGTTTTAACTGATGCAGAAATATAAATGTGTTTTATTTTAAATTGCACTGCTTTTAATTCAGTTTTATTTGAACTTTTATTGTGTAATGTTATTTTCATTGTCTGTAATGATGAAACTCCGTGTAGTCTTGTAAATGACTCCCATGTAAATGATAGAGGCTAAAATAATGATAATATTCATATATGAGATCATTAATCACTAATGGCAGCCTAAAGTATTTTAATTTTGATATTGTTATTATTTAACAACACAATCAGTCTCTTCATGTAAGTACATCTGCTAGTT
Organism: Xyliphius kryptos; assembly: GCA_025769995.1. Taxonomy (NCBI): domain Eukaryota; kingdom Metazoa; phylum Chordata; class Actinopteri; order Siluriformes; family Aspredinidae; genus Xyliphius; species Xyliphius kryptos. Next base: position 3,925,105 of record JAOUQT010000002.1, on the reverse strand, counting down.
TAAGGTAAAAAAAACTGATTCGGTCATTCCAGAACATTTCTTTCTATTTCTTGATCATTCTTTGGTAGAACGACCTGTTTGCTTTGGGTCACTGTATTGCTACAGGACCTACGTTCCCTTTAGATTCAGCTCATGGACAAATGTCCTGATATTTCCTTAACAATTTGCTTGTATAATTCAGAATTCATGCTTATCAATTCTGGCAAGCTGTCCCGTCTACACACTGCCCAATAAAATAAAGGGAACACCTAAACAACACACTGTAACTCAAAGTCAATAACACTCCTGTGAAATCAATTATCCAGTTAGGACAAAACACTGGTTGTGAATCAGTTTCACCTGCTGTTGTGCAAATGGAACAGACAACAGATAGAAATGAGAGGCAATTAGCAAGACAACCCTTATACAAGAGTGTTTCTGCAGGATCTGACCACAGACCATTTCTCTGTTCTCATCCTTTCTGGATTATGTTTTGGTCACTTTTGAATTTTGTCAGTACATGGTAGTATGAGGCATTCTCTACAACCCACAGATGCAGGAAACAGGTCCATTCTCTGACATTACCACAGCCATGTTTTACAGATGGAATAAGATTGTTGTGCTGGAATGCAGAGTTTTCCATTCTTTAGATACTTCTTATTTAAACCGTAAGGTCTGTTTAGCCATCTGGCTTGTAATTGTTGTCTTTGTATTTTTCTGTGAGTAGAAAATTTCCCATTTCAACCTTACAATTGTTCTGAACTGGGCTTTTCACAATGGGCACCACCCTATCTTTAATGAAGATGCTACAGTGCAGGACAATAAGAATCTACTGATGACGGAGGACATGAAGAATAAAGTTGTACATGATTAGAGTCTATGTGGAGCCAGTAAGGCTGTTCTAAATATGGAGTGATTTGACTTTGAAAATATCAAAAGCCTAGCAGCAGTATTTTGACTCCTCTGTAGGGGACAGAGAGACTTAGTCAGAGAATCTCTTGCCATAGAGAAGATAATTACCGTAGTCCAGACTTGAGGTGGCAAAGGCATGGACTAAGGTGTTTTAGAGATGAAAACAAGGAGGGCTAGACACACATTTTCTGTTCTAAAATATAGTATAGAGTCACAAGAATCTGCAAGATTGCGTACAGTGTTAAAGGAGATCACATTCAGACATGATATGAACCAGAAACCAAGGAAATAGTAGATTTCATGGCAGTAATTAGAAACTCAGTCCTATGAGCATTGGGCATTAGCATATTAGTGCGTAACTAGGAATCAAATTCTTGAATGCACATGATAAGATTAGAGGGTGAGAGGGAGTCAGGGAAACAATGGAATTATTGAATAACAAAACCAGATCTGGCCAGCTGAAAACTCTTTTCTGCTGATATGACTCGCATTCTGCAAGCATGTAAGCCAAAGATAACACTGCAGTTGCAAGACAGACATGAGCAATTAGCAGCTTATACACTTCAGTTTAACCATATAAATGGTATAGAAGTGTTTGCTAAAACTATATTTTTGTCCTATTTGTAGCAATACTGTGAAAGAGTCTTAGACACATGCAAAAACACGAGGTAAAGCAAAGATGTATTCAGAATGAATGAATATGTTTCTATATATATAAAAAAATTAATAGTAAGTTATGATAAGTCTTGAGAACTGTCAATGTTGTAAATCGAGTTGTGAATGCCGTGAACAATTTCTTCAGTGCTGCCATATGGGTGCTTTATTACACGACCGTAGTAACGTCACTTGCAGGATTTGATTCTTCACCTACACAATCTGCAGCATTCATTAATCTACTTCCCTTTTATATGAAGGAGTCCTCCTGCTCCAAACTTCTTCCGTCCAACCATGATGTTCTGTATGTCTTCAGTGTTGGTCATAACTTTTGTTTTAGATGCACTGATCATATTTCATGTTATATTGTTTTGCAGCTTTCAAAGTACAAGGTACTAGCTCCTGTAGTTCTTCTTGTGATGTCACAAGATTGTTAATTGTCATGATAATGCTACTATTTTGAAAAGATTTTAGGCATTCCTGGTTGAAGACTCATTTATTAAGAAAAGATCATATGATATTAAAAGTAATAATATTTACAATGATCTCAAGATCCAACTCTTTATGCAATATTACAGCTCCAAAATCTGGTTGAGGACACTAATGAACGTCTTTTGATTTCTTTTTTACGATAGCGATACATATCTACACATTGTTGCAGTGTCACATGAGCCTATACCATTGTGTTTGTAAATAACCTTGTGTGCATTATCAAGTGACCAGTGCATACAGAACATTCAGATCTATCAGCACCTCTAAGCTCACCTCGTACAACATGTCTCAGTTCCAAGCTTAAACACCGGATTCACTAACAGACCTGTGTGTTTTAGGATTTAACAGATGTACTAGTGCTGGTCATAAAATTAGAATATTATAAAAAAGTTGATTTATTTCAATAATTCCATATAACTGACAACTAATAAAAACCAAATTCAGTATTTTGGAAAATTAGAATATTACTTTAGACCAATACAAAAAATGTATTTTTAGAAATCCCGGTCAACTGAAAAATATGACCATGAAAAGTATCAGCATGTACAACATTCAATACTTAGTTGGGACTACTATTTTCTCGAATTACCGCTGAAATGTAGCTTAGCATGGAGTCAATCAGTCTGTGGCACTGCTCAGGTGTTATGAGAGCCAAGGTTGTGCCGATAGTTGGCTTCAGCTGTACTGCATTGTTGGGTCTGGCATGTCACATCTTGAACTATGAACATCTGCACTATGTGCAGGTGCCAAGTCCTGTTAGAAAATGAATACAGCATCTCCCAAACGTTGGTCAGCAGCATGAGGTGTGCTAAAACTTCCTGGTAGGCGTCTGTGTTGATCTTAGACCTCAGAAAACACAGTGGACCAACACCAGGAGATGACATGGCTTCCCAAACCATCACTGACTAGGAAAAAGTTAAACTAGACCTCAAGTGAAGTGGAATCTGTTCTTCTCCTTTCTTCCTCCAGACGCTGGGACCTTGATTTCCAAAGGAAATAGAAAATTTACCTTTATCAGAGAACCTAACTTTGGACCACTCAGCAGCAGCTTTTGTCTTTAGACGCTTTTGACGCCGTCCTTTGTTCAAGAGTGGCTTGACACAAGGAATGCGACAGCTGAAACCCATGTCTTGCATCTGTGTTCATGGTGGTTCTTCAAAGGAAGTCCAGTCTTTGTGAATAACCTAACATTTTTAAATGGGTTTTGTTTTAAAACCCTCTCCAGGGTGCTGTTATCCCTATTGCTTGTACAAATTTTCTAGTACGTCTTTTACTTCCCTTTGCCTCTGCAATAATGTACTTGGACACAGAGCTACATGAACACCCAGCCTCTTTAGCAATGACCATTTGTGTCTTGCCATGCTTGTGTCAGTGGTTGACTTTTGTAAAACTGTCAAGTCAGCAGTCTTCCCCATGATTGTGGAGCCCACAGAACTATATTGCGGGACCATTTAATGGCTGTTGCAGGTGTTTTGAGTTAATTAGTTGATTAGAATGCGGCACCAGTTGTCCTCAATATTGAACCTTTTCACAATATTCTAATTTATTTATAAGTTGTCAGCTATAAATCATAAAAGAAATAAACACTTGAAATATATCAGTCTTTGCATAATGGATGTGTATAATATACAGGTGCATCGTAATAAATTAGAATATCAAAAGTTTATTTAAAGGTAATTTATTTCAGTAATCCAAAAAAAATCTGTAATATATATTATTATATAGAATCATTACAAACACAGTGACGCATTTCAAGTGTTATGTTAATGTTGATTATTATGGCTTAGAGCCATAGTGCAGATATTTTGGCCTACTGAAAAGTATGTACAGTAAAACCACTTGGTTGAGGCTCCTTTTTGCATGAATTACTGCATCAATGTGGTGTTGAATGGTAGTGATCAACCCATGGCCCTGCTGAGGTGTTATGGAAGCCCTGCTTGCTTTAATAGCAGCTTTCAGCTTGTCTGCATTGTTGGGTCTGCTGCCGCTCATATTCCACTTGACAATACAGAATCTATGGGGTTTAGGTCTGGCATGTTTGCTGCCTATCAAGCACAGTGATCCCGTCGTTATTAAACAAGGTACTGGTACTTTTGGCAGTGTGGACAAGTGCCAAAGTCTTCTGGACAATGAAACTTCAAATCTCCAAAACGTTGTCGGCAGAGGGAAGTATCAAGTGCTCTAAAGTTTCCTGGCAGATGGCTGTGCTGACCTTGGCCTTGATATAACATAGTGGACATACACCAGTAGATGACATGGCTCCCCAGACTATCACAGATTGTGGAAACTTCACAGTAAACTTCAAGCCTCTTGGGTTGTGTGCCTCTCCAGTCTTTTTCCAGACTCTCAGAAAATGAATTCCAAATAAAATTGCAAAATGTAAAACAACACATTAGACCACTGACCAACAGTGCAGTTTTTTTTCCCTGGCCCTAGTAAGACGCTTCTGGCATTGTCTCTTAGTCATGAGTGGCTTGATGCAAGGAATACGACATCTCGGCATCTTTTTCTGCTAAATTATTTTCCTTCAACTCAACCTTCCATTAATATTGTTTACAACAGCACTTTGTAAACAGCCAGGTTCTTTACCAATGACCTTTTATAGAATACCCTCCTTGTAGAGTGTGTCAATGACTTCCAATGTCTTACCCATGATTGTGTAGCCTTTTAAACTCTTAGGAAGACTTTTCAGGTGTTTTGTGTGAAATATTCTTATTTTCTGTGATAATGATTTTGTGTTTTCATTGGCTGTAAGACATAATCATCAGCATTAACAGAAATAAACACTTAAAATAGATCGCTGTGTTTGTAATGAATCTATATAATGAGTGCATTTTACTGTTTGTATTAAATTACTAAAATAATTAAACTTTTTGACGATATACTAATTTATTAAGATGCACCTGTAATGTCACCTTGTAGACCAAAACACAGTTTTCTTGCCACATGTTCAGTGTACATTGGACATATCGTATATAATTCAGTTTATGCATGAACACATTATTAATATCCAATCAACAATAACGTGAAAGCTCTTTTATACTATACGTTTAAAGAAAAAATACTTGCCTTTCGAGTTTAGTATAAACTTCGAATTTGTCCACTTTGAGCAGGAGTGTGTGTGCAGATTCATCATTAGGATCCAGCGTCGAATACACGCTTAGCTTTTATATTGAGAACAGGGCGCTCAGATTACTATGCAGTGCATCCAGATGTTCAACATCGGCTTGTTTTTTATAAGCGGAGAGTGTGTGTGTGTGTGTTTACCTGGAGTCGCGGTTTAGCGGCTAGATAAGATGAAACGCAGTCGTCGCCTTTAGCGATGTCACAGGCTTTAGTGTGTACGAAGCCGTATAAAGCCCAACACGTGTGAAGCACATAGACCACCAACACCCCAACCAACACCTTCCTGTAGGACATCTTAAACTGAGAGCCATTCTTAGGCTTAGAATAGCAGGAAGGGAACATCTTTATATAAAATAAATAAATACATATATGAATAAATGATTAAATAAATAAATAATTGCAGACAGACAGACAGATAGACAGACAGATAGATAGATAGATAGATAGATAGATAGATAGATAGATAGATGTTCAGAAATAAGGTCGCTGAATCGGTTTAATTCTCCCACTGCTTCCGGTGGCAGACATAAATCTAAGCACCGTTATTTTCCGAATCTGTGGAAGACAGGAAGGTGCGCCGTTGATGCGCAAATAAAAGGCGCACTGGATGTGGCATCGCGCACCATCTTCTTTCTCTTTTGATCTATACAATTTAACCAAATTAAAATTTTTAGTTGTCATTATTTCTTTATATTTAATAGTGATTTCGGTTTTCCAGATGCTAGTCTAACATGATCGGAGTGCGCCATTTTGCGAGCTTTGTCCATTCAGTCGATAAATCTGGCGTTCTGAAGTGACGTTCACCTTCTCGCGCATCAGCAGAGCGCGAGCACTGAGACTCCGCCCACTTTCTACCAGCCGCGACACGAAGGCTGCGGGTACATTACATAACATTACGTTCTTGACTTCTCTACTGCAGGGTAATCCAAATTCGGGCCAGGCTCAGGAATCGGGATATATGATTATTGCCTCATAAGTGGATGGCAAATCAAAAAAAAAAAAACATTCAACTTAATTTAGAACCGGTCATTCCGTGTAATGGGAGTTCTCACAGGATGTTAACCATTAGTGTAGATGAGGAATGTGATGAGGTCAGGATCAGCACTCTCTCAGTACAAGTAGTATCATGTGTATATCAGCAGAAAAGGTGAAATATCAGATCATCATAAAATAGTATTTTAAGAAATATGGAGTGTGTTAGAGTACAAACACCATCAAGACTAGAAATAGCATGTAGAAGCAAAACTAAAAAGCATTTTTTATAAAAAAAAAAAGCCCTATATGTACCTATATATCCCTATAGCCCTATATATCAACAAATGAGACACAGATGTTTTACATTTTGAACAGAATTATGTAAATAAATCAACTTTTTCATGATATTCTAATTTGATGACCAGCACCTACAGGGGTTAGACAGAACGTTTCCTGACTTGCTTCTCCAAAACACCCCAAAGTGGCTTTTGATACGTCACAAAGACTTGCTATCTTTGTCACACCAACAATTTGTCCTCTTTTGAACTCTGGTATGACACCCATAATGTTGTGTGCAATTGCAATTTTTTAAGCAAAACTGTGCTCTTACCCTGATAATTGAACCTTCACACTCTGCTCTTACTGGTGCAATGTGCAATTAAT